>VYXD01007950.1:419547-443850 GCA_013397195.1 Hylia prasina
GCAGGAAAATCTGTTCTTTCTAAATCCACAACTCGGTGTAACCTAATTTAGGAGCTGTCTGGAGTACCGAGGAGGTGAGGAAGGACCAGAGTGTCACGGAGCTGGGGGCTGCTCTGACTCTCCTGAAGTTGAGACTGGTGCTGCCCACTCGCTCCTTTCGTGTCTCCAGATCCTGGCCTGGAAATGCAGGCTTCCTGGGCAGTGCCCTTGCACTCCGTGTGTGTGGCGTGCCATCCCATCTCAGCACAGGCGAGAGATGGCAAGACCCTTGGGAAAAGGAGGAGCTGTCCTCCTTCTTTGGGAGAAGCAGAACCAAGCAATTCCTTTTGATGAGCCGTCTCTCTCTGTGTCTCAGTAGATGTCTTCCATAGGCAGTCGGGGATGGCTGCCTGCCATTCGCCTGTTTGAATTACTATAGAACTGATTTCTTTTTTTTTTTTTTTTTCCTTTCTTTCTTTAAGATCCCAGATCATCTGAACGCGTCATCCAAGATGCTTTATGGTTTTGATTTTCAAAGGTGTTTCTTCTTTGGCTTGTGCAGTGCTGTGGTTTGCTGGCGCTGTGAGATGCCCCCGTGCTGTCAGGGCTGGTTTTGTTCTGCTCTGTGAAATATTGACATTCTCGGTGCTGGCTTTTGCTGGTGTTAGCACGCACAGAAAAAATGTCTGATTAAAGGTTTGCCACATGTTGCTCATCTGCATGAGTTTTCTTTGTTCTGTGACTTTGGGCAATCCTGTCTATCTGGCAGTATTTCTGGTGTGTGAGAATGGGGGTCTGTCTGTCTTTCTTGATTCTCTTGGAAATGTGTGTGGTTTCTTTAATGTAGTAATTTTATTGAACAATTTTAAATGCAGTTCATACGTGTGTATTATATATGTATACTTGTTAAAAAGAAAAAAAGCAGTAATTCGTTCCAGAAGGGGAAAGAAATAGGCAGAGCACATTCAAACTGAAATACTGTTTTCCCAAGGGATTTTCATAGCTGTTGAAGTAATTCTTTCTTTGTGTTTTCTCTCTGTGTAACATACATTGCCTTCTTTCTTTTAACGCCAAAATGTAAATTGCTGCCATTATGTTCTGTATTCCATAAGATTCTTGAAATGTTTTTCTCAACTTAAATGCTAAGAGCCCCATAGCCTCTAAAGCCAACCAGAAATTGTGACTATTTTCCCCAACTTGTTTAGGCATTATTTTCAGGTGCAGTCATTTTTTGGCTTTATTTGATCTTTGTACATTTTAGCAACATTAACCATGTAGTGAATTTTCTGTCACAGAAGCTTACTGAGACTAGATAAATTTGATAATAATTTTAAAAATTACCCGTCGCTGCTCCCTGTTACTTGGTGACTTCAGAAATTGCTTGATAAAGTTCTGCAGTCTTTTAACCTCTTCAGGCAGAAATTTTGGTCCTGAAAATTTGTAAACAGCTCTACAAAATCAATGGAGGAAAGATGGAAAGGATCATTCCAGTCTGGTATTTTATGTCTACTGGAAAAAAAAAATCCCAAGCCTGTGTGCTAAAAAATAAATATTTCTCAGCTTTTCCAGACCTGAGCATCATGTTGCAGCTCTGAGGAAAGTACAGCTGGAGTGATAAGAGAAGCAGCTGTGCTGAAAGGAAAATGAAGTGGAAAGGTTTAGCTTCATTAATCAGGGTGAAAGGGGTTTTTTGGACTTGAAAGACACAGTTGACCATTTTCAGGTTGAATGAAAAGTAGTCATCTACAGAGTATGTCTCTTTGGGAATGGAAAAATAATCTCAAGTATATGTGTCACAGATGCAATGATGTGAATATTTGAAACAAGTTTTGGTAGAAAGCAAAAAAAAAAAATAAATTAGAAGTGTAAAAAGTATGCGTGATCCTAAGGTGTCCCTTTCAGCTGGATATATTTTACAATTCTGTGATCCCCAAGGTTTTTCTAGTAATATATTGATTTTATTTGTCCTGCTTGTTTCATGGGCTGCTAAGTAAAGCTAACCCTGTCAGAGAGGGTACATACTGTGGTGCCCCAAATGAGTAACCTTTCTGGTTGGCTGGATCTGGCTGGAGGCCGTAAGCTGTGAATAATTAGATTGTAATTAAAATCTATTTATCACCTTTTCTCTTTCCAACTGATTTAGGCAGTGATGTTAGGTAGATTATTTTGTTTCTTCTGGTGTCAAAAATACAATGTGTCAGTTGCAAATACTGCAAGCTTTTTAAAATGCTCCCTCCGTGCAATGGTAAGAATTCTTTTACCAAAAAACACCCAAAACAAACAAAACCCCCTTTTTCTGTATCTTCTGTTTCACAGAAGACTTATGAAAGTATTTGTAAAAATCGAGACTAGTCAGTCTTTTCCAGAGGAAATATGTTCTCTACTGGGATTTTCCCCAGTGCATGCTGTGATCTGGCTTGGGGTACAGTTACACATCCGTGTGAGTCCCAGCCTCCAGGCTCTAACAAGGAGTAGTGCCACCGCTTCCCAGCCTGCCTGTTGGGATCTCTGATGCTCCCGTCCTACACACTTGCTGATCCCCTGCCTTGCTGACAGAAACCTTTTGAGTGGGACTTCCCAGGGACCTTCTTATGGCATGATGCTGTTGCACAAAACTCCTGATGGAAGGTAAAGACATTTGAGGATTGATTTGTACTCTTTTTAATAAAACAGTGTCTGGAGTTACTGAAGCCTTAGGGGAAATTCAGAATACTTCGGGAAGAACCAGACTGATTCCAGATGTCTTTGTTTTAACCCGGATCTCTAGCTGACTGTGCTTCTCTGGTTAATTCCTCATAATAAGCTACCTAATTTGGTGGATTTGTGAAGAAAGGCCTTGAGATTAAATGTATCCTTTCTAGAAATGCTTGTCTATTTCCAGCAAATAGTTTGATGGAAAGGCTAGACTTAAAAAAATAGTAAGAAGAGTAAAGTTGTTGTAGATACAAAGCAAGATTCTGACACCAACTGGCTTTAGAAGTGTAGTTTTGGACCAAGTTTCTAGGTCTTGGCTTGTCAGACCAAAGTATCTCCGGTGGAACAGCTGAATGAGAGGAAGGATACCATAAAGGGAAATCAGCCTGAGAAGAAAATGACAACACTTTTTTTTCCCCTCCCCATGCAGACTGCAGTTCTGAATCAACTAAACAAAGGGGATAAAAATATGCAAGGGACTCAGAAAAGCACTCTTCAACTTCCAGCTCTGGTTTTAATCTTTTGCATCCTTCTGTGTTTCCTTGCCAACACCTAGAGGCCTCACAAGTGCTAAAGCGCACAGGATTTCCAGTGGCAGTAATCATATGTAAGTTCAAGTTCACTTGATGAAGTCACACTTGCCAAGGCAAAAAAAGCTTTAACAGCTTCTCCTGAGCTGAACTCCTCCCTGCCTCTCTTGCTTCCTATGCAGACCTAAGGAAATGCTGCTCTGGGATGTGAACACTGTACAGCTTTATGATACATATCCTCAGGGATCATTAGGGTGCAGTGTGTAGCAATCACTGAGTGTGCTGTCCTGGATCAGTGTGCCGATTCCTTGGAACTGCCTGGCTGATGAGAGAGCTGTCCAGGCTGCCTTCTGCAAAAACTTGTTCTGAATGCAGCATTTGTAACAGGCTGCTTCCTGCCTGTTTGGTTACTGGGCAGATAAATTGCATTTGATATCCTCTTAATTCATTGCTGCTTTTAAATTTTTTTTAAAGTCAGCCTTTTGCTTACAAGCAGCAAGTGTACAGTAAGAGGAGTATAATTTCATAACTTTCCCTGCTTCTCTTCAGCCTGACTTGGTGCTGAACTACTTAAATGTAACCACTGTATCTGCTTCCCCTGACTTTGTGACAATATTATATATTCTTCTCAGTGAAATCTTCAACAGATGAAAATCTCTTTGACATCTGCCTTTGACTTCCAAAGAATCTATCATTTTGTACTGTGCATTTTTTGAATGTATATGCCTTCAATTTTAAAAAAGTGAAAAACATCTCCTCCCACTCCCAGCCATTAAGGTGATAAATGTGTATGTGGTACTTGGTGTGTCTGTGAGTTTTTTAATTTTACACCATGTGTAAGGATTTGCAGATGAATTGAAGTGTAACAACACAAAATTTGTTGCACTCTACTTTATGGACTTCTGTTATCTGTCTGTTCTAGCAGTGCCAATGATCATTCAGCAGTAAGATAGTAAAGGACTGTCATAACCACATTGCAGAACCCCTAAACTGACTCTCAACTTCCCAGGCTCCTCCTTTGTTCTTTATCATATTGTTTGCACAGTAAGAAATCTCTCTGCATTGCTATTCATGGGATCAGGAACATTAATCATATTTGCAGATATGTGTCTACCTCCAGCATTTTTTCTCACCACTCCTGTGGCTCCAGCTCTTCTCTTGCATACCTTGGTCCATCTTGAGTATCTCTGTAGCCCATCTGGTTTTCACATGTTTGTGAGAAGCAACCTTCATGCTGCAGCCATTGTGCCAGGGCTGGAGAGTCCCCAGTCTGCATGGAACCGGAGTTCCAAGCAAGCCCTAGATGGGATCATAAAATAATTTTCCCAAACATGAGGTGGATTACAGGGGCTGATTTACAGTTCTGTTTACATGAGGGGTTGGGCTGTTGTGCCTGCATTCCCAGACTTGATTGCATTTGTAATGATGTGTGTCTGTGTACTAACAGGAAGGTGCAATTTCAACTCAGGTGGGTGTTGCCCACTCTGCCTTCACCCTACCAGCAGAGGTGTAAATATGTTAAAGAAAATAAAATGCATTGAGGATGCAGCAGCGTGAGTTTAAGCCTGGGTGAGCAACTGGAATATGAGCCTTCTGGGTGCTCCCAAAACATGTCATGGTGGTTTGGTGGCTAAAGCTGAAGCCTTTGCTGTCACATCCTTAATGCCACTTTTACTTAAATTTGTTAAAAACCTTTACAAAACCAGACAGACATAGTGAGGATCTGTTTCAAAGGTTCTTCTAGTTAGGAGTGTGAGACACTAGCTGATGGTTGCTTACAGTAAGAGAATTTTTCATACATCTGGGTCTGAAGGGAGCTCATTCTGTATCTAAAAGAGAAATCGACTCAGCTCTCAGCCCCTGCGTGGATGTAAGACTCAGTCCTCAGGTTAGACTGGAATGAGAGTCTGCATTTTATTACAAGTCAAGTACATTCCAACATGGAGGGAAAAAAAAGGTTTGTCATGAACTTCTGAATTCTGTCAGGAGTAGCAGCATAAAATCAGTTTTAGTACTTCCTTATTAAAAAAAAAAAACCACCAAAACAACAAACAAAAACCAAACAATGAAGCCCCTAGAGTTGCTGTTTGGGATCAGCTGAAGCAAAGGGTTGGGAACTGGGGACAGAAGAAAAGGAGATCTTGAAACAGGGTATATTTAACTACTTCTTTCTGGCCTTGATAGATGCCCTCATTTCCCCAGATTTTTTACATCTCTCTCCCGTCACGCTAACCAGTTGATTCCTGATCTTGCTATCCAGCTATTAATATTGCTCAAGGCTGTTAATGCCTAAGCTGTGTTGTTTACCTGTAATGCTGAACGGGGGGTGGTGGTGGAGAAAGGCGGGGGGTTTTTTTAGATTATTTGAATAATTTATTCTTGGTAAAAGGATTGGGAAGAGTCTTGTGGTTTACAGAAATTAAATCTTAGATTTCAGCTTGACATGGTGGTTCTTGATTTAAATTTTCATGCAATAATGTTAAAAGTCTTTTCCTATACTTAAGGTGTACCTTTGAAAGCAGGAAGTTTTTACAGAATGGAAAAGACTTATGTTTAGGTGGCTGGCTGTTTGCTTGCTTGAGTTTTTTAGTAAATCATTCCTGGTGAATTTGCAGTGTTTGTTGTTGAATATCAAATTGCAAGTATGACTCCTCGAGATGTGCCTCCCAACATTTCCAGTGTTGTGGAAATGAAATCTGTTTGGACCTGTCATAACTGAAAGATGAATCCTGGTTTTGTTACAAAGGCCTTCAGAATTTCCACAGTGCCTATGGGAAGTGAAAATTTATTGCATTGTGGTAGGTGCTGGAAAGCAGGTAATGAGCTCTGCACACCAATTCTGATGTCACTTGTCACTCTTCTAATCAGTGCACTGAAAGCGACCGCATGTATCTTCCCTTTTGGAGACCACAATTTGATGAAAACCGTTTATTTTATATTTCCTTCTAGAAGGTTGTTTTCTTCTTTGCTACACACACATAGTTCAGTTTTGTTAGTTCACTTTCTTAGATAATCCTATCCGGAAACTGTCTTGTCACAACAGCTCTGAAACCTTAAAAAAAGTTATAAAAAGTAATATGACAGTGATAGTTGTTGCAAGACAGAATGGACATCAGTTCCCTTATGTATAGTATTTATGAACTCCACCTTGCAGATGTCCCGGTATTTTGATTTAATTTCCCACTTCATCCAGGTTCAAGACTAAGAGCCCCCCTCCATAACTGACCAGTTTCTTTGACCTCAGCGCTGTGACACATTTTAAAGTGGATATCATTGTTGTAGTAGATTTTTCTGTGTGTTCAGTTTATTAAGAACCATCTAAGCATGTTCCCTCTTAGATGGACTAAGATGCCTGTAATACTTGTAATTTGTCCATAAAAGTGAGTCAGATGATTCGGAATATGCAGGACACATTTGAAAAAGGAGTGCTGGTTTTTAAGTACTTGATTTGTAGGATTAGGTCACCTTACTCATAAACCTAGGGTAGTATTTTAAACGTATTCTCCCGTTCTGTTGAGAAGGAAAACATAGTTGGACTTTATGCAAGCTGAAAGTAAAAAAGCAACAGCCGTAAATTGAATTTAGACCAGTATAAACCAAAAAGAAGATAAAGTTATTGGAAATTTGTGGTCTCCATTCATAAAATTGTAAGATCTGTGACTTAGTTTGCAGATATTTGTAAGAGTACACTCTTGCAGGTATTGTTTGCGGTTGTGCTATTAAATTATTTTGGCCTGGACCACGAGTCTGTTCTGTAGGGGCAAGATAATGCTGAGATCAGATGAACTGATGTAATTTCATTGGTATTGTGAGCTTTCTAGCAATTGCATGCTTTTCCTCTCTTTGTTTCCTCCTCCTTCCTGGAGGTGTAGTGCTGGTAGATGCCTGCCAAGCCTTTGGAAGAAAATATGGGAAAATTATGACGAAGTGTAAGCTGCTTCACAGACATCTTGAATGTTGTTTTCAGTGGAGACTGGATGTACATGAGCGGAAATCCAGTGTGCTCTGTCAGCAAGGAGGAAAGCTGGTGAAGGGCCTGAGGAGCTGATGGCCAGTGTGAGGGTTTGGACCACACTGAATGCACGGAGCAGCAAGGCAAGGATACCATGAAGGGAAGAGGGCATCATGCGTGGGGAGTAGACTAGTATGCTCCCATCACCCTTCTGCCCTTCACCAGCCCTTTTGTAATCTGTCAGCAGATGTCAAGGAAATTGCACAAGGGGGTGGGATTCCAGAGGTAACTCCTGCAAGTGGTGTAGCTGAACTGAGGAGCAGGAGGAAAGCTGGTGGCCCTTCCTGGCCACTGGGTGCTGTGTGCTGGCCAGCAGTGAGCACAGTGCAGGGGAAGGTGAGCACAGGGGTCCACCCACAGGAGTCATATCTCATTAATTTAGCTGCTCACAAAGCAACGTGTTTGGTTAACTCAGATTTACGTCTGTGAACACAGGGAGTAAGCTGAATTTTTTACCTGTGTTTCACTTGATGTGGCAGCTGGGGAAGCTCTTCTGAGGCCATCATCCTGCCTTTTCCCTGCTAGTGAATGGGAGACTGCCCATGTTTCCAGAGCAGCACCCAAACATGATTCTGATAAATGAGCAATTAAATAGACCCACCTTTATTGCTTAAATGCAGCAGCTGGACCCTGTATGATGCTCAGCTAAAATGGAGATGGGGTGGTTCTGGTTACTAATTGATTTTGCTTTTGAACTCCCTTTATTTTCAGCTATGCATAGCAATAGAGATAAGAGGAAGAGTGGGGAAAACAAAGTAAAAATCAAGTTAAGCCATTCTGTCTCCTCCTTTCTGGGCTGATTTCCCCTGTACTGGTTTGGGCTTCTCTGTGAGGGTGTTCTGTGCATAGGGCAGGTTTTTGTGATCCTCCCTCCGCATAGCATGTGCCTCAGGGGGATGGGTGCCCTGCCTCTCCTTGTCCCATGTGACTGAGCTTGCGAGCAGAGCAGTGTTGGAGTTGAGCAGTGGGATTGGTTTCTAGCTCTCAGACACAGTGGTCTTTCAGACATGGTGGCCCTTGGGACCACTTGCTGCAGAGTTTGTGTGGAAGCACACACTTGTTGGTGGGGATAAGCAAGTTTCTGTCCCTGAGAAGTGAAATTGCACTGCCCTGGTTCTGAGGTGGTTTGGCATCTTGTGTTACTGCTCAAGCAGAAACGTGTATTTTTCTCTCTTTCATGTAAGAGAAATTCTGTAAGATGAATTTGAGGGAATGAACCCATTTGAGGTGTTTGAGGTGCACCGTAGAGGAAGAAAATGGTGAAAACATTTTTTACATGCGTCTTCTTCTTAATATCCTTCTGTGTTTAATGTCTTCCCATTCTTGTCCAGGACCACTGTTGTGACTACAGCCTCACCATGTTCTGTGCCCAATCCTGAGGACAGTTTGGTAGCCTTCTCTGTGTTCCCATTTTGATGTCTGTCCTTCCTTCCTTCCTTCCCTGGCTATTCCACTCTACTGCATGAACGAACAGAAGCAGTCACGCCAATACCTCCAGCTGTGCCAGTGTCTGTCATCAACTCATCCCACTGCCTGGGTGATCACTGAATGCCCCTGAGCTTGGCCTGTTTGCCCCCCACCCAGTATGCAGGGTCCTCTTGGGCAGGTGCCAATGCCTTCAGGTGGATGGGTCTCTCTCCCTGATCATCTCTTCTTCACAGTAATTAACATGTCCAGGATCTTAAAACGGTTTCCTAAATTAAGATAAGATTTATTATGGAACCATGTGATAGTGCCATCTGCATCATAGATGGTGCTGCGTCCTTGAGTGCTTATGCTGGGCCAGCCATGTTTCTAGTTAGACATGTCTGCAGTGCAAAGAAAAGGACTAATTTCAGCACAAACAGACAAGCATGCATTACTTTCTGGAAATTCCACGTAAAAAAGGATTTATTTGTGGGTGAAATTGGACATGGTGTTCAGTGGTGGTGTACTGTATGCAACTTTGCAGTATTAAAGACTTTGAGGTTGGTGAATGCTTCATTTTTTAGGCTTAGTTCTGCACACTCAAGATGTATGCTGGGGATTTCCCAACGCTGTGCCTTTCACCCAGCCTTGCTTTCCTGCTCTTCCCCTCTCTGTGGGTCTCCACTTACAGCACATTGTACACCAAAGGCTGGTTATTGTCCAGAGGTAAAAATTGTTCCTCAGGTTGGTGTCTTGCCTAAAGTGAAGACTCTGGTCAGCCTTCTCTCACTGCCATTTTTTTTGTCCTATTTTTCTTAACTATAATTTTTAAATTAGTATTTCATGGTTTTTACCTGAGGCAAAATATATTATTTTTGCACCAGTAACTTGGTTTGTTTGGTTTTTTCCTACTGCCCTTCTCAGTTCTGGAGGTGAATTTTGAGCTTTTTTATTCCCTGTCCATTTTCCAAGTTCCAGTAGTTTTCAGCTCAGAACCTTTTCTGCAACAGAAATTAAAAGGGTTTATTATTATAGGAAATAGGGGTGTTTTTGTGAGAATCCTACCAGATTGCCATCCCTAGTAAGTATTACAGACCAGAAACACAAGGTGCAAATGGAATTACTGGTTTCAGACTTTGTGATGTATGCCTTCTTTATCCTTTTTTTATCCTTGCCCTGGTCTTGTGTGTATTTTTGGTCATGAATCCAGATTTTTACCCAATGAGGTTTGCTGTAAACTGCACTAGATTGTTTAACTGTGAAGTAACTTTCACAGCATTTTGATTTGCTGCCTTTTTCATTTACATTTCAAAACATTTCCAATCTGTAAATCTATTTCTCCCTCCTCATGCTTTTGGCACCATACTTTTTTGGTGAGGTAGCTGGAGCAAAAGGATCTCTAACCTGAGAAGTAAATATTTTCTCATTCCACATTTGAAATGTCCCAGCTTTATTCTTGCATGGTTTGTTTTTTTTCCCCCCCTGCTTTCCAAGATTGGCTGTAGAAGGTAAACACTGGGGGAGCTAAATGAGATTACGGCATCACTTTGGTAACCTTTCTTAGTGAATGGGCAGTTGATCTGTCCATAATGCAAAGCACTTAATGTATTGAATTGTCTAAGAAAGAAAGCTACTAGTTCACCACTCAGGGTTCAATTTCTGGATAATAACATTTATTTGTAGGGAAAAAAGAGTTCTGCGATGGCAAAGTAGATATTGTCACTCAAAGCATGGTCTTTTTATTAACCTCAGATTTACATGGTTAAGTAATTGTTGTATTAGTATCATTTCTTGACTGGTAAGGTGGAAAAAAGAGAAAAGACAGATGTCTATGTACAATGTGCTCCATGTATATTTATTTGTAGTAGGCTGGGGCAAGTGAATTGGCCTGCTGTCAGGGGGCTGTGCTGCCTGAGGCTTGAGACACAGCCACTCATGGGCAATACGTGTCATGTACTTCTTTGTGTGTCTGTCTGTCTGTCCTTTCCTATACATAGCAAAAGGTGGGGTAAAGGCTTGTGCGAAAGTGGCACATACTAAATTTTGTTTTTCTGGAATAAACCAGTTGACAAAAAATTGTTGCTTTCTGCTGTTTGTTTATGTGTGCCTTTGACTTTCTATGGAAGCGGAACACATTTCTCCAGAAGAGAAATGCACATATACTGACTGGGTGCATAGTTTGGCAGTAACACATACCGAATGCTTGGAGGTTCTTTATTTTTTCTTAGTAGGATACTGTTCAGATTTTGACACTAAGGAAAATTCTTCTAATATATCCATTTCTACTTTGTTCTTCCAATTTCCTTAACACTTTAGATTAGAAACGTCATAAATTTGGCCTGAAACTAAAAGCTTGTTACTAAGAAAGACAGGAGGACACTCGTAAAGGGAAAAATATTTTATCTATCTTCTTCCCAGCAGTTTTCTTAAACCTGAAGTAAACAAGGTGAAATTGAGTGAATTTCTATTAAGCAGACTCCTCTGCTTTCGAGTCACGTAGGGAACAGACAATTGATGGCATATTTCCAGCTGGCAGAGCTGTTGAAAGGTAGCATGCAACTTAAACTCCGTTTTTTTCCCCCTTTTCAGCATATGATTGTGCAAGTCTAACAAAGTTCATCAGAGAGTAAATATTCCTTCCGTATGTAAAACAAAGAATAAATCTGCGAGTTAGATTCAGTGGGTAAACAGATTATTATCATACTACAGGGTTTTCTTCAACACTGGGATTTAGACACTCAGATTTTTCAAAAATTATGTGATTATCAACTTGCTATCAACTGTTGGAGTTGATAAGAAGTCCTGTAAGTTTTCTTTTGCTTTTTAGGGTTTTTTTTGTGGGGGAGAAGGGGAGAGACAGGTTAAAGGGTTTACACATTAGTTCCTAAAGCTTGTGTGGAAAACCAGGCCATTTAAATCTGTCATCTTTTTCAGAAATAGAAAAAAACTTCACCACATTTTGGTGGCTGTCATTTTTTCCATGTAAGGTACTTTGGGACTAATTGTGGTGTTTGCATTTGCTCTTGGTTTCATGTTGATGTGTTTTGCCAAGTATTAACTGCTTTCTGAGTGTTAGCAGCTTCTCATGGCCTTCCCCTCTTGTAAAATAGTGGGAGGTGATAATCTGACCTGAATAAGTAAGTTACAGACTCTGCTTGCCTCCACGTGTAACTGGTGGCTGAAATCCTGCTTTTCTGGTCCGGGAGCCCTTGGGACTATTTCGGTCCCTGAGCACTGATTATAGCACCCTGGAAGTGCCTCAGAGGGCTAAAGCAACTGCAGCAGTACTGTGGATGTAAGGTCAGGGGGCACCAGCAGCTTCCCAGATCTTGAGCAGAGACTCTGTGTTGGGAGTATACAGCTCTCAGTGTAAACTCTGCTGGTTGTGTCATATTTTAAGAGCAAGGTGCATTTGTGCAATGCTTTCCCTGAGAGCATTGTTGCCTAGTGAAAACAGTTAATGTCAACCCAAAACAAGCCATGTGACTGCCTATGGTTGAGTTTGGTCACACAACAGAGACAGAAAATCATTGAATTGCTCTTTCCTGACAAGTACTCTTTCAATGGAGTTGGTGTAAATTTAGTCAGTTCACTTTGTTGAGTATCGAGAGCAGTGTGATATGTAAATAAAGCTTTATCAGACGAGATAGATTTAAAATTCCACAGTTGGCAAGGAAGCATTAGCAGTATAATATAATACAAATATTTACACAGTAACTTCTAAGTCTTCAATAAGTGCTTAATATTTGAAATATGTGTTGTGAAAACATTGACTGATTAAGCCGTACCATTGCAGCTACATCTGTATGCAGTGCCTTGCAATGGCTAGGATGCAGGAGTCATGGGGAGGAGTAGGTCACCCAGCAATGCAAAGGCATTTAAACAAGTTACAGCTTTTTATTTTTTTTAAATTTAATTAGGATTCAGCACGATCTGCTCTCCCAAGGCACACATAGCTCCATCCCTGCATCCTGTTGGAGCTGCTGCTCTCAAAGGGTGTTGCATTCATGTAACGTGACTGGATGTGGTCACGTGCCCAATGCATCTGAGACTGCTCCAGTAGGAAAATGCAGCTACCAAATTTGTGCCTTCCCGCAACATCATCACTGTGTAATCATCACTGTTCTGTTCATCCTCCTTGTATCTGTTATGACCTTTTGATAAGGAATTGCAATGGGCTTAAATTACAGATGGTTAATCTTTTGTCAGCTCACAGTGCCACAGGAATTGTGCTGGGTTCTAACAGGTCTGCTTGTTTTGCAGGGAGCTGAGGCTGGTAGCTGAGGAGGTTCCCTCTCTGGGTGGATATATCTGCCTTGCCCAGTCCATCATTGCATTCAGCTTCCGGTTCTACCATTACTCATGAATGAGCCAACAAAACAGTAGACTCAATAGACTGCAAATTAAAATAAACAGAAACACAGCTCCTAAACTTGCCTGGATGATTCTCCATTGCCACCTCATTTGCCAAGAGACTGCAAGAGCTGATCCACACCTGAAAATACAGGGCTGCTCTAGTCCAGTCTTCATTTTTCTCCTTCCCTCTTCTGGGTACCCTGTTTTGCCTTCTTCAAGCACACAGCAAAGCTGAAAACCAGAGTGGTTTGTTGCGTGCTTAAAGTGTCAAGTTCGGGTTGAGTTTATCAGTGCTGTGGGTGTGGTCAAATCAGACTTGATTGCAAATGGCCTTCATAACCATCACTCTGATGTTGGTAGATAGATTTAGCCAGTTCCTCTTTAGTTTTGGCAGAAACCTGTTTTTGATAAGCCATGCTCTGTCTAGACCCCCATGAGAATTTCATTCCACTAAAACTATCCTTTTCCACAGAGAAGCAACAGACAGCTTCCATCAAGCCCACAGTCTTTTCCCATGGGAGGGTTGAGATTATGTGGCTGGTCATGCAGGAAATCCAGCCCACATAATGCAGTGCCCCCTCTTTTCCTACAGCAGGCTAATGCAAACAAACCAGCACCTGATGCTGATGATGTGTGCAGAGGTGTATATCAGCCTGTGTTTCTGCCCACTCCCTGGGCAGCTGCAGTGGTGCCTGGCTCAGTCTTTGGGGGGGCTGGAGGTAGGCATTGCTACATGGGGCCCCACAGAGTTGTCCCAGAATCTCAACTTTGCATTTGCTTGTGCTGCAGTTGCAAAAGGTTTTCGTGTCTCAATCAGTTGTGGTGGTAACACACAAAGCTAGATTTTGCAAGAGAAAGGTGAAGTAGCAGGTGATTTCATCACAAGCTGATGTTGGGGATGTTGCTGTGGATGGCTTAGCAGGCAGGTGATTTGTTGTGAAAATCACCTGCAAAGGTCTTTCTCTGAGGTAAGGCTGTAACACTTGCCATCCCTTAGCTTGATGCAGCTGAATGGTTGGAGAGTTCGCAGAGAAATGATGCAATTCTGGTACTGCTTATGATGTTTTTGCAAGGCTAAGAGCAAATAATCTTGAAATGAGCTGGCAGGTTTATGATTGGGTTTTATGAGCTTTTACGATGTTTATAATCTGACATTGAACTTGCAGTTTAAGAGGTGAAAGGTTTAAAGGAACACAGTAGCAAAGGTGTACTGCTGAATTTCTTCTGGGTGTAATTTTAACATACATCTTAGATGCTTCCCTGACATGGCAGGTTTGTTGAAGTATGGCCTGTGCAGTTCATAGTGAGTGTGTCACTAAGTAAAATGGACTCCATCCATATCACATGTTCCACACAGGGAAGAATTGAATGGAAAATGTGATTTTGTCATCTTTAAGGAAGGACAGGGATTGGAGGCAACTGCCTTGTGTGGTGTAACTGCCTAGGCCCCAAAATGCAGCCTTTGCCATTTCCATTTAAATGCCAGCCTCAGAAATACTGTACGTTGTCCATGGCTGCTTCTTTTCTTTGTTGTTTTTCTGATTCCAATAAAAATCTAAAGTCCCATGCAGTCTTTAAACTGGAATTCTTAAATTATGGCCTTCCTCCACAGTACTTCTGGAGAAAATGAATACTTTTTTCCCTACTCCTTTTCTTGTGATTCTGTATCCGTTTCTTTTGATGGATGTGTGCTTCAGAGGTCCTGCCTGCAGATGTTTGCATACGTACAGCACAAGCCTGTTCTTACTTAACTATCCATTTCTGTTTTCCTGTGTTATCTCGTATTGCTCCGCAGGGCTCAGTGAGCAGCGGGTTTGCTGCTGGCTAGCTTTTTGAGGTTTCTCTTATGCACAGTACTGTATTTGTCTCCTCGTTCTTTGATTTGTAATGTTTTGCCTTTGATTGCTGCAGAAGGTATAAACAAGCCTGTCAAAAGCCTTGTTTAGCGTGCAGATTCTGTGGGGGTGGATGGCAGCCTCAGACCCTAAAATAGATCTACCAATGAACTGAACGGCTTTAAACCCTGGGAATTTAATTTGATCTTTCTTGTTGCCTTGAATATTGGGCCTGAATGAGAATTTCTCTAACAGAACAGAAGGGGAACATGTTGGTGTGTGACAGTAATAGAAGAAGGGTCCAGACCTGCTGTCATTGAGATGCTCTTCTGTAATCAGAGGCTAGGCTTGGCTGTGGGTAGCAGCTTGTCTGCTCTGAGTCACCCTACCTGGGGAGGGAAGTGCTGTATCCTCTGATGTTACAGCATCCATGGGGATGGTTGTTCTGAAATGCTTCCCTGGATCCTGTTGTGGGATAGTCATTGTAGGAAAACCTAAGGCAGTCCCTCATGGTTTTAGCATCTGTTTTATGCTGGCTTTGTGAAGGAAGAAAGAAGGAGCTGAAAAATCACGCAGGGGTTCCTTTTTTCCCTCCTCTTTTTCATGTAGCACCATGCAGTTAGTAATACCATAGCTGGGGTTTTCAGTTGTGGTGGTGTGAAGGTAACAATGATTTGGCTTCAACGTGCTGCAACAGCTGCAGAATTCATTGGAGCTTAGAAGCCTGTGAGTTATAGCTGTGATGCCATTTACAGCTTTTATGGAAGAGCTCTTAAATTTGCGAAATGTGTTACTTTTTGAAGTGCATTATATTTGTAATTTGAATTCTCTAAAATCCTGTCTGAGGGAAAAGAAAATAGCTTTGAAAATCCCCCTCTACCCTCTAAAAATACAGGGAACTCTTACCAGGTGGAGAATCAAGTCTTTTAAGCTGAGTGATAGAACACAGAGATGGATTTGTAAGTGCTAAAATGTCAATTAGTGCACTTAAAAGCTTAATGGTTGTCTTTGATGTACTTCTAATATCTCCAGTAAAGTTTGACTGTTGCCATTGATCAGGGAGTGGAGGAGGGATGAGGGGACTGAATGCCAACCCAAACAGGTCTCTTGGAGCATGTGAGTAACAAAGCAGTGCTTTGGTGTTGCTCAGTCTGAAATTCTTGACTTGTTTGCTGGGTAATATTTAGGAAGTCAGATGTATTTAATACTGAAGAGTGAGCTTGGAAAAGCCGAGTGTAGGTGTTCACTGCTTATCTAGCTTATCTTTGTGCAGAAAATTTACTGATCGAAATACACTGACCTGAAAATACATTTAGAGTAGTTTTAGACTCCCCTTATACGTGTCCTTTAATTGGCTTAGGAGCAAAGAGTATAGGTTTAGTTTAGTTTCCATCTTCTGGCTTCAATGGATACTTCCCTCCTAGCTTTAAAGGATATTCTTCCAGTTGGTAATGTAAATGAGGACAGAATGATTCTGATAGAAAACTCCCCTTTTTGAGTAGTAGATCAAGCAAAATCAACATGTCACACTTTTAGTGCAGTATCAGTGTGTCCATCCCAGGAGCCTCTGTCAATTCAGCTTATTTGGTTCCCCATCAGGCTCAGTAAATTTGATTCAAGCACTAGTATTCTGAGGCTTCCCAGCAATAGATTCAGCATACTTGACTGTCATTACTCTTCCCTGGGTTAAAAGATTGACCAGATTTTTTTTTTCTTTCTTTCTTTAAATCTATTTTTAAACCTGATGATTGCCTGAAATACAGCCATCCTGTAGACTTACATGAAAGTGGAAGAAATCAAGTTAAACATTTTCAAGCTAAGACAAGGGACTCCTTGCATCGCCCAGGCCTGCTTTGGGTCACATTTATGCAAACTTGCAGGTCCATCACAGCTCAAGTTACCTTGTGGGTAGAGTTTGCCACGCTCCAGCTTTGGCAGTGCCATGCTCTTCACTGCTGGCCGTGGTCCTCTTGCAGCGCTTTGGTGGCAGAGCTACTCATGTAGGCATGAGCTGCTCCAGTGCCATCAAAGGGAGTCAGGTGAGCCAAAATTTCCTCTTTTGGTTCCTTTAAACCAGTGAAACCCACTCGTCCTGAAAAGGTTAAATGGGCGTGAGTACGGGGTCATCTAGCAGGGATATACCTTCCCAGATTTTCAGGGGGACCTCCACCTGCAGCCTCAAGCCTAGAAGGCCTCACATTCTTGGTGGGCATAGCTATATTAAACAATGTAGCTAAACTACACAGGGTTTGGGCGGGTGTACTTCCTTCACTGAGGGAGCCGTCTGAGTTCTGTATTTGCAGATGCACATTTTTTGCTGAGATACATGTATGTGTGTGTGTATATATATACACACACACTACTATACTCCTATGAAAGAAATGGTGTAAGCACTGACCTCCTGTTGTAAATGGGAGGATAGATGCTAAACATGTCAACAGTTCTTCAGCTTCTCTAAAACACTGCAACCTTTCAGTTGAGGGTGGAAAAAAGTCTTAATGTAATTAGCAATATGCAGCAGGATTGGATTAGCCATACATACATCTGTAGGTCTTATTAGCAGACATTTAAACTGCAGAAAATGCTTTTTATTGGACTGTATTCATATGACTGCATTCTGGAGCTTGAACACCTTTATAAAAATACAAACGGAATCAAAATTAAATTAATTAGAAAGAATATATTTGAATTTAATTATTTTGAGCTGCTGAATACTCTTTGCATGCTCGGTTTTATGTGTCCATCTGAAGTGTACTTGGTGGAGAGTTTAATTAGAACTGGAGACAGAGTAAGAATATTTGGAATGTAAAATTTATAAATGGCAGTGATTTTCAGCTAGGAGTGTAGACATTTTTTGGAGTTTGCTACTTTTCTTGCTTTCTTTTCCCCTTCTTCATAAACTACTTCTATGTTCAAATTAATACCAGATTGTGAAAAAGAAATCCTGTTGTGGCTCTTGGTCTTCTGCAGCATGATCAGAGTTGTCAGATCCACAGCTGCAGGAGATTTTTTTACCTTTGTGCGTTTAATGGCTCATACTACTCTGTTCTTTGACGGTGCCATTTAACCGTAAAAGCGCGGGGCTGTGGATGGCATGGGACATGTGGCTGCCTTGACTACTGTCTCAGATGTCGGACATGCCAAGACTCAAAGAGCTGATTTGGCAGCTGCCCAGCAGATTTTTATAAAGGCTCAGTTGGTGGCCAGAAACCCAGGCTGTCAGAGTTGTGTTATGCAATAAATTGTTTTTCAGCAGAAGTTTCTAATCCAATTTCAGCTGGGGTTTTTTTGTTGTTTTTTTTTTTTTTTTGTACTATGTAATCAAAGATAAACGTACATTATTTCATGGTGTTTCAGAGAAGCGAAGACGTGTAGTGTAAACATCACCCATCAGGTTGATTTGTTTGTTTTCCCTTTTTTTTTAAGATTCAGAACAGTTCACCAACACAGGAAATGATGCTTAAATTATTTTCATTTCTGCCTGGGAGGGATGTATTTGAAACAGCATACCTTTTCAAAGATCATTCATAGTACCTTTTAGGAGATGTTCCCTTCATTTGAAGAGAGCACCAGGTAAGAACCTATTTATCAAGTCAGAGCTTTTGTTCAGGCATAAATTGTCTACTAATGATGGTCAGAAAATTGTACCTTGTCAGGCTGTGACCTACCTGAATCATTGCAGGCCCTGCCGCCCCTTTATATTTCCCTTTCGCTTCTCTAAAGTACATAATTCATTTTTGAAAAAGTGGGTAAGGTTCATCAGAACACAGTGAGATATTTGATACTCACAGTAGTTACATTACAACAAGGTTGCTTTAATTTCCTGAATCCCATCTGTGATTCCCTCCTTTATCATGGTTGTCATGTTTCAGTGCTGTGATGGGCTTGCACCCCTCCAAGTGTGAGTTGCTGTGCAAAGGGACAGTCCTACTTTTTTGTCTGCCCCAGTAGTAGTCACCATAAGGTCATGTGGTTACAAATAAGGAAGTTGATCTGGATGAATACAGCAATTTTTCTTGTCTTGGGATGAGATTTTCACTCTTCTGATCAAACTGGTCGTAAGGGCTAATGCTGGCATTGGGTTTGGAGCAGATGCATCCAGTCTGGTGCCAGGTGAATTAAGCTGATTATCAAAACCACTCCCTCAGTCTGAATAATTACCTTACATCTCCATACCTCTTTCTACCCACACACTACCACCCTTGCTTCCTGTCAGGTCCCAAAGCTCAGATGCTTTGTGTGCAAAATGGTTGTTTAGATTCCTAATCTGGCCTAAGAAAGTCGTAGCTGTGGAGTCAGTGCTACCAGTGAGATGGTTTAAGTTGAAGTTCTAGTGCAAGTTGATAAATTAAGAAACCAGACCTGTCTTTATTCTGGATTTGTTTGTGCTTCATGGGGGATTTTTGTTTGTTTGTTTGGGTTTTTGGGGGGTTTTTTTGAGTTTGTCTTGGCGGACCAATATGGGAAACAGTGGAGAGGCTTGTAAGCTTTCACTACTTTCATACTGAGTAATAGTTTTCTAGAGATGCAGAAACATCATCAAGGCTCTTATGTTTATGTAAAAGAAACAACACAAGAAACAACTGTTCTTAAATATTTCATTTTTGGGCCTAAGATAAATTTAGGAACTATTTTTAATGCCTCACTTCGGGGAGTGACTTGTATTTGGAGATTTTGACTGTAAATCTTCTACCATAATGTATTTTTGCAAGAGCAGGTTGAAGCTCACTGGGCTTAAAAGTGCCCGAAGCCTTTAGTGACCTAAAAACCAGAGCATTTCTCTCCCATGCTGCTCTTCAGAATTCATCTGAAAGGAGGAAATGCAGTCCCTGGTGCAGCAGAAGGCAGTGAAAGAGTGCAGACCAATAGGAGATTGCAGGGGATGAAAGCTGTAAGAGAAGTGCTAAAGCAGGAAGAAGAGAGGTTTTTGTTTTCTTGCATTGTTTCTTTGCCGTGATAACATTAGTTCTTTGAGTTGGGAGCTGTAATGTTACATGAGTTCTTTGGGGAAGTTTTCTGGAAGTATGAGGGGAAAAAGTAGCTATAATTACCAGAGAGACTTAAATGCTAAAACAGAGCCATTAATAAAGGAAATCTCCCTTTTCTTCATGTTAGTTAGCACATTTTTAAAACATGACCTATTTTCCTAAACTAGACAGAACAGATTACATTTTCCAGAAGGCATGAGTCACTCCACTATAAAGTCTCCAAGCTGTATCAATCTTCTTCAACTTAAGCCATTCATGAGATTTTATTTTTTTCTCACTGAATATAAGCAGTTTGTTTTAAATGAGAACCTGCTACATCCTCTCTGGATAGTTAAACTTGATTAAAAGGTTAAATATTAAATAAGTGTGAACTTTATTCTGAGAGAAGGGAGTGGAGAGACCTTGATAGTAAGCGAAAGACTGCAAGGATATTACTGTGGATATATACGAGTATAACTAGTTTGCACCATGCTCTGCTTGGCTGTAAGAAGTCCAAGCAGCATGATAACTGCCAGAAGGAGCCAAATATCTTTATTTATGGAGCTTCAGTTGAATATATTACAGTCTGGTTTCAAATTATTACACTGGAAGTTCAAAGTGTTGCTAGGAGTTCATGCCAAGAAGAGCTTCCACTGTCTTGTCATGGAACAGCCCACTGGGGGCTGCAGGTTACTCAGAGAGGGAGGTTACACTGAAGGGCCAACACTGGGGTTTCCCTCTGCGATGTGCATTTGGGGTGGTGGTGAGGAGGCTGGTGGAACTTAGTGATACCACGGAGACCTCTGCCAACGCAGCAGGGGAAGTACGTGTGTTTGTACAGCAGTAAGACATAGCACTTCCTCATGAGGTTCACTCTGTGCCACACACGTACCGAGAAATGAGGCTTTGTAAATGAGTAAGGTAATTGCTAATAAGTGCTCATCACACTTAGCAGCGCTACCTTGCCCAAGACTGCACAGAAGGTGAATCTGAGTTTTCCACCAATTCCTCTTTGGTCTGACTTTTAGAGAAAAACAGGTATAACTCTTTTCCATTGATAATATACAGCCAAAAGGCAAAAATCTGTTGCAAATCTTGAATCTAGTAAACAAACATTTCTATCTCGGTCCTTTAGCTGAAAAGTAATTTGTATGATCTCTGAAAATGTGTTGTCTGTTTTTCATGCAAAAGACGTGTTTTTTTATGTTGCTATAAATGCAGTAAAAACCACCCTTTGAAATAGTTCTCCTTCAAAAATATCCTTGAAAAAAGGGTAGAAACTTGTGGTTTATTTTTCCCATTGCTTCAAAATGACCTTCTTACATCTGCAGGAAAGACTCTCTGGGGGCTGTTGAACCATGAAAGCATATTCATTTAGGGCATTGGGTGCCACAGTGATTTTAACTGAGTGTTGGATGCAGTGCTGGAAGAAGAAAAAAAGAGGGAGTTTGTGTTTTGTTGTGTTGCTTTTTGCAACCTGGCATGAAGAATGAGGTCAGGAGATGCGTGCTTGGGAAAGACCCAAAGAGAGAGCTGGAAACATGCCAACCACACTGAGTCATAACACACATGCTTATATATAAGTATCTTTGTACCTTACGAAGTCCTGACTTTTCAAATAAAACCATCACTGCTGTAAAAGTATTTACATAAAAATTAAAGCAAATAACATGGAGTGCTGCATGCCTTCTCCCTTGTTCCAGCTTTGTTTTACCCTCTGAACTATGACTTGTATTTGCTTAAGGCAAGGCTGGGCCAGGCTGAAGAATGCTGTATCTGCAATGAATGAAGGGAGAAGCTTGAGTCATGCTGCTGCTGCTGCCCAAGGAGCTTGCCAGCTTTCATGATTTCAGGCTGACATTTTACCTGCCCAGGAGGTGGTGTTAAGCCTGCCCCTTGCTTTTGCTCCTTAAAAATTAGGATTTGAGTATAATTTTGGAAATAGGAAGGCTGTGTGCAGGCCGCATGAGCACACCAGGCAGCTGGACTGCAGGGAACAAGCATCCAATTTGTAGGTGAATGGTGAAAGGTACAGGTGGTGCACATTTGATTTCTTTGCAAAAATATACACATTCTGTATTGATGTGTATTTTATATATATCATTATTGTTATATAATGATAAACATGTATTATGATTGCTGAAGTTCAGACATAAATGTACAACGTGTGGTTCCCTGAAATGGCATAACCAAGAAGGTTGTGTGATCTGTTTGTTTGTTTTAATT
Organism: Hylia prasina; assembly: GCA_013397195.1. Taxonomy (NCBI): domain Eukaryota; kingdom Metazoa; phylum Chordata; class Aves; order Passeriformes; family Sylviidae; genus Hylia; species Hylia prasina. The sequence goes on from VYXD01007950.1 coordinate 441,554, forward strand.
TAAAGGAAATGATGCAGTTGTGTTTCTTAATTCTGCCCCAGCGTTTCCCCTGGTTGTTTGCATCTGTTAGTTTTATTCTGAGTTTATAAGATAATCTTATTGTGATATTGGGAGGCAGAAATGGTCTCAGCTAACCTGCACAGTGAAGGTTGTAGGCTTGTGGTGATGAACCTACAGTTTAAGATGTTATTCAGTCCTTTTTTTGGGTCTGAGTCAATAATGGACAATCCATTAGTTCCCCATAAGTCGTTTCAATGGCTAATTACTTGCACAGTTGCAGAAATTGTTCTTTAATTCTGTCTTACATTTTTCTGAATTGAGTTCCAGCTGTTGGACGATATTATACCCCTTTCTGCCAGCCTTAAGAGCCATCTATTAACAAATCTCTACTCCCTGTGGAAATATTTAAAGGCAGCAGTTGAGTCAGCCTCTTTGAGTTTGGGGTGGGGGTAACAGGGTGGTGTTGAGAAGTTACATAGATTAAATTCCTCAAGGCTTTCACTTGACCATATTTCTAAGCAATTCTGGGTGTGTGTATGTTTTGCTAAAGTGAGATAACTCTTACAGTTGGTGGTGGTGTGAGTACTGAGCAGGCACACGAGCACACAACAGTTCTCTCGCCACTGGGGTGATAAGGCAGAGGCGATCTGACCCATGTAATTTTGGTTAAATATGTCAGGAGCTGGAGCTCAGCTGGGCTCGGAGTCAGCTGCTCTCCAGCATGACTGCTTTTGTGCCATAGGCTCCAGGGAAGATGCACTTGGCGATTGTGAAACCTTTTTATTGCTCCTGCAATATGGAGCCATGTGAATACAGGTGTTGGCAGCAGTTTAGCATCTTATTTTGCTGACCTTGGATAGCATACAGTGTTGGAGAACTTGAGGACTTTTTTTCAAGTGTGCAGGGGAAACCCACCGAGCAGTGCAGGCAGGACAGCGGCTACAGCCTGGACACAGCTGGGCTGGTGGGAGTTCTGGTGTGGAGAGACTCTCCATGTGTATTTCTGGAGGCAGCACTGCTGTTTCACAGGGCAGATGAAGACAGTATGGTTCATCTGGAGTTTTACAGTTCCAGGAATGGAGTGTGGTGTGACGTTGCTTTAGGGTATGCTGAGGTCTTTGTTCCCACCTTCTGGGACCCATCTCTTGGCTGGTGGCACTGATGCCCAGGCAGCCCCCAGGCCCGTGGGGCCATGTCCTGCATGTTGCTGGGGACTCCATCTGGCACCAGGGAGACACGTTGGCTGCCAGAAAATTTGCTGTCAGTTGGATGCATGACATTCTTTTGCATCCAACACATTGCTTGGGGAGATGGAGATGACTCCAGGTTCTTCAGAGGGGAGGGTGGCCTAGATCAGAGGCCGCTGGTGTGTGGCAGTGAGCGCCTTCCCTTCCGCAGGAGGGACTGTAGCCTGCTGGTGCCAGGACACAGGTCCTGTGGTCAGCACGTGCTGATTTAAAGACCAGGCCTATCAGCAGGTTTCACCCTGTCACTACTGAAGAAGTGAGATGTGACAGAATGGATTTAATTCCTTTTGCATTGTTGTGTTGTTTTTTGCGTGTGTGTGTGGGTATTTTTTCAATTTTCAATTTTATTTTAAATTTTTTCCTGGGTTTTTATGAGGGTAAATGGGCCATTGAGATCAGGAGCCAATGGGTGTTTTTGTGCAGCTTCCAGTACGAATGCCAGTGAAGGGAGAGAGTGGTGTCCACAGGGCTGTGTCCTTAACATGAGCAGGGGCTGAAGGTGCTTATGACTGTTTCCTAACTGAGCCTGACTTCCTTAAGGATTTATTAAGTAGTTCCTGTGTAAACAGGAACACATGATGTCCCATTGGGTACTTGTTGGTGAGAATGTAAATGAGGGTGTCCTTGGGTGTCCTTAAGCTTTGTTAAAACTGGGCTGCAGCCCTCTCATGTTTAGCGTTTGCTTCTGGTTGGGGCTGAAGCTGCATTGGCAGCAAAATGGTAAGCCAGAGTTGTTTGTGTAAACCTTTGTTGACAAAATAACTGGATGTACTAGTCCTTTTAAAATGCTCGCCGAGAGATTTTTTTGTCTTTTTTTTGGTTGCTGTGGGTGTTTGGTTGCAAAGTTTGCTTTCTTGGCCCAGAGCTGCCTGTACTCTAAAACTCCCTGGGCATAGCTCAGCCGTCTTCAAAGTGTAGTAGCTTGTCCCTCGTGCGAAATGCACATCCTGCTGCCAAAATGCTGTCTGCTTTCACTGCGCTCATTGTGTTGCTTTTTTTGTTGTTTTTATTTTGTTTTTTAACCCCTGCCAAGTAATTTGTCCTAGAATT
>VYXD01007950.1:443890-526594 GCA_013397195.1 Hylia prasina
GGGGGGGGCGGGGGGGAGAGGGAGGGTGAGGAATGGAAATGTTTTTGATCACAATTCAGCAGCTGAATGCCAGTATGTCACCAGAGGAGCAAAAAAAATGCTATTGCTGGTCACCATAAACTATGCTTATTTTTTTGGATGTTGGCAGTGTCTGTCTTTTCTTTGGCACATGGTTGGTCTAAGCTCTCCTGCCTCCTGGTGGGGATCTCTGATGGGGCTTGTGGAGTTTCCAGTGTGAGGTGACAGTGACAGTACACTGTGCTACACTTAGCACTTAAGGTCTGCCTAAAAATGTTAATCTTTTGCTTTGGCAATGATGTAGACCCTGAGGAGTTGAAGGGCAAGAATGCTCAAACAGTGATTTCCAAAGACCCCAAGACAATTATGGGGCTTATGAAAATATGATGACTTACCTGTGTCACTTATGTCTTTATATCAATTTGCTGACTTAATTTATTTGAATGCTAAAGGCTTTAGGGAAATACTTTTCCAGGGAGTTAATCTTTTAACTAAAGCGAGTATTAAATTTGACATAGAGTAGTATTCCTTTTGACAAAATAGCATGTCTCCTAAAAATAAAGTAGAAAATATATGCCCCATGAGCCAAATTCCACTTGGCTTTATGCTGAGATAAATTCAGAATAGCTTCATCACTATCAATATGCAACTTCATTGTAACACGGCACTTAATGCAAATCACTAAACAGGAAAGAAAAATAACCTAAGCCAAGAGGCACAAACAAAGGCCAAAATGACAACAAGTGAAGTTGTTTCACCAACTTGCCTCTTTAATTTCTGCAAAATTCATTTTAGTGTTTTGTTTTTCCCCCCTCCTCTTAATTACCAGGGAGAACACTTCCTGGCTGTGATAAATTTCTCCGTGAGGGATTCATTATAAGGATTTTAACAATTAAGTTTTACCTCCTGCCTAACACCTGGTACATGCCTACTGCTGTTTCCAGAATAAAGGATTAAAGGGACTAATGCTCTGATTTGATGATAATACTTATGTTTTTGTTCTCTGTTAGAGCTGATCAGGTTGCATTTTCTTGCATAGTATTTTTCTTCAGTTTTTCTTTTTTCTGAATTAGAAATAATCTATACCTTAGGCTTTGCCGGTTTGTTTGGTTTTCTTTGGTTTTTAGTTTTGTTTCAGGTGAATGCAACTAATGTCTCCTTTCTGTTTCCATCTCCTTTAGGATGACAGTGATGGGATTCCCTGGTCAGAGGAGAGGGTGGTGCGGAAGGTCCTTTATTTATCACTGAAGGAGTTCAAGAATGCACAGAAGCGGCAGCACAGTGATGGCATTAGTGGGAGCCTCAAGGCAGTGAATGGTGAGACACCTCTGTGGTACTGCTGGAAGGACTCAGTCCTTTCTCCATGCTCTAGCAGGGAGGGAGACCAATGTACCATCTGGCATACACTGTGCCCTTTTGATCTGAGGAACTTGTTTCTGGTGTGCTTGAAATGCCTGGGTTGAAGAATCTGCGTGTTTTGGTTTCTGGCTAACTGATTTAGATGGGGATCAGAGTGGAGGGCAGCTGGGAGGACAGGGACAGGCTGCCAATCTGAAGAAGATCCCTTCTAATTAGTCTGCTTCCTGATGTGCTCAGTATGTCAGCAGAGAAGGTAACCATTTCGAGGCTTCAGTTACCTTGGGGAAGTACACTTGGACAGAATTTACATACTGCCACTTAGATGCAAGAAACTGGCTTACTAGTATCTGTCTCTGGAGTCATCCAAGTCCACAAGTAGCGTAGGATCTACATGCAGAGTTAAAGGGCTGAGAGGACACAAGCGCCGAGACATTGGACTCCTCTAGTTCAGTAGTTCACAGAGCAGTTGTTTAAAGGTATTAAAATGAAATGCAGACAAGCTTAGATGAGAGGAGCTTGAAAGGAATTGAATTTTATTTTCTTTAATGCTCTAGTCAGTTATTATCTATTGCTTCCCTTCCCTTAAAGCTTGCTTAAAAAGGCTGTGTGTCCTGAGAGGTGAATATAAAGTGTGTCTCTTTCAGATTCACTTGGAGCCTTACTTGAAAAGGCTTTGTCATGCTGGCTTGAGCCTTGAAAGTGATGACTAGCAGGATTCAGATTTCTGGGCAGGCTTACAGTTTTGACTCACAAGAGCTTATTTGTTTCTTTATGGAGGTTTATGGCAGTTCCTTTTAGGCATGTGCATAACTATACATGTGCTAATGCATTAAAGCAGCAGCTGGGTGCTTACTTTGTAGGTTATTCATATTTATATGTAGTTTGTGTTGTTGACATGGTGAGTCATATTCCACTGAGCATTATTGCTGACAAGGCAAAAAACTAGGGGAATGGCTGGATAACTACAGGCAGCATGATAAATTCACTGTATCGTGTAAGGAATTGCAAACTCCTTAATGTGATTAAAGAAGACCTCAGACTTCTGAGTTCAGTAGTAATATCAAATACTGATCTGATGGGAAGGGGCATCTAGCTTTCAGAGCAAGGCATTTATAAGCTTGGAGGTGTATACAAAACAGCATTGGCTTTTTTCCCTCCAACACCTCTGCATCATTGATCTTCTGTCAAACACAATTTCTCTTGAAAAGTTTCTTATTCCATTGTGGGGATTTTGTTTAGTCAAAGGAAAAAAGTCCAAAGGCATGAAGCACAGTAATTGTGTGTTAGGAGGCTTTGATGATGTGCCAGGTTACGGGATGACTGAGGTTTTCATGGTGTCTAGTTTCTCCAAAGGCAGCTTAGATAAAAAGTGAGTTGGCTGGGAATGCTGTGTCAATGCAGGTACCAGACATGGAAAGTGCCACTGGCTTCCCCTGGCAGCAGCAGAGCTCACATCTTCAGAGCTTTTCTCTTTTCTCCTTCACAGAAATAGATGACCAGTTATTTGAAGGTTGGATTTTTTTATTTGAGCCAGAATGATATTCCACGTTGCTCTTTCTGTTTGCTAAATGATTTTTTAAAAGTCCTGTCTTGGCACTTCTCTGTTTCAACATTTCTGTCCAAAAGCATTTTTTTTCAGCTATTCGTATTTGAAAAATGTTTCATTATGCAGAGAAAAATGAGCAAATGGAGGAGGATTGATATTGTGCAGTGACATCAAGAAAATCAATTTGAACATGCAATTTGTTCATTATATTTAAAAAAAAAATTGTAGCCATGTATTTTCACATCCATAGGTCTCTCTGGACTGAGAAAAAAGCAGGTCATCCAGAGAAATTACTGAGCTATTTTCAATTCAGGGAAATGTGTAGTATTTTAAGGCTGAGTCTTAGATCCCAGATTTCATACTCTTGGGAAGAAAAAATGTTTCCTTGTATATGTCCTTCGTTCGACTTTCAGGCTACATCCATTGTTTTTTGCATGTTGCTCCAAAGGGGTTAGCATGTGGTTAAATATAGTTTTATGTGAGTGACCCATTTTTTTTATTAATTTATTTATGTAACCTGTTGAAAATAGGGTCAGAAGGGTCAATAGAATGGGTCAACTTTCAGTACCTGGCAAAAGAAACCATTTTCAAAAGTGGTGAGGAAGGATGTGAGGGGGATTCAGGCTCTCTGAACTCCCTGCTCTGTGCATGGATTGGTCTTGTGTGCTTCTAGGAGCTGAGGGGACTGCAAACAGCTAGGTAGCAGGATTTCATCTTGGTGCCACCATCTGTAATGCAGAGAGACTTTTCTCTTGTCTAGTTTTATAGCTGCCATTTCTTAAGTTTACTTATTCATAGCCTTGCAATCTTGTAAATTGTTGTAGTAGAAAGTATTTATTAGGAATACGGGAAGGTAAAAGGTACATCAGCTCCTTGCAGCTTGTGTCTTTGAGAAGTTTTTGTGCCTTTGGAGCTGCTGAAGTTTGACAAAGATGCTACAAAAGTTCCTTTGTCAGTGTTTGTGAAGCTGCAGCTAAACTTGTGTGAAAATGATTGTCAATTGTATTTCATCTGGTGAGTTCGGTAGTATCATTAATGATTTGGTAGCTGGAATAATGGTGCCTCTTTGATTGATAGTGTGAAAAGCAAATTAATTTTAAATGTGGAAGATGAACCCATTAACATAAGTCTTTTCTGTATTAAGGTTTCTGCAAGCTCTGATGTGCTGCTGGTGGCACAGAGACAATTAACTTCTGTTCCTCCCTGAATAATAAAATAAAATTTTAAATAAATAAAAATTAAAATTACTTTTGACAATTTTATGTATGACAATACCTTAGCTGTCTCTGTCTCACTATTAAATCTACTTGTTATCCTGAAAATAACCCTGCCATTTTCAGTTTGTGTCTGAAACCCTGTTACTTAAGTGGCTCTGATTAAAGAGAAAGGCGAGTGGGTATATTTGGTTGTTGTATCAGTGGTGATATTGCATGTGTGTTTATGTTGACTCTGGATGTTTGCAGAGTGTAGAACAACACCCTACAGTATGCCTTTGTTTCCTACATGTTCCACTTCAGCCCTTGGGAATATAAAATTTGGAGGAAGTAGTTGTGCTGGTTGTCAAGAAACTCTCTGCAGTCCTAAAAGGGATACTGGAACTCTAATTATGGAAACAAGGTCGTGCGCTGGAAAAATCCAGTGGGACCTCTTTAGTGATTTTGATTACTGCTGCCTGTCATTTGCATTGGGATTTTAAGAATAAGGATTGGTGTTCGGAATAGTGATACCAATTTTCAGAGATTCTCATCTAAAAGGAGAACTAAATCCTTTGGGAAATTGTTTTCTTCTTGTGTAGCTTAAAATGTGACATAGGGCTATAACAAAGGCAATGAAAAATGTAATAATGGCTTGCATTCTGTTGATGAGAGTAAATCCAGTACCCTCAAAAGGCTATATCGTAAAACAAACTTTTATGACCTAAGATTTTAAGTTCTGTTTTTCAAAACTGGCAATAAAGGAATTTGTAATGCAGATGTTTCTTGAATGGAAGAAGTGACAAACTTTCCTTATTTGTTCAAGATGGTTAGTTAATCTACAGAGATGACAAACCAGACGTTAGAATTATTCAAGCAGATAGTTTGTTTTCACCAGCTATACTTCGACCTAGAAAGGTGTCATGGCAAACATGTCACCTAGGTTAAGCTCATAGCAGGCATAATCTATTTGGGAAATCAAACATATGTGAAGGAATGCTTTGATTCAGGGCAGAAGTTGAAGTCTTGTTCACTAAGTAAATAAAGAGATGAGTAAAAAAAATGTAATTTTGCTATTCTGAGAGATTTCACCTTACATTGAAAGGTGTTAAAGGAAGTTATTTTACGTATGTTATTTAAATGGAGTGGGAACCATGTCAGCACATGGATAGAGGTGATAGTTGGACCGTAAAGTCACTGAGGCCCATTTCTTCCATCACAGAATCATTTTGGTTTGAAAAGACTTCCAGGCTTTGTCTGATCACTACCTTGTTAACTGGACCACAGCAGTAAGTACTATGTCCAGGTGTCTCTTGAACACCTCCAGGAATAGGGAGTACACCACTTTGTACTGGTCTGCTTTTGCCCTCAGCCATTCCCACGCAAAAGTTCACGTGACTTTCATTGGAAGGTTGGCTTTTCCACAAATAATATGTCTCCACACTGAGAGGCAGGAGGCTCTGAGGCAGTTCTTGATGGGACTGTGGTGCCAGACCCAGTGGCAGCACCAGCCTCGGATTCCTGGTCTGCCTGGGCTTCCACACTGGCTGTTCAAGCCAGCTGGGGCAGGCAGCAGTCCATTCTGAAAACAGCACTTTTTGTCATTGATGCACTCATTTTCAAATGTTCACTGCATGGAGGTTTCTGTCCATGCTCTGCAGCGAGCCATGTTGAAAGGAAGGTGCCCAGTGATAAGGTGGCATGGGACTGTCTTCATCTGACTTCAGCTCATTGGTGAAACCTCTTTTCTCTGGCTGTGTAGATGGTACTCCAGGTGTGGCATAAAAATGACAACAGATGTGGTAGAAATGCCTAAACGCTGCTAAACCAGGTGCTTCAGCTCAGTGCCATGTGTTATCTGCCAAAAGCTGGCCAAGAGGGGATGGCAGCAGCTGCCAGTTGGGCATCCATGTCTTCCCTTACACCACGTCTCTTCATTGCTGACTCCTGCAGATGAAAACACAGCAGCCCTGGGGGAAGTGCTGTTGTTTCAGCTGCGCCTCTGTGGGCCCAGGGTGGTGTTGGTCTCCTTCTCTGCCTGAGTTGCCACTCAGCCTTCAGTTTTGTACAAGAAAGCAGCCCTCTTCATTCACTGTGATGGTTCAGATATACTGATAACTTCATCTCTCTTATTTCTGAAGGCTGCAATTAAGGACTGCAAGAAGGTTTTATACTAACGTTTGTCTAGGGAGCTTTCACTCCATCAGTGATGTGAGATTGCATTTGTTGACAGTGGGTAATGTCTGTCTGTCTCCTAAGCTTTAGTAGAGGATTGTGACTGTGCCAAGGACCCTTGTCTGTGAGTGGATTTTGAAGATGCATTTACAGAAACAGAAATACCTCTTTCAACTTTGCAGTATTTTCCCTTTACATTCAGCATAAACAGACTTTTTGGCTAGTTTAAACTGTGATTAAATATAGATGTTTTCAACTAAAAGGTTCAGAAAATAAGCATTTGAGAAAATTTGTCCTGGCACTCAACATCAGTTTCACTTTGGTGCTTGCTGTCAAGTGAATTTAAAGATTAACAAATAAATAACAGGATGTTTGAGTTGGGCTTCATTGAACATTTCCAAATCTCTTTTCCTTTCTTTGTTTTCTAGAGTAGAATTAATTTTGAGCCTGCCAAGGACTTGCTTGTTCATTGTCTGACACAGGTTTTTCTTTGCCTTTTCCATCATCACCACTTATAAAATATTTTTCAGGCCAAATTATGCCCTTAGTGATGTCAACTGAATTTGATTATGTCCATCCAAATTGTGCTCCTGTCTTAATAAAATTTGAGTGGTTGGCAAGACTGATAGAAAACTTTCTTTCACAGGACACCCATATTCCTTTTCCTCTCAAATGTAACAGGGATGGATATTTCTTTAACCTGTGAAACAGAGAAATTGTATAATTAATTTTCTTAAAACTTACTTCATGACCATCTAAAAAGAGCTTCTGTTGCTCCTGAATGCATTTCTAGGCAAACTTCTAAAGATAATCTTGCCTCCTTGCATATTGCTAATTGTAGGTAATAGAAAATGAAAATGGCAATGAAGAGTCTGCAGAGGCATGTACATTATCTGTAGCAGACTGAGTTATTGTAGGCCTAAAATAAAGAAGGTGAAGAAAGGTGGGAAAGAGTTCAGCAGTAGCTGATGGGTCTTGACACCCCTCCTTTCACCTTGTGGCTTGTGCTGGCTCTGCCATTTGTCTGCCCATGCAGTTCAGCCAGTAAAGAGAACTAACGTGGCAGAAAACTAGCCCAGAAAAAAATTATTTAAAAAAGAAGTTGTTTTTTTTTTTTTTCTAGTTCAGTGAACTACACACGTTCATTAAGAGGTCAGGTGAGCACCATGTGCCCATTTGGCGGAAATGGGGGACCAGAGTACGTTGATTTAAAGTTTAAGGAAGAGGATATCAGACTCGTCATCTCTTTTGATAGTAGCAAGCTGCTTGGCTTGGCACATTCATCTTGTCTAACCACAGCCTTAGGATTGGCGCAGTCGTCTCGTCTAGCCACAACCTTGGATGCTAGAAGGGACAACAGTTACCAGGAATAGGAGCAAAAAAAAATTCAGCTTACAAGTTCATTGAAAAGTGCTTCACAAGTGTAGTTGTTAGGTTTATATTTCTCTTGAAAACAAAACAAAAATCAACCCCTTGCCAGCTGGTCTAGGGAAGTGATTGTCCCACTCTACTCTGCGCTGCTGCAGCCTCAGCTCGAGTCCTGTGTGCAGCTTTGGATACCACAATATAAGAAATATATAAAGTTTTCAGAATCCAGAGGAAGGCCAGGAAGATGGTGAAGGGCCTTGAGAGGAAGCCATATGAGGAGCAACTGGGGTCACTTGATCCATTCAGCCTGGAAAAGAAGATACTGAGGGGAGACCTTACTGCAGTCTGCGACTTCCTTGTGAAGGGAAGAGCAGGAGCAGGCACTGATCTCTTTACTGTGGTGCTCAGGAATGGCTTGAAGACATGTCAGGGAAGGTTTAGGCTGGATATTTGGAAAAGGTTTTTGACCCAGAGGGTGGTTGGGCACTGGAACAGGCTCCCCTGGGAAGTGATCACAGCACCAATCCTGACAGAGTTTGAGAAGCGTTTGGACAGTGCTCTCAGGAATGGTGTGACTTCTGGGGATGGTGCTGTGCAGGGATGAGAGTTGGACTCGATGATCCTTGCTGGGTTCCTTTTAACTCAGGATATTCTATGATTCTATCAACCACCTCCAGCACCCCCAAAACTCCACAAACTAATTCACCAAGAAAGCTCCACCCAAAACAAACCCCAAAATCACCTCTTACATAGTGGTGAAATTTGTTGCATTGACTCTCCATGATGCAAAACTTGGACTTAACACCAACAGTGGAAACAATTTTCTTTTCCTAGACTCAGGGTGATTCCGTATAGCTGCTGCCTTGGGTTTGTTTTCTCTGTCAGCAGTCTGGAGAGCGCCTTTGAGTGTGGACAGGCAAATTGTTCAATTCTGTCTTTATCAACCATAAAACCTTCAGCCTAAATTTGCCCCATGGCATCTTTTTGGCTGGTATTTACAGCCAAAAGAATGGTGGTGGTTTTATATCACAGCTCTGTCGAAACCTGAAGCTTTTGTCAATTCTAGTTTGCCTGTTTTAGAAATGAGAGTAAGACATACCACTAAATCAGTCATTAAAATAGCCTACTCCATTTTATTAAGAAAATAGGAACATAATGGGAAATAAAATGAGTATTACAAGTAGGTGTGGAGAGAAGTTTCACTCATACACACAGACTGTGTAATGCAGTTTACTGTAGTCAATCCTAGGGAACTGTATTTTTTTGAAACTGTCTCTGCTTGGCTTTGAATAAGGCCTTTGTTAATTATTTTTACACTACAGCTTTGAACTTTTACTGCAAGACTACATTTGTGGAGTGCTTTCAGAGCATTAGAAGAATATGTTTTCAGACTTCAAGGAGCTGTCTTGTGCCCTAGAACCTCCACAGCAGTTTTTATTTGACGTGAGGGCGTTTTAGAATTACTTGCTGTTTGAAAGCGTTGGAGAACTATTTGCTCCAGCAGGACATTTCTAAGGCCATTAGGCTGTGTTTAATTGGAGCAGGTGTCATGTGTGCTGTAAAGCCTTATTGTGTCAAGCCTGGCAGTAAAGTGGTTTTAGAAGAAAAAGCAGAGGTTCTGTAACTGCTGATGGGCACAGTAGCCAATTCAGCAAGTTGCCTGACACAGCTGCCAACGTACCATACTGTTCACCTCCCAAGTTACCTGTGTTCGGAGGCCTTGACTCATTAAGAATATGGGATGCCCATCAAAATGGGTTTGAGGATCCTTGTAGTCATGTGGAGTAAACTGAAAGCACCAGTAGATTGGTGTCACAGTATTTTAAGTGTCATCAATCTACATCTGAATATAGAATTTCTGATGTGAAGAGCAAGAAAATCAGTCACCTTTTTAGAGCAATGAATTAGTCACATTCATTTCATGGCTCATAACAGATTGGTCTGTGCTGAGTGCATGCCTCCACATTTCAGTTTGGTTTCTTTTGGATCTTCTTGAATTAAAATCTGCAAGAAACCATTCTGAAATAACTGCTCTCTTTAAGTAACTGATGATGATGAGAGGTTCATTACATAGCAGATATGTTCCAGAGCTTGTGGGTGAATGTCTTCCAAAAAATAAATATAGCCTAGTATGTATACTGTTAAGTCATAGCAGATTGCTTTCTATAGTAATAAATGTGCCTGCATTTTTAAATCTTTGTGTGTATGTGTGTCTCTGACTAGCACAGATTTATTACAAGCAGTTAAGGTGATATTGTATTCAGAATTAAATACATGTTTTCAGTAATCTGCTTTCTATGCCCTTTGTTGCCCAGTTTAAATGAATTTAATACTGGCGGTGTTGTTGAGTCAAAGGTATAGATAGAGAAGCCTTGGGCTTAGGGCAACAAGGATAACAGAGACAAGCTTAACTCGTAAGTGTTTTTTTTCTGGTACATCTGAAGGCATTTCCATCTCTGAGAGCTAAAGGCAAGTGAATTTCCACCCTTATCCACCCTGTTTTCTCCCCTTACGAGACTGTCGGTTAGTGAGCATTGCAATCACAGTCAGGACCATGTGATGTTTCAGATCTGTCCACTAAGAGGCCAACTCATTCCAGATAAGCCCTGAACAGACAACATTCATTTTTTACTTTGCTCAGAATTTCCTGTGCTTTGTTCTGCATCTGTTTGTGAAAGACTGTGTTATCTTTGAAAGCCTTCATCTTATTTTCTTTATTCAAGCTATATGCTAAAATGGAAAAAAAGGAAGAGCTGGAAGGAGCCCAGCTGGAGCAGTCTGCCAAAGATCCCACAGAGGGATGGAGCTGGCAAACTCCTGAAACCTCATCAGCTGACCTCTGGTGCAATTTGGGAAGCCAGGAGATAAGCCACTTTTCCTGCTAAAGGTTTGGCAGCCTCAGCCAGCCATTCTGAGTAATGCCTAAAGACCGCACCAGTGTTTAATTGCCTTTTTCTCCTCCTTCTTTAATCTCTCGCTCAGCTTCGGTGGTGGTTGACCTTAAAAATATCTCACTTCAGCCTCTTCTTAGTCTTTGTGTGTGTATGTGCATATGTGTAAACAGACATGTTAGATCTAAATCACATCTTGACATGCTCTTCCAGCCAGGTTGTCTCAAAAGCAGGTGTTCCCTAAAATACTCCCCTCAGACAGTGCTTGTTGTCTCTGGTGCTGTGAAAGGTGAGAGTGTTCCATGGCCATCTTTTTGAAGATGCCCTGCAAGCACCCCAGTGTTTTTAAGTTATGCCTCCTGTGTATGTGGATGGATTGAAAGAAGCTTAAAAGTGATGAAAGTTTTCACAACGTGGGGAATTTCTTTCTCTTTGGGGTGGAAATGCTGTCACAATGTTAGCAAGAGGGTGCAATGATAGAAGTGTGTCCTTTCATACCTATATATTTTCTCATTCAGAAAAGGCATCCTGGTTGTACTGCCAGGTGCACATATAGATGTATCAGATGGAGCGGGCTGAAGAGGAATTTCATCCCCTTTTGTTTTTTCCTGACCCCTGCTCCCTTGTTGGCATGTTGAGATCTTGTTTCAGAGCCTCAGGCTCTCTCTCAGTCTGTGGCTCCATATGCCAGAAGGAAGCTACAAGATTGCATGGAGCCACAAACCTGAGGCTTGATACAGGAGTGGGCTGGGGCTGGAGAGAGGCATGTTCCTATTACACAGTCTGCATGCAGGACTTAATTTCTCTTCCCTCCTCTCGGTTCATGTGGTCTGTCTGTCTAGAAACATTCTGTTTCTCTTCCAAGGAGAAGACACCTAACTTTTCTCTTTGATGTGACAATCTATTTGATGGGGCAGTAAGCAAATAACTCTGTTTTGCCAGGATAATAAAATCTGGTGCTTTCTAGAGTAGTTGTTCTGCCTCTTTGCATCTTGGGAGGTCAGCAGCAATTACCTTCAGGTGGAAGTCATGAATAAGGGATAGAAGTTAGAAGAATGTGGCTTGAATTCAAAATCTTCTTGAAACATGGGTTTTTGCTGCTCTTCTCCCCCTCCCCAAAATCAATTGAAGATGGCCTTTTGTGCAACAATGAGTTCTGTGGTTAGGGACTAGTTGTCAAGTTTTATTTAGATGGAAACCTGTCCCAGAAGCTTTACCTCATTTCATTGTCCTGCAGGGATGAACTTCAAATGACAGTTTACATTTGCCTGGAACTGACCTCCTCTAATTGAAATGAACAAGGCTGTCTTATCTAAGTAGATAAACACAGCCCATTTGCAATTGTAGATTTAAATGCACTCTTTCATAGATTACCTTCCAACAGTATGGTGCTGTCCTTGAATATTTAAAGTCTCATTAACAAGCGACCAGAATTGAAGAGTAAATGTTCTTTGTGAAAGAGAGGTTTTTTAGCTGCAAGCTGATGCTGATCTCTGCTAGGCTGGAGGAAGACTGCTTGGTACAAAGTCCCCTTTATGCCAGCATGGAAGGTGCTCCAATAAAACTGGCATGCAAAGTCATGAAGGTTGATTAACATCCACAGCATTACACAGGGTTGTATACAAGTACTCTGCTCATAAAGTAGAATAAATGGGCCATTAGTTAAGGCATTGCTTAGCACAGAAAACCACCTTTATTTCTGTTGTGGATCTAGGCTTCTGCCATTAACAGCCTGGAAAGCAGATGTTTTAGAAATAGTTGACTGATTAGAAAAATGAGTTTAAAATACTTCATACAAACTTGAATTTTGGGGTGTATGGGGAAAGTTTTATAGACTTGTAGTTTCTCTGGCATAGCTGGATATTGAGATGGTGCTGGATTGCTATCTGGCTGGATCAAAATTATAACTGCCCAGTAATTTTCTGTTTAAAGCCTCTCAAATACATTTGGACTCAGTGGGGATAGTCTCATGAAAACTAGATTTGCAGGGAAACTTAGAAAGGGACAGACTCTTGTGAGAAAGAGTCTGCTCTTCAGTCTGTGCTTTCCTACTTCTAGGAGAGATTCTGCCAGGACAGACAAAGGGTTCAGAGTGTTACCTAAGTTTTGGGAAAATAACTTTCAGGCTTTTTTTCATGGCTGATGTTGCTGCTGATCTTTGTTGACTAGGTAATTCTTCAGGCAGCAGGAATGAGAACAGACTGAAAGAGATGGTGTTTTCCATGCTGTCTGTTTCCTTTTTCTCAGGTTAAAAGCAATGGAAAAGTACTGGTTTGGTGTCCTTGTCCTCAGTTCCCTAAAGTGCTAAGGGCAGTAGGAGGGATCTCACTGAGCTTTTGGTTGGTATGTCTGTTTGCTCTAAAGTTGAATGCTATTCTGCAGCTCGAAGGAGAAAGTTATCGGCCCCAAGGTTTGGGAGTGGGTGGTAGTGGCAATTTCAGCAGGATTAGGGGAATTCTTGCATTATGAGGTATGAGGAGGGGGAAGGTGCCCTCTATAGTGGGCAGAGTTTTTTCCTGATGTGGCCTTTTAAGAGCAGATTATTTGGAGGGTAGCACTACTTACATAGGTCCTGCTCTAAAACCGGGTGGGGACATGCCGGATGAAAATATAACTCCAGTGGAATTAATTTGCTAAGGTGTAAGAAACCTCTGTTTCAAGAGTGCACACATTTCTCTGTCCCACCTTAAAGCTTGCAGCTCAACTGACCGTAGGTTCTGTTTGGCAGAAAAAGTGGGGCATGGCCCTTCTGACTGACACATCAACACAGAGCTCATCTGAGAACTTAAAGAAATACACTGTCTTTGTCAGAAACTACAGTGAAGAACAAAGGGAAAGCTGCTGGAACCTCATGGATTGAAGGAGTTTCTCACAGTATACATTTTGCCTCTCAAAATTCACTAAAGTACGACTGATGTTTAAGTCTTTGCAAGCTGCAATTTTACCGTACTTACTAACCAGCTATGTGCAGCACACGTTGCTGAACACATTTGTGCCATCTCTAAAAACAGAGCATCCCCAACCTGCGTAGGTCCCTGAAACAGGGATGCATGGCTTCCTTCAGAATTGCAGAGAAACTGTTCCTGGCCCAAATCTAGTGATGTCTGCTGCCGGTGCCTGTTGTGAGGGATATTCCTATTTATACTCCTTGCTCTCTGTTAAATGTAGGTCAGGATTTTTAGCTTATGATTGCTCATAGGACAAATAATTTTCAGACACTTCCATATTAATACTGGCCAATTAGGAGCACTCCTTCTCTGTTTATCTGAGCTCTTCATCTTTTGTTGACAACCTTTTTCCTCCCTTTTAATTGGAAGGAGGAAAAGGTGTTTTGCTGTTTCTCAGCCTACTTTTTCTCTACAGCTACTTGTGGTTTTTATTCTGTTTTTGTCCTCTTATTTTCTGGGCTCCCTTTGAAGTGTGAGGGTCTGTTCCTGTGCCACGCGGTGCCATGCCATGCTGTGCCGGCTTCTCCAGGCTGCTTGCTGCAGGCTCAGTGTTACAGCCAAGGAGATTTCTTTCTTTCCTTTCCCCCACCCCAACTCCTGGGCCATCCAGCCTAATGTGAGAACAGATTGGCCTTAGTATTTGGAGAAAAGATCTATAATAAGCACTGGGGACGTGCTGGTAAAAAGCATCAGCATGGTATACCAGCTCTGTTGGAGTACTGACTGTACATTAATTCTCTAACTTATAATTAGCTATATTAAATTCCAATTTTCTGAAAGGAACCATTATCAAATAACACTCTGTTTGAAATCTCAAAGAAACATAAGGAATGAAAGCTTAGTCCTCTTACACTTTCATCTTTCAGAAGCAATCCTTATCTCAACATCTTGACCTACATTTTCTTTATACCCTCTCCAAGAAACATTGTGTGGATTTAATGTCTCAGAAGGGAGGTAAGATTTTTTTTAATGCGTGTGTACGTGTTGACATATAAAGTTTGGGGAAAACAATGAGGCCTTCATGTCCCCAAAGATTTTTTTTTTTAAAAGACTTGAAAGTGTTTTCCATAGTATCTCTGAGGCAGATTTTAGGTTCAGAAAGCAATTAAATGTAAAAAGTCCAACCTATTCTTTTATGGTCCACTTATATAAATCTTGCTTCTGCCAAAGCCTTTCCTGATTTGACATGGCAGTAGAAAAAAAAAAATTGGGCTTTCATTCCTTCTTGCATCCTATTCTCCATTTGCATTTAATCCTAAATTTTCTTTTTATGATTAAACGGGATTTTTTCATGTTTGTTTGCTTGTTTGTTTGTTTTGTGGGGGGATGGTATGTTTAAAATGCTGGATTTGCTCCTATTGGTTCTCACCCTTACTGAGTAGCTGTTTGGTGTTACTAATAAACAGTTCTAAATGGGAGCTAGGCTTTAACCTGGGTGGCCTGAACATGTGGAGAAGCAAACCCTGTCAGTGCTGCTTTCCCATTAGATTGGTCCATCTTTCCAGTTTAAAAAGTATTTCCAATGCTCACAGTGTGCTTGATGCCATCTTCTCTACTTCATCCCGCCACATGAGGTTATGTTCTGTCTTCTCCAGCTGCAGGATGAATGTTGCTATAGCCTCGCCCCATGTGGGAGCAGGGAGAATTCTTGTCTTTTGTTCAGTGGGTTTTTGTTTGGTTTGGGGTTTTTGGTTTTTTTTTTGGCGGGGGCGTGGGGGGGGCGCTGGTATGTGTGTGTGTGCCTGTTATCACTCTGAACACTTAAAGTGCTAAATACTTGCTAAACATTAACACTATTTAATAGTCCTTGCAGCTTGAGAAACATTGTAAGATGGGAGTGTTCTAACTCCAGGAAGACTTTGTTTGAACTGTTTCATTTTAATATGTCTCTCTAGCTTTTCATTCACAGGGTACTGTGAATGTACAGAGGGATTCCATTTGTCTTATTTTTTTTTCTCTTCCACATCATACTGAAATAGAGCTAGGCAGTGTTATGACTGTCAATAATGCACTTTTGGCCCTAGGTCAGAGATTTTTTTTTGATTGTAGTGATACAGTGGTGAACTTGAGCATACTCACAGCCTCTTGGGTATATTTTGAAAGCTCATTTACCTCTTTAGCATATATTTCTATGCTGTTCCATTGCATGTACCTCCCAGCCCCTCACTCCCATTTCTCTGATGCTGCAGTTAAAAACAAGAAATATGCTAATGGCGCTAGCCTTCAATTACACCAGTGCATGAAAGGAACATTCTGTGTAATGAATTCTTGGTTGGGGAGGAAGAAATAGTATTCTTAAAAAATTGCAAGATAGTACTTTATCTCCTTTGCTTATTTGGAAAGATAAAATCATTAAATGCGCATCAGTGTATTGTACCGTCTTGACTGTATAAGTGCATGTTGGTGGTTGTTCCAAGGTTTCTATTAAGTCAGGAAGCAGCTAATGCTGTTTCACTTCCTCTTCTGATGCCCTGAAACATGAGCAAAAAAAAGCTGTTTAATAGCAGCAGAATGTTTTGTGGTGGTGGAATTTAACTCCTCTGGGGGCTGGTGTGTCGGGAAGTCTCCTTAACATTTCAGAAGCCTTCTCTCCAGCATCAGGTTTTCAAGTGGCTGCCCCCTACCCCAGCTCTCATCTCTTCCCCCTGTGGTTTGCCTGTAGAGCTCACAAAAGGGAGGTGAAGGAAAGGTTAAGCTGCTGGTCTCAAGAGCTGGAAATAGAGATGGAAATTGCCTGCCTTGTGAGGAGCCTTTCCTTACAGGCTGTTACAGCACTGTTTCCTGTGCCGATGCTTCGGAGATCTTCGTTAATGCTGGGAAGAATCAGTTGTCCCTGCAATCAAAACAGGAACAGTCTCCATGTACAGCCTGTCAGGTGCCCAAAGTTGGTGTTCTCTGATGTGTCACGCTCGCTTTGGCCTGTGCGCCATTCCTGCAGTGAGATCCCCAGAGCTCAGCTGATGGCTGAGTGTAGGATCCTCCTGCTCTATCCCCTCACCTGCTCTCCAGTCGCTGCAGTGCTGTATCTGGTCTGGGAGGGATTTCTCCTAAGTGTCTTCCAGCTACACATTTATTTCCTGGATGTCCTTTTTCCATTGCACATTCCCAGCAGGTAGGTGGCTGCGGTGCATCAGAGAGGCGTCTGCCAACCTCTGCCGCTGCTGTTAGTTGCACAGGAATGGGCTGGAATCCCTACCTCAGGCATGGGCTTAGTGCTCAAAGAGAGGTGAAATGTCATCGCTGCTGTGCCACGCGCGTGGCACAACAATTTGTTCATTTGTGTTGGACTTTCATATTGCACTTGTGCTTTCAGTTTGCTGCAGTTGGTCTCAATGTTTTACTGTCACGAGCCTCCTCTCCTCTGACAATAACTCTGCAAACAGATTACAGGGGACTGAGTGAAACAGCAGAGCAGTTCTTCATCCCGAGCATGGAGTGTAGTCCTCTGACCTTTAATTTTAAAAAGTGAGGAAATGATACTACTCACTTCCCTGCCCCCACAAGAAATAAAAAGGAAAAAAAAAATTCTTCCCCTGAGAAGGGAAAAATACAGATATGCAACAGTAAGATAGGTGAATTTTTTTAATTTGTATTTTTTTTAAGCATCCTGGTTTTGCAAATATGGTCTAAATAGGTTTACTTACTGTATGATTAAAAAAAAAGTCTTACCATAGGTTTACTTACTATATGATTAAAATAAATATGCTGCTGTTTCATGTGTTAGAACCATGCCAAGTGTTTTAAAGAATAAATTTTTATAATCAATTTAGCAAGCTAGATGAGAAACCAGTGACAAGGAGGAAGGCATCCTAAAACTTCAAAGGCTGAGTTTTTTGGGAGCTTTCCAGGTAGTTGAATTTTCATGTCGCTTTATGATACCTTGTATGAGACTTTCTGTGAAGGAAAGGAAATAAGTGGTGAGTAGATGGTGCCAAGGAGGGGAGAGTTCTTCCCCAGGAAAAGCAGCTCTGGTTTTCCCCTGAAGAGAGCTCCATTTCCCTATTAGCAGCGAGGTGCCGAGCATCATGGATGACATTCAGGCTTACAGACAAAAGCCTTTGAAACCACCGCCTTAAATCAAAGTGTTTGAGAATTGCTCAGGCAGCTTTCTCCCCTCCCTCTTTCTGGGATGTCACAGGATCTTATGCTGGCCTGGTTGTCAAGTCTATGTTAAGGCTCTGAACAGACATGTGAGCACTGAGGCTGGCAGGGAATTTGAGATCTGGCTGCAGGCAGTGCCGATGCATCCCTGGCCTTGCGGGAGGCAGCCTGCCTCCCTGTCTGCAGTCCAGCCAGACTGCCCTGGCCTCCTGCACCAGGGGAGGGCTGTCTGGCATGTTGCTGAAGAGGCTAGGGTGTTATGTTAGAAGTGTCTGTGACCTATTTTTTTTTTTTTTAAAGTCAGTGGATATTTAATTGCTGTAAACTCAGAGATCATAATTCAAGTGCTTAGTAGAATGAGGTGACATGCCAGAGGGGGAAAAAAAAACCTTTGTCAGCAAAAGATATTGACAGCTTGACTACTGGAGCTGACTGATGGATGATCTCAGAGTTATGGAGGGCGCATTCAGTAAAAAGTTACTGAAATTGTGGAGCAAAAGTAATTAAAGTGGTTTAATTTGAATATCTGGCATATGTAACTTGAGTTCATGTAGAATACCTAGCATTTAGCTCAATTAATTTTTCCCAGGACAGGATGAGGACTTTCTCTCTCCTTTTCTTTGACCGAAAGTGCAGAGTACCTCCAGTGAAGGGAGGGCTGAATCCATGCTTGTATCTGCTGGCTGCATGGGACAGTCACCGTTGCTGCATCGACAGGTTGTGCGTTCTTGCAGCAAACAGGATCCTCATCGCTCCTGTCACACTGTGGGGGAGAAAAATTTCTATCTGTCTGGAGGGC
This sequence comes from Hylia prasina, assembly GCA_013397195.1. Classification (NCBI taxonomy): domain Eukaryota; kingdom Metazoa; phylum Chordata; class Aves; order Passeriformes; family Sylviidae; genus Hylia; species Hylia prasina. The sequence continues at coordinate 462,289 of VYXD01007950.1, forward strand.
TGCCCATACTCCTGGCAAAAGTCATGAAAGGCAAATCCTCAATGACATGCATTAAAATATCAAGTGGGACTATGCAATTAGAAGTATGTCATTCAACGTTTGCTTTTCACAGCTTTTGTCACAGAGATGCAGAATTAGAGACAATTAAGCAGAGGATAACCTCCCCAAAAGGGCTTTCTGCCAGTTCTCTTGTCTTTTCCCCATCCTTTTTCTTAGATCACACTGCTGTGCTGGAGCCTTCCTACTCTTTCAGAATCTGCTGTTTTGTTTACTTTTGAGGTGTGTGTAGAAGCCAAGCCATACATTTATGTCTCTGATAGTTGTGTTTAATTTGGTTTACTTGAGAAAGAAGTGACTCAGGCACTCTGTTCTTACTGCTTTTCATTTGCAAATGGAGGAGGGCTGTCCCAGTCTGTCAGAGGAGTGTGCATGTTACATAAGAGCCACGCTGCATTCTTAGCTCCTGCTGCCAGCTCTCCCAGCTTCTCCAAGGACTGCAGCAGAGGGCTGGCCTGGCCCCTGCCTGCTGCTGCTTTTTCAGGGTAGGTGCTGGCTATCCAGGACACCAGTTCCAGAAATGGGCTTTTCTTCATCTTCATCAACCCAGATCATAAGCCCAGCCTATCTGTGTGATCACTCACCACAGATCACTGGCAACTGTGCTTCTTTAGAGGGAAAGCACGTAGCAAGTGTTCATCAAGACACTGTTTTGCTGTTGTTCCCAGTTTCATGCAGATATGCAGTTTTCAAATTACACAATCCATAAGGGTTTCCTAGAAATCCTAACAAATACAGCCAAGCCTTGCTAAGCCTCTGGGTTTTAGCAGTACTTTTCTTCCTTTTCAGGCTCACAAGTATTCATTGTTACTGAGACACTGCATGCCTTTTTATTTCCCCTGTTGTTTTATTTGCACATTCATGCATTGTATTTTCTTCCAATTAGCAGGCTCTTCCTTGCTTCACTGTGTTTGCCTTCACCTTCTTTCTTCCTCCTTCTGTTATACTCTGTGGAGACACAATTGCTAATTTTTACTTTCTAGTGTAGAATAGCTGTTGTCTAGAGACATGCCCTTGGCATAGCTTGCTTTCTCATGTTACTTAAAATACCAGAATGTCTTTTTTTAATTTCCTTTTTCATCTTTACTAATCTGTCTAGTCCCTAGGTGCCAAGGTATGGATATTTTTGAAGTGTGGATTTATCATTCCTTTGTCCATCCATACCTAGTGCAAGCTTAACTCTGAAACAGATGAATCTAAGGGCATAGCCCTGTGATGCTGACGTAGGGGGGAAATTACTGAAAAATGGGACTGCTGTGGTATATTACAGTTAAGCTAGCTCTGTGAAAGTGTTTCAGGAGGGGAAAGAATTGCCTGCACCTATTGACATAAGTATGACAAGGACCTGAAATAGTTATTACGTTGCTTTACTTAATTCTTGTTTAGCAGTGTGTAATCCATGCTATTTCCCTCACATGGGGGGTATTTGTGATGGACAGGTAAAAATATTTTGGAAGCAGAGTCAGTAACTTTTCTCCAAATAGCTCTCAAAACAAAAAAAAAGATGGAAACAAAAGGAAGAACAAAACGTTTTGAAATTAAATTATTTCTTTCACAGGTATATTGTAGGTTTTCTTTACTCTCTCCCATGGAACATCACCCCACTGCTTTTCCATTCAGCTGTAAAATTTCCCCAGGAAAGGCAGATAAACAAGATATGATGGTTTTGGCATAAAAACCAAAGAAGAATTTATTTGTACCTCACTGATAATTTTGTTAATACCTGAGAACTTACTACTTTTCTCTCTCTCAGTGGTTATGCTGATATTTCAGTTGCTGATACCCTTGAACTAAGTGGAGATAAATTATATTTTTGTGGACCTGCTTGTGTCTGTAATTTCTAATAAAATGCATGTTTAACTCTATTTCCAGGTTGCATATGAGACAAGGCGTCTTAGAGTACAGATATAAATCTAAGGGCATTTTACTCCAGAAATAAAGCCACTCTGTCCAACACCAAAATCTACGCAAAATCTCACACCACCGAGGGATGCTCATAACACCAACCCTGTGTCTCATGGTTACTGTCTGTACCCCTCCCTGTGTTTAACTGTGGAAGCTGAACTCACTACCTTTATTTTACATTTGGGTGAGCTGAGGTGCCTGGAGAGGAGGTGGCCTCTCCAGGGGCACCTGCTTGGCATGGTACATCTGGACAGAGTCCAGGTCCTTGCATTTTAGCCAAGCTCTTTTCCTGCTGTTGGTGTTCGTGTTTTTCTGTTGAATGCTTCATGCCTTCTCTGACCACATATCTGAAAACAAAGGTCTGTCTGTACCTTGCATTTGGAGTTCTCTTGTTCCTCTGAAGCTTTCTGACTGCAGTCAAAGGAGGCTGTGGGACTGTAGTAGATTTGTGTGCATCTAATGGTGTGATTCCTTGACAAAGTACAGGAGGAGTACATGGTGCTCTGTATCCCTGGTGCTAATGGAAGTGTTTATGGTACCATAAAATTGACTGTGTTTGTCAAAACTTAATGGTCTTTACACAGCCTGGTACCAACCTACCAGAAATGCTACTGCTCTCCCCTTATCGTACAGCTCCAGGGACAATTGGTAGGAGCTCGATAGCGCAATGGTACAATACAGCACACAGTGAGCAGCTGGTAGGGTAGTGATCATCAGGTCTCTTTCCTCCTCTCTGTTCTGCTTTATTTAGGACAGCTCTGGCTTTTGAGTCTGGGGACAACTGTTCCTTAGGTTTCCTTTCCCCCAGCCTCCCCTCTGTAAAATTAAGAAAAATATTTTAAAAATTCAAAGGTAGCCATTTGTGATTTTAAGGTATGCAGACTAAGTTGTCTGCATTTGTAGGAAGGAGATTTAAGAGAGATGAGTTTGTTACTTCAGCTTTTTTTGGGTCAGCATTACTGCTGCCATCTCCTTGACCTGTCAATGAACACCTACCTTGCTGCTCAGCCTGTTTGATACTCCTGTTCCCTCCCTCATCCAGGCCACACCATCGTGGAGCCCAGGCTATGGCCTCCATTCTGCCTTAGCAAGTATTAAGTGCCAGAAGAGATCATGTGTTTACTTGGAGGAATGAGATGTTCAGAGTTTTCATTGTGTCTTTAAAAGTGGAGAAATGTCTTTAATCAGAGAGGCTTGTCTCTTTGAATACTTAAAAAAAACCAAACCCCAAACCTTAAATGACAGAAGTATGGACAAACATCAGGTGAGGTTTTTCTGGATTTATACAGTGCAGACATTGGCAGGCCTTTTTTGGGCACTTTATTGGTTTCTTTTGTTTTAAATTTCTTTCAGATGCATATTTTATAAATCAAACTGGGGCTTGAAGTATGTCATATGGCCTGGGGTGGTTTCCTGGCAGAATTAAATTAGGTCCATTTTTGACTGTTGTATTTCTGTTTCTATGAGTTTAGTACCACCCCAACCTCAATACAAACTCCCCCAGGTGAAAACAAAATACCCTAGAAAGTGTTGTGTTGAAACAACAGAACAGTTGATATCAATTAACATTGCTGATGGGTAATGGACTAATATGCAGGACACAAAGTCAGAAAATGTCTTTGGTTGCCTTATAGTGATTTTGGATGGAGCTGTAATGGGAAAAAGGAGCTTCTTTCAACTGGTAGTATTTAATCAGTTCTCTTTGGTGATCTGATCTGCTCTTTTGACAGGCTGACAAACACATCTTGTTCTGTAATGTCATTCATGCTTGGCTTCCATAGTAATGGTGTATATCTACATATAAAAGCACTCTTTTGGTCGGTTATGAAGACTGTACAAGCTATTTGCTAACAGTCTTTGGCATAATGGTACTGCTTTATGCATATGCTCTGTTATGTACCACAATCAGCCTAATGTCCAGTGGCTTGTCATCTGAAAAGCCCACGTACTGTTAATTATCATCATGGTGGCAGCACAGAGCATCGTGTGGCATAAACGATGATGGTTTCATGCTGTGGCTTTTTTATTTAGAGGCAGAAAATTGTTGTGGTTTTGCCTTACCAAATTAGATGAAAATAGCCTTTATGACAACTAGCCTTAAAAAAGTGGACAGGGAATGCATATCTCTTATCCCAGAGAAAAATGTGGTTTGTTTTGTTTTTAAATTATGTCACTATCATGAAAACCCCATTCTTTAGTCTCTGAGACAACCAGAGCATGAAAATAGGCCTTATTTTTGAAGCATGTTGTCTGTTTAATATGTAATGTGATACCTTGTCATGCTGTGACAATGTGACAGATGGCATTTGCACTATAAAACTAAATTATCTTTTGTGCATAGCTATACAACAGCTAAATACAGTAACTCAGTACAGTGTGCTGATTAATGCAGACTGCAGATGTTTTAGAGATACCGGTGTGTTTAAACTTAGCATCAAATGATTACTGTATTTATTTAGCATGCCTAATAAAATTTTGGTAGTGTTTCAGCACATAGTCTAGCATGTAAAGGGTGGTTTTGGTAGAAGTCAAATTTAGGATTACAGACAATGCAATGTAGATTTGTATTGCATTGCAGCTGGTTGTCTGTTACTTATGAAAAAGGTTGAATGGTGAAATCTGAAATGGTGAATTATAATTGTTGATTATACCTTCCAAATAAACCTATATATAAAGATATAGCTTATAAGAAACTGTAACACCCTCTAGTTCAAAATTGTTTGGGTTGGAAATGACTCTAAGATAATGAAGTTGAACTGTTAACCCAGCACTGCCAAGTCCACCACTAAACCATGTTCCAAAGTCCTAAATATAGAAATCTTTTAAATACCTTCAGGGATGCTCCCTCAACCATTTCCCTGGGCAGCCTGTTCCAGTGCTTGACCTCTCTTCCATAAAGAAATTTTTCCAAATATCCATCTGAACATTGAGGCTATTTCCCTTTGTCATATTGCTTGTTGACTGGGAGAAGAGACCAGCTCCCACCTGGCTACAGCCTCCTTTCAGGCAGTTGTACAACTCGATAAAGTCACCCCTGAACCCCCTTTTCTCCAGGTTCAACAGCCTCAGCTACTCCTCATCAGACTCATGCTCCAGACCAGCACGAGACCAGACCAGTGCTTCCCCAGCTCCATTGTCCTTCTCTGAGCCCCCTCCAGCCCCTCAGTGCCTTCTGGTGAGGGGCCCAAAACTGAGCCCAGTATTTGGTACGTGTGCCCTCACCAGTGTTGACTACAGGGGACAATCACTGCCCTGCTTGCTGGCCACGCTATTCCTGACACAGGCCAGGATGCCACTGGCCTTTTGGCCACCTGGGCACTGCTGGCTCTTGTTAAGCCACTGTCGACCAGCAACCCCAGCTTCCCTGTCCCTGCAGATCCCTCTGCAGAACTTTTCTACCCTCAGCAGATCAGTGCTCCTGCTGGTGTCGTGTGTGAACTGACTGAGGGTGACCCCAGTCCCCTTGCCCAAGTCACTGATGAAGATGTTAAACAGGATTGGCCCCAACATTGAGCCCTGGGGAACACCATGGGTGACCAGCTGCCAACTGGATGTGACTCCATTCACCACACTCTCTGGGCCCAGCCATCCAGACAGGTTTTAACCCAGCAAAGAGTGCATCCATCCAAGCCATGAGCAGCCTGTTTCCCCAGTAAAATGTGTGGGAAGTGGTGTGAAAGACTATACTAAAGCCTAGGTAGGCCATATCTACAAGATTGAAGGAAAACTAGAAGTGTATGTGAGACACCAGTTACAGAGTTTGTGTGAAACATTCTCTACCTGTGTGAAACTGGTGGCCAGAGTAAATGTTTAAAGAGAGGGAGATAGGTATTTTTCCCTGCTCTGTATTTCAGGTGTAGAATTCATGTTGGTGGTCTTCCATGGTGTAGTTATGCTCGAGAGTTTGTGTGTGTTCAGGTGGTGCTAAACTTCCAGACTGTGGTGTGGGATGGCTAACCCTCAGACTTTATGACTCTGCAGTTAAACCCTTTGCTTTCTAACTTTTGTAACAGCTCTCCTAAATGGGATGCTGCAGAGAGGGGAAAAAAAAAAATCACTAATATTTTAAAACAAAGCTTTCCTGTACAAGTGCCCAGACTGCACAGATGAAGTTTGGACAGGCATGCTCCTCCATAAGGGGTCAGAGCTTTTGCTCCATGCCTATGTAACTACAATCCCAGCTATTTATTACATGCTCTCATAAGGAACATTGTCATCCTAGCATGGTGAGAATGCTGTCTTGAGTAAATCCCTTTTTTGACTTACTGTAACTTGTGTTTGTTTTGCTGCTTGCCCTGGAAACTGGACTTTTCTACCAGCCCAAAGCAGTTCAGCTTGCAGGGATCAGGGAGGAATGCAGGGAAAGGGCTGCCAGGGGGGAAACCACCCCAGAATCTCTTGGCAGGAGGAAGAGAGTATCCCTGTGTAGTCAAGAAACACCCAGGAGCAGAGTTACGTATTTCACATATTGTTGAGATCTGCAGGATGGCTCCTCTGGACTGTGGCCCCTCTGATGTTATTCCGTACAGAAAGCTGTGAATATGGTCATGTTGAAATTGTCTTTGTTTAGGTCATTTAATGGTTTTGGTATCTTTGGCTTGTGTTTGTGGGTTGTTGACTGCTGACTCTCCTAACATAATGGGTTTGTGGGTTGCCTCTGACTGTGGGAACTGAGTAGAAGTACAATTGAATGTAATTTTTTTCCTAAGCTGCCTTACAACTGGGAAACAGCGAGCTAAAATAGGTGTTGCTCTATTGTAAGAACATGAAAATATTCATGCTGAGATGCCTTGCTGGCATTAGAGTAAGTGATGTGGAAATAGTGTTTTGGAAACATTGTGAAAGTCTCTTCACCCAACCACTTAGTTAACTAACCGCATGATGCTGAAATTTGCTCAGATACTCTCCTTTGGTTTCCTGATTATTCAGTAACTTTAATAATGAAGAACATACCAGTAATTGCAATCTCATCTATTTTTAAAACCAACTAACTCCAAACCCTCCCTTACATTTTTCTGTCTTCTCTTATGTTACTGCTTTCTGCTCCTTTCTTCCCCATCAGTTTTCCTTCTGTGTATTTATAGTTAACATCATGTTTTATTGTACGATGCATTCCCAGGTATTTGGATTTTGCATCACATCTTCAGATGATCAGAGATGAGTTAGATCATGACACAAGAAGAATTGTAGATTGCTGCTAAAAGTGTGTGTGTATCACCAAAAACAGTAAGGTCAGCAAATGTGTACAATGTGAATTAAGCCCTGCCTGTGCTGGAATAGTCGAGTCTTACTTGCTAGGCCTCTTTTGAGAAGCAATCCACTTGAGTCAGCACAAGCCTCCTATAATAAGCTAATTTAAGCAGATTTAACTATTCTTTACACACTGTTTTTGGTGTGCAGGAGTTCTACTCTTGCTGGAGTAGGCTCAGCAAGACCTCTGCTCAGCTAACAACTACAGCCAAGAAGCAAAGGGGGCAGCGATTGCAGTGGCAACAAGGAGGGAGCACACTGCGTGAAGGTTGTAAAGCCATAATATCCGAATTCTGTATGGATCACCCTGGAGGGTACGGCTCCGCTCTCATAGTAGAGCCCTTCCTCCATGTGAAAGAACAAACAAACTTGTAGCCACAGACAGACTGGAAAACATTCAGTGTGGAAGGCAAATAATTAGGTGACAGAAGTCTCTGTAATAACAACTAGTATGCAGAAAGGGCTTTTGTGCTTTTTCTGGCTTGTAGCAGAGTGGATGAAAAAGTGACATTTGCTGTCTTCTCAACAGTGATAAGTGGAATTTCTAAAAATCTTTTTAAGCAGCATGTATCTGAAACTGTGATTTGGTGTTACAGCATTTGTGGAAGTTTAAAAACAAATTCAGCAAAACTGTGAGGTTGACATTTGTTGTGACTAAGATATATTTTAGAGAGGATGTTAAGATCTCCATGGTTTGGTTTGAAGCTACCCTTTTTAATTATTAGGAATTAGTAATTGGCCTTTCTCTGAAGGTGTCTAGTCTTGATCAGTTAGAGCCAGAACAGTGTATTTAAGGATCATAGATGTCATTTGATACGCGAATTCCTGTATTGTGACTTAATTAAATAATTCATTATTACTGACTTAATTAAGGCAGTGTTTATTCAGTGGCTTTGAACTGTTCAGTGTTTCACTTCTTTTAAAACTTTGGCAGCAAATATGCACTACTTCTCTGTATATATAAATTATTATTTCATGTAAGTAATTTTAATATATGAAATCCTAGACTGACTTATAATGGAAGCTGCTCTACTTTCAAATTTAATTTTAATGAGGTTTAGGTTTTTTTTAAAAATCTAATTTGACTTTTAAAACAAACACTTTCTATTACAGGAATAAAGTCTTATTTTTATCAACTCTGATTTATTATGCCTGGTTATTCAGGTCTCCTGGTTGGTTGTGAGTCCAGCTGCCAGTAGAGAAGGCAGTGAGAACTGGGGCTAAGATGAGCCTAATGGGCAAGGGACAGGCAGCCTCTGCCAGCTTTTCATGGGCTTTGACAGGAGCCAGGCATTGTGGTTTAGAGGTTGAAAGGCACAGCCACAGAAAAGCAGTAGAGGAACTATTTGTCCCTTTGATGTGATTTGGCTCTTGAGGGCTTGCTGGTTCCTTGTCTGTTGCTGGGTGCTCTCAAGTAGCCACTCCTTGGAGTGGTTCAGCTTTCCATACTGTGCAAAAGAGCGTTTTCTCACTCGGCTGCTTTTTTCTCTTTATATACATACACAACTGTAGTACTCAGCTTTTAAGAAACATGAATGCCTGCTGCTTCCTGTAGCGTGGCTGGTCTTGGAGAGTCAAACCCACATGGGTTGATGCTCCTTAAGTGCGCCAGCCGACCTGTATGTCCTGTCCACTGCACTGGCACCAACTCATTAATGGTGATAGCAGTGCCTGAGTATCAGTTGGCAAAACTGTGGGGTCCTCATCCTGTCCTGGGGCCTCCAGACCTTTCATAGCTCCCAACTGATGCACAGCAGTAAAGAATGTGGCTTATTGCAGTTAGAGGTAACAGGAATGGCATTTGAAGGAAAAGGTATTGGGGGCAAGCTGAATGCATTTGATATAAACATGATTGAGCAGCAATAAACTTTATAACAGCCTGCTTCAGCATGTGCTTTCTCTCCAGTGCTTGAAAGGAGGCTTTGGGTTGTGCCTTTCATCACTTCAGAGTGGATTTTGCAATTAGTCTGGCCCTGAAAACCTGTAGAACATGACACCCATTCCCAGTATTTATCAGTATCTCTCATTTGTAGTTTTATACGTCTCTTTTAGGGCACTTGTTTTAGTTGGTTGCAGTGGACGATAGCTAACATCAGTTATCAGCAATATTACTGCGTCTTGGAATGGTGCTGGTTATGATGAATAATGGTGGGCAAGCCGATACTTTTTCCTTGAGGAACACAAATCGTGCTTGTCTCCCAAGTGAGCTGATGGTTTGGCAGAGCGAAAGGATGAATAAAAATTGCCTTCCAAGTGCATGCAAGTTGACAGCCTGAAAGGTGATTTGCTTGACTCATATACTTCAGGTTCCTGGGCTTTACATATGGCAAGTCTCCAGAACAAATATTGCTTTTGGAAAACGTAATCAAATTCTGCCATAAGAGTTAAGTTACTGAGTGTCAGGCCTCAAATGATATGCTTGATTTAGAATTCTCTGGAGTTCAAAAATTGTAAATTTTATCAGCAGTGGTTTCATGGAAAAATGCAAAGCAAAAGTTGAAATTTTTATAAGAATAGACTTAGGCATTAGGGCTTTTAGAGGGCATGAGTTCAGCATAGAAATATAATCTGTTCAGTGTTTTTTCAAAGTTTGCCTTCATTTCCTTGGGAATGCTTTGAAGGGATGCTGTCACCCCACGTCATATTGTGTTTTTACACTACAAATCCTTTTGTAGTATACTGAAATTTGTTTTATTTGTTGGTTCACTGTTTGAGATTCCTTTAATGAAAAGGAAATATCAAAAGGAATTCAACAAAAGGGGAGAGAAAATGTAAATTGGCTTATTTTACTTCTCCCTGATAGTCTTCTGCTGGCTAGAAGAGACAATTTAATGCAAGAAATTGGTGTGTATTTTCAACCTGTGCTCTGTGGGCTATGTATTAGGGAAAAAAATTAGGTCCCAGTTTACTGACTCTTCCCCAGAAAAAAAATGGAACATGTTTTTGCTTTGTAGGTGGAGTTTTTAAAACAGCGTATGTGAAACCTGCAGTATGTGGCTACCATATAGCCCAAGATGAGAAATTTGGCGTAGTTCAGAATGAATATGAGCAAACTTTGATTGGGAAAAGGAGAGAGAGACATGATGCAGGCTGTTTAAAAATGGGCAATCGGAGCAATTAGATTGGAATTGGGGAGCTTCAAAGCTGGCTGGCAGCCGTAGTGACCAAGCAAGCAGTGAATAAATGGCCTTGTGGGGGAAGGAACATTTGGCTTCACCTGCAGCCAAGCTTCCAGTACTTGGAGACAGCAGCTCCAAGGGGGAGGTCTCTTTTTGCTCTTGATCTGGTTATGCTTCAGTGTCTCTTTGGAGCTGAGCTTGGTTGAATGCTTGGTTATGCAATGAATAAGTGCATTGCTGATGCTGGATGATGATTTTCCTGAAAACAGAGGTCTGAAATGCTGTGGCACTGATTATAGTGCTGGTGGAAGTTCTTGAACTGCAGTTCTTAGTAAGTGTTTTCAGTGCAGTACTCTGACCAGCCTCACTGCTCATCTTGGAAGGGGCAGCACAGCCCCATGCCCCATCTTCCCCACCACGTTTTTTTCTAAGGTGCAATTATAGAGAGACTGAAATGGCTAAGGGAGGGAAGTCCTATCAGCATTTCTCTGAGGAAATACAGCTGTGAAATAAAGCTTTGTTATGCCATTTCTAAAACTATTTGGGTGGAGAGATGAGAAAGCATTCTCCTGGAGAAAATTGCAGCTCCTCTGGTAATAAGCTCTTATAACATTGAGTAAATAGTGAGCTAATAAAATAGTTTCCTCCCTCTCATCCCAGAGTCTGCTGAAGAATATGTTACTATTTTAATTCCTCCTTAAGTATGAGTGGTTTCATTGCCTATCTGCTGTTGTTTGTAAGAGTCATATTATATTGTAGTTACTTGGTGGCATGGAATACACAAAATTTGTTAAACATTATGCTTGCAAAGGTCCAATGCTGTCTTCAATCTGTGTGGCCATGTGACTCTGCTTGTTGTATTACTGCTCCAGGAGAGAAAAGGCACAAAAGGGAAGGCATCTGTGGCCTGTGTACCTTGCTGCCCTGTGTACTTTTTCCTGGCAGTCTGGAGCTTCTGTAGCTGAAGAATCAAAGTCAGGAAGTGGACATTTGAGGTTCACTTCTTTAGGATTTAGGATTTTTTTCAAAGGATCATAAACTGTAGTAGTCGGAAGCGCTAGAATGAAGAGCAAAATTATGTCAAAGTGAACCAAATGGCAACTTCATTTTATATCAATCTACAGATCAATACAAAATACTCTCATCTATGCTAGTCATAGTAATTCTGTAAAACATGGATGAATTTGACTAAGCTGTGTCCCTTTTCAAATGTGACAATATTATAAACACTATTGCAAGTACTCATATTGTAGTTTTTGAGATTGGGGTCTTAGAGTTAACCAAATCAGAAACAGGCAGACTTGTAAATTTTTATCGAAGTACCTCTATGCAAAGTCAATGTTATCACTCTGTCGCTTTGCAAGACAGTTGCTTTGGGCATCAGCTCTCTATTGTCACTCTAAATGTCACTTGTGAATTTTTACAAAATGACTGCAGGTTTTGAATTTTTGTACTCCTTTGTCTTGTTTGCAGGACTTCTCACTAATGGCCAATCTAAAGGATTAGGACCAGGATCAGAACAGCTGGAGAATGAGAAGGACGATGCATCGCAAGTGTCCTCAACGAGCAATGATGTTAGTTCTTCAGATTTTGAAGAAGGGCCCTCAAGGAAAAGGTCAGTAGTGAATTATGACTAAAGTAGAGCCTTTCTTCTTTGTCTGTTTTGTCTTCGACTGTTTTTTTATGTTATCAGTTAGGGTATGGTTGCACCTACTGCCTTACCGTAAACGGACTTTCCAGCATGGATTCCTTCTATGAACAGCAAGGATATAGCAAACTTTGCTTCACTATTGGTATAGATGGTTCTAATTTCTGTTTTGGAAAGCATGGAAAAGCAGTTGTTGTTTTACAGTGGACAAATTTAATTTAAATACATTAAAGTCTCTCTTCTCTTCTGGCGTTTGCCTCTCAGGCCATGTCAGTAAGCATGTGTGTGCAGTTTCAAGAAAAGCATCACTAAAGGTAGTTACTGTTACTGTTGTTATTTTTAGTTTTCAGTGAAACCCTGTAAAGTTAAAAAGATAGAAAAGGATAAAACAGATGCTTCTGAGAAGAGGAACTGCATAGTAATGCAGGGCGGTGGCTATTGGTTGCAAAGGACTACTTGGAGTTACTGCTGCAGCAAGCTGCTTTCTCTTTCCTAGAAGTCACTGAATGTGCAAAATGTGGGTTAAAATCATAGACCTCAAGCCAATCAATTACAGAAAATATGCTGAGAATGCAGGCGGCTGGGAGTTGTCCTCTCTGTGAAGTAAGAATGAAAACAAGCTGTCTAAAAATGCCACTTAAAAGAGAGAATCAGAAATGCTTCCTCAACCTTTTTTCCTCAGTCCTCAACCTTTTTTCTTCTGCACTTCTCACATCCAAGTTCCAAACCAAAACCAAACCACAACAAACCATATAGTTATAATAATAGTAAGAACAGTTCTCTTTCAAACAAAAGAAGTATCTCTTTTTTCTGTATGACCTTATAATTCCACTGAGAAGCTTTATGGGGTGAGGAGACTGGTGCTTTCATGGACAGCCTCCTGTTCCTTTTCTAGTGTTTCCCGTCTCTGGTTCCCACAGTCTTTCCTGTACACTCAAGCCACAAACTCAGACTCTAACTAATATGCCCACTTAGCTCATCAGGCATATCAGAGTAAAATTTATGTTATCTTCCATACTGGTAGAAATTTTGCAAGGCTTATTGCATCCTGCTGCTGGTCAGGGCAAAGATACTTGTATTCTGAATTTGGGCTTTGTGAGATACAACAGAGGACTGAAAATTATTTCTGTTGAGCTGTGATTTAGGTGACATCTACTGTTGGTGTGATCATGGTGAGGCCATGGTCATTATTTCATGGCCAACCTGTAGCTTGCACATTATCTTAAAGAATTTCTGCTTCCCTCTACACTTAGATTTTCCCCCCATTCCTCTGCTGTGCTGGCATAACGGCCTGCAGGGTCACACCATGAGTAGCTTCAGGAACCTGGTTCCGATTAAAAATAGTAGCAAGAAGAAGATGAATTGAGGCTTTTGCCAGGTTTCAACATTTTCAACCTGCATGAGACTTTTATCTCTTATTCAGAGTATGGTTATAGGAGCACTGCCGAGGCAACCAGGACGGCATCCCCTTCTTCTCTTGGGGCTGGCAAGGGGCAGGAGGGCTTGTCCTTTATGCTGAACCTGTTCCTGGTGCGCTGCACAGTCCAGCTTCAGAAAGGAGCAGGATTTCTACATGACCAATCTTCAGAAACTGCGCTTGAGTACTCTGGGTGAAATGTTTTTGGAAGAGTATTTGGTAGGTTTGGTTTGAGGGAATTCAGACCCTTGAGAGGCAGCTAGGTGGTTCAGGCATAATAATAGGGCACTCAGCGCCTTTGGTACTTTTCAGATTAAAACCAGCAAAAAACCCCAGCCCCAACACAGACTCAAGATGAAAACTTTTTCTGGCCTTCTTGGAAGTCAAGGCATCATTTCACTACTTCTTCAAGCATCATGAACTGTTGAAATAATATTACAGTTGTTACTTCTGTTGCTGTGAAGGAGACCGTTGTTGTTTTGTTTCCATTTACACCCAACACAGACTTTCACCTATTTTTTCCTTCCTCTCTGAGCTTCCTTCATGCAGACAGCCTTTTCTCGGTTCCTTCACTTAAGCTGTAATGGAGCATGTTGAGTGTTTTTATGTCATCTTCTTGTTTCCTTTTATGCTTTTTGTTTTGTTTAGCTGAATATGCAATGTTTCTTCAATCCAGGTTATCTTGAAATCCCAGAAAGGGTTGTGTCAGGAATATTGGGTAAACAAAGGACATGCAGGAAGATGATGAGGAGGCAAACGGGCCTGAAATGGAATCTGTGGTTTGACTGCCTGAGCTTACCAGGTTTTGAGAAGTTATATCCTCCTTGTCTTCCCCCAGGGGTTACTCAAAATCAGACTTTTCAGTTGTCTGTTCAGCTGTGTGTATAACTAATGACACTCTTGTAATAAAATATACCTTCAAAGACTGTAGCTTTAGCAATGTACTCTGAACCAACCATTATATGTAAGTTACTATTTATTTCTTTATAGCTTGTTAGGTTTTGTTGGGGATTTTTTTGGTTTTTTCGGTGCATGGCAGGAATGGTCTTTCAGAAGCTTGAACCTGTCATCTTCTAAAGGAATAAGTCACCTGTATTTCACACCCATGATAGAGTGCTAAGCAAATGAGCATAGTAAATAAGGGAATCTGTTGTGAAGGGCTCCAGTTTCTTTAGTGGTTTAAGACTCTGGTTTGGCCTTTCAGTTGTTCAGTGTAATGGCAGGCTGGTACTGTGGAGGCAATCTTTTCCTGGTTTCCTCTTCTGCCTCTTCCCAGCTGCTGTGTCTGGCAGTCTTCTGGCCCCTCTCCATCAGTTCAGGGACTAATCTGGCAGCATTTCCTCCCCCTGCATAGAGCAGGTCATCTTATAGAAAGGGAATAGGGATTCATGCATGTGTGCAGCATGTGTGTGGTTTTAATTTGCATTTATAGTTGATCCAAACTCCTGCAGTTTCAGAGACAATTTTCACAAGAGCCTGGATGAACAGCAAGTGTAGATTCTTGTAGCAAACTGAGTGGAGAGTGAATTTGCTAGCAGTGAACATTGCCTCTCTCACTGTGCCAACCATCCTTGTTGGAGATTTTCCTTGGGTCAAAACTAGATAGTGGATGCTCCCAACGAGTTACTGGACTTAGCTGTAGATAGGTAGGTGCTGGCAGGCTCTGTGGGGGAGGTAAATCTCCACCAGCCTGGCTGCAGACTAGTGAAGAGATCACTGACAAGTGATCATTTCACATAGACAGGCCAAACAGAATAACCCAAGAGTAGAACCCCCAGCCAAGCACAGCTTACGGTTTATCACATCTATTTATTTTCTAATTTCAACCCCTTTTCTAGTAATATAGCTTGATTGAAGAGCCATAAAGAGAACACTGTGGTGGAAGGAAGAAGATGGGAGATGGTTATGGTAAAAGTGTGCAGATTTAATATAATATTGCAGATTTTGTTCAGAAACTCACTTAGAGACTTGGTTTGATGGAGCAGGATTTTTGAATGCAGTGGCCTGACACTGTTAGACTTCAAATGGTTCCAGCTAGAGGAAGCGTCTTACACAACCAGGTTGGCATCTGATGCAAAAATTCCCATGTCCCTTTCATTTTATATTGCAGCAGTATTCTGGAACAGTTCTAAAAGTCTGCAGCCTGCCTTTTGTGGTGCTGCAGATTTCAGCTGGTGGTGTTGCTGGTAAAGAGGAAAAGGAGTACGTATACAGCCTTGCCCATTCACAACCTCCAGATAAGTCCAGAAACTGTAAGCCCTTCTTGCAGAGTAAATGGAGTTTGGGGGAGGATTGGCAGTGGCAGTAGTGGCAAGCTCAGTTCTTCAAAATACTTAAAATTGTTTGAGTTTACACTCAAAAGGATGGAAAACATCTGAGCTGTGTGTATTACTAGTGGCCAAGTCTGAGGGGAAGCAGCAGAGTTATCCTAAGTAGTAAATACTACTTAGTAGTAAATACTTTCAGCCAGTAAAGGTGGAAAGTGCCAGCATTGTTCTAACGTGGCAAAAGCCAAGCGTTCAAGTGTTGCACTGAATCTATTGTGCAGTGGGTTGCTGTCTAGTTGCCATGTAGATGAGAGAAATTGCTGGTTTGTTCAATGCTTTGGGGAGAGCTGAACAAAACTATTGGTATGTGGGCTTGATAAACTACCAGATCGGGTGGTCTTCACCATGTAAAGATCTCCCATTTTTCAAAACCTTTGAACAAAAGGTTATTGCTGAAGGAGAAGTGTAGCTTCCATGTAGCTGCATGTTTTTGCTGTGAATGTCCAGTTTCTAGCTATGATTCTTAGTTGAGAAAATCAATAGGTAACTGGCCAAAGGTGTTTGGTCTCTGTGCCGGATGCTCGTACATTTTTATGGGCAACTCTAAAGACTACAACGACTGGCAATTAATAACAGTCTGCAGAGACAGCTGTAGGTTTTTTAGCAACAAGTTGCCCACCTTAGCCAGGAAGAGACATGCAGAGTGGACTTGGTGTGACAGTATGTTGATCTTTGGTGATAATAGGCTATTGCTTGCTTCCTATTACCAGTCAGGTGACTACTCATTGGTATGGCCCCCTTCTCAGAAATTCACACAGGGAATTGCCAGATGCACAAATGCATTTTTTCTTTTATTGTAAAGCTGTGTTAATAGAGGGCTGTGCGAGGTGGGAAGAGTTTGATTTTGATAAGTGTTAAACTTCAAAGTGGGGATGTTTGAAAATTAAGGTCAGAATATTCTCTGGTTAAGGCAAAAAAAAATACCGGGTTAGTTTAGGAAAAAAATTAGGGTTAGAGAAATTTCCTCTCTTGTAGTAGCAACACAGTGGATGGACATTGCCCACTGGGCCAAGCTCCTGGGAGAAGACACTTTGTCCAGTTCTTTTGCAGGGAAGGCTGTTGGCTGCAGGAGAAAGGAACAACCCACTGGGAGCAGTAGCATTTTAAGCTGTCACAGCTAGATTGGCCAGAAATTGCTTATTAGGATCCTTCTGAGGCCTTTAATTAATACAGCAGCTTTCTGCTAATGGTCTCAAGCATGTGACAGTCAGAAGTGTGATTGTGCACTACAGCAAGGCCAACCCATGGGATGTGCTCCTGCTCTTTGCCTTGTGCTGGCTCCCTGCTGCCTCCTCCTTTTTCCTGTTTGCCTTTTTAAAATTTTATTTTTAAATGGCAATTTAACTCCCTGAACTGGGTCTTTGTGGAGCAACAGGAGGGTTAAGATTTGTCAAATGAAAAGGTGAGAATATGTGTCCAAGGAGGGGGAGACAAATATGCTGACCTCCCTTGGCTGGTGGCTGCACAGCTGCTAGGCTGGCAGAGCTGTTTTGCACTCTCAGCACAAAAAGCCAGTCAAGGGTAGGCAAGCTTTTGCATATTAGGCAAGCTGCTAATTTAAGTGGTTTCTTTTAGATATATCCTTTTCAACTTGATTTGCAAAGGACTCTCTTGCAGTAGAGCTGTCAAAAGGTTGAGGGGACTTAGGGATGGGGGAGTTTCTCTCTTTTTTTCTGTTTTTTTCTTTTTCTTTTTGTCAAATTGTTTTTATAGTTAATAACGAACAGTCTCTTTAGCACTAAACTTAGCACCTTTCATGCAAGATGTAAAACAAGGTCAATCCTGTTCCCACATTTTTAAGTTTCTGCTTGGTATTGTAGGTGATGGAGAGAGCTGTGTATTATGACTCGGGTGTGAAAGCAGGAGACTGCTCGTAATATCAAAGTGTTTTTCCAGGACCTTTTTAGTGAATAGTCTTTTCACTAATTGGAACACTATATAATGTATTTGTGTTCAGCTGTTGCCTGCTACAACACAATGTACGCCCACTTATCAACCAGGTGCTTCTGTTATTTTTTTCTAATTTCAGCAGGCAGTGCCGATCTGCACTAGTTGTTTGTGTATGAAGAACTACATTAATCCACAGTAAAACCAAAATGACAATGAGATTTATGTATAATAATTTTTTAACACCCCCCCCTGCCCCCTTCTGGGAATGTTGATATGATTGGAATATATTTTTAGTGCTGCACATTTATATTTAAATAACAAGCCTTATAAACAAAGCAATAATAGTCCATTGGAGTGGATTTGCAAAGGAATAGTAAAAAGACAGATTACCTGCTTCATAATGCAAGTCAAGAAGATCATTGTATGTAGTTTGAAAAGGAAGAAATTGGATGATTAATGTTCTTTCAGTATTTTCATAAGGAACAAACAGAAGTTGTGACATGAATTCTTCTATCCGACATGCAAAGATACAACAGGGTACAATAACCTGGGAACACTTGAACTTTGTGGGTAGGCAGCTATGTAAACAACTTGTTTGAGTTGTGATTTAATAATTATGATTTATAGAAACCTGAGAAGTATTATACCATCTCCAGTTCCAATTTGCTTGTTCTCACCTGCCACCTTCTTTTCACAAGTCAGAGTTGCAGGGAAGGGTCTTCATGACCTTGAGGTTGGACTTAGTCACTGAGGGATCAAGGAAGCTTCCAAACCAGATGGGATAGGTGCAGTTGTTTCTGTTCTGTTATGGGAAACGCTCCTTCAGCTGCCTGATAACCCATCCCTAACTGTGATTCACGTAATTCATGTCTCACCCCTGGGTGTGACAGGCCAGATGTTGGTTGCTTTAAGACAGGGAGAGGTCACTCTAAACTGATGTAGGAAATAGTTGAAAAAGACACTTTTTAAAAGCAAATTTGTTTGCCAATGTGAAAGAAAATTTTAATGCAAATATGCCATTGTTTGTATAAGACTTTAGGCTGATGTTTGGGCTAATATAACTTTTGGCTATATCTGTGTGCTGTGCCAAGACAATGATGCTATAAAAGAGACCCCCATTCCAATATTTTAAAGTGGAAGTGTGTCCTAATATGCTGAGTTTTAAGAATATTGGTGGTGGGGTTTTTTTGTTTGGCTGTTGTTTTGGTTTGTTTTTTTGGGTTGGTTGGAGTTTTTTTTAATAAGTATTTGAAGATTGTATTCATACTGTGTGCTGGTTTGGCATACACTGAACTGTAGAAAATCCTGTTCTGTATTTATTCTTGTGGCTGATACAGACAATATAGAAGTGATAGGAATATGTTCTCAACACATTCCTTGCAAATGCCAGAGTGAACGTGGGCTACTGACGATTCACCAAAAACTGACTACAGTGTGGGTATTAGTGTTTTTTACAGGTCAGATCAAGATTCCAGGTAAGGGTGTGGGTCTTGAGACTCCCTCATGGATAACAGAGGCTTGGAGTTGTATAAATACTGCTCAGTAGTTGATCAGTCCGTGTCACCACTATCTCAGTTTGGGATTGCAGGAGTTAGTTCTAAGTCTGAGCTGAATTTGAGAAGTATGAATCTCCATATTGTAAATATCTCCTCTAGTCTTCTCAGGTCTCTTGTACTGGATAGAAAGTCACAGGAATTTTACATATATCACCTAGCTATGCTGGTACAGTGCTTCTCCTTTCTCTCCTTCCGTTGTTGTGTCCAGTAGCACAGTTTCCTGAGGGAAACTAGTTGTTTTTTTCTTCTTAACCCTAACATTTGTATATTTAGTTTTTTAGCAGTATGTTTACTGCTAAGTAATTTGTACAGTAATGGTCATGTCATCATCATGGTTTGATTTTATGCTTTTTTTCTTTGCTTTTCTCTCAGTATTTATTCTTGGCTCGGATTAAATAAACTAAAGCTTAAGGGACCTTTGACCATGTGGAAAATTATTTTGAAGTTTCTTATTTTTTTCCAGTTATATTACAGTCCATTTTCTCTGGTAGCATTCTTCTTGCAGCTTTCAGACAAGTTCTCCCCTGAGTTTCATGGTTGTAGTTACTATGGAGATATCTGTCCACTCTTCCCCTTCTCCTTCCTTGCCCTCCTCCTTTCCTAGGAGCTCCTGCAACTGTTATTTATCTTTTCAATAAAGTAAGTAGTCTCTGTACAGACTTTGTTTCTAATATCTCTTCTGTTGCAATATGCCATTTGCCTGTAATTCTTCCATTTTCATGAAATCCTGTAGGTATTTGTTTATATGGATGAAAAATTTGGGATATGACTAGAGAGTGAGGAGGTCCCTAGTTAATTCCAATATTCTGGAGCTATTCCAATATTCTGGAGCTATTATCTGAGTTGATCTTTCTTCACAGTTGAAGAGCTGTTCATTGAAGTCATAATTCTGTAAAATGAATTAACTGGTAACATTTGTGTGTATGTGTGCTGAGTGTCAAGGACAGCTTTTAGAATTTATTTATTTTAAATGGCAGCTTTTGGAATTTAATATAAACACTCTGGTGCAAGTTAAAATTTCTCGGGTGAAAAAAATGAAAACTTGAGACAACACATCGTTAGCCTTTTAAGTCGGAGACTCTTTTCTTTGCATCTCATCATAATTTGATAGCTCTTTATATACAGCTTTATATATGCCAGCTTAACAGAGAAACACGGATGTTTGGTAGTCAGCTGTTCTGCAACAGATACTTTCCTTTGCATGTGTGCTGTTGTATTTCTAAACCCCTTCTCTTGGGGAAGCATTGCTTCACTTGGCGTCTGTGGTTTGATATCACTGCTTTGCTGAATGACTTAGATTTGAAATGTGCTCTCCAACCAAGTTCTACCACAGCTGCCTGTGTGAGCAGACATCCCACGTGGAAAGCCTGTGTAGCTGCACTGCTCTTTTGATGGATGTGTTTCTTACGGTAGCTGCATCTTCAGAGGTTTTCCCCCTCTTTCTTTGGAGTTAATAGAATGTTACACAGCTTTCCTTTGGCCTGCTGAGCGCTGTGCACTGTCACCTGCGGCTTTGCACAATCAGGAGCCGACTGAGAAGACCCTCTGTTTTACAGCTGCATAAATAACCTACCTTGGGCTGCTGGTCAGACAGTGCAAATCTCTGCCTCCCATTGAGAGTGTTGGGTTGAAATTGCAGCCTGAAAGCCCAGGAGTGACTCATAATGAGGCGTGTCCTTCCCTTGAGCCCATTTGTGCCGCGTGTGGCATGGTTTGTCAGCCTGCCAAAGCAGAGGTAGGTGGTTTTCTGCAGGGTCAGTGGAACTGGTATTGGACAGGTTCCTTGGGCACCACAGGGAGCACAGCAGAGGCAGCTTTGGGGAAAAAGATGAACAGGAGCAACAGTCCCTCTGGGAGGTGGCTGGGTACCCTGGTCAACTCAGCCCTCCATGATAACGTTGCTCTCAGTTTTATTCTAAGCAAGCAAGCAAGGTTGTCTCCTTTGGCCATTCTTGTTCCTCATGAGGCAAGGGAGAGACTCTGAAACCCTTTTTGTCCCCTGTGCTCTTTTATTATGCTTTAGATTTTTCCTGGCCTGCTGACAATTTGTTCTGGAAGTTGTCAAGCAAAATGTGCATTTTAAAATAAATTACTCTAAAATTTTAATCAGCTCTTTTTTTAGTAGGGAGTCTGATGTTTTTCTTTTGCATACATCTAGTTAAAGTAAGCAGCTGGGATTTTCTTGATTACTTCTATTTTTAGTGACATCTACTTTACACCTGCACATTGAAAATCATGAGGTTTTCTAACAGAGATTGAGAAATCTTTCAGCCTCCCTGATTCTTAGGTCAGAAGCCTGAAATCAAGCTGGCCCTCTAATTGCAGTATCTTGGTGTGCATGGACTTCTTACGTTTGGCTTACACTAGAAAAATTGACCACTATTGATTTTCCTTGAAAGTTAGTTCATCCCACCTGGTTAATTTGTAACAGAACAAGAAGAGAGGACAAACTAGGTGTGGTGCAATTTCTGAGACTCTCACTTTTATGTCTCTCAGGCTGTGAAATCCTCTCATTACCTGAAAATTAAAGTATTAAGTAATACCTAGGCAATCAAGGTTTGATTTTTACCCATTTTTTTTCATTCTGATGTAGAAATCCTGCTGTTAAATTCACTTTTGATTCATGTGCTCTATGCCATTCTGGATTGAGTATTTAATTGCTTTCAGTTTCCAGATGGACTGCAAAATAAACTTTAAGGTGAATCAGATGAGAAATGTAAAAAGAGGGGAAATAGCATTTGAGTAAAGATCACACTTTTCTTGTAAGAAGAATCAGTTGAAGCAATTCAGAAAAAAAAAACCCACATGAAAAAAATATGGTTTTTCCTTGAAGCTTTTGGTTGTAGGACCCTTCTAAAACATAAGTTCAAACATTTGTTCTATTTTGGGCAGTACAACCCATAGTATCTCTAAGTGGCCTAGCTACCAGGTAGCCTTGTGTTCAGATTCTTGTGTGGCCTTGCCCAGTACTTAATCACTCTATGTCTCTTCCATTTTTAAGTTTAATTGGCAGGGTTTCCAGCAGTTAAAGATTAGAGTAATAGTTGTTTATTGTTTTCAAGGGCAAAATATAAGTAAATTATATTATTTATATCTGTTTTGAATATGTGTCTGTTTTGGGCTTTATTTATTGCTCTTCCTTTTTCTGATATCAAATTAACATAGATATTCATAAATAAGCAAAAATAATTTCTCTCCCTGAAGGAGGATTTTGAGAGTGCTTTATCAGCACAACTGCATTCAAATCCATTTTTAAATAATAAGAGTTAATTCCTGCATCCACTTTCAGTGGATGCAGGATGCTTATTTATTATTGATTTCAGTGGATTGGACATTTTCCTAAGATGTCTGCAGGCTGAAGAAAGCTGTAAATTAAGTGCCTGTGGTTTTGACTGCGCTTAGAGTAGCCCTTCAAAGAGTCTTGTTTATTTTCTTTTTCAATTATCATAGTCTGTGTATGCCTGCTGGAGTTTTACACCCCAGGACGAGCCATCAGAAAGTGATGCCGTGTACGCTCTGCCGTGTATTTCCCCAGGCTCTTACCTGGCTTGTGTCATCTTGCTGCCTCTGCTCGAGGTGGTCAGTGTGAAGTCTGAGAAATTGTTCACTGACTGGATGGCTGCTGACCTGGGTTTCATTCTTGTTGGGTGCTTGATTATTTCAGTGACAGAGAAAGGCGTTCTCCTCACCCACAGGATGATGTTTGTTCGAAGCCTTGTGCGCAGAGTCTGCATTGGAGGTCCTGCATTGCATCATTTGCCCCGAAGCTGTAGCTGTGCAGGGTTACTAATTCAGTGGGACCACAAAGAGAATATGCCATTCATAGTAAAAATGGAATACTCTCCTTTACACTTTCTTCCAGTGTTATGGGGTAATTCACTCAAACTATCTCAATATTTTATAACAAAATTACCCCATTGTATCCTAAGCCATCCTGTATTCCTCTTATTTCAGGTCATAGAAACTTCTCAATATGGAACTTTACTCCAAATTATGGTCATTATTTTCGGCTTCTTAGTTGCGTCTTCTTGAGCACTGGTTCCCAACCTCTTACTTTGAAACTGCTCAGTTTCAGGGAACTTAACTGCTTTAGCTGTTTGGTGTGGGTGTGATTCTGTGGTGTTACCTGCTGTCTGCAGTTCGAGGCTTCAGACTGATTTGCTCTGCCAGCCTGGGGATGCAGCTGTATGCTAATTTCCCACTTGGAACAAAACACTCATAGGTCACCACCGAAATACTTGTTCTTGATACAGAGGGAGGAAGTTTCTGGGCTGGGGTGGGTGAGAAAGGCAGGGTCTGGATCTGTTGCTGTTTCTTGTTTCTTCTCAGCTCTGGGAGATGAAGTTTCTTTTCCTGAGACAGAGTTCTGATGTTAGAAATGCAGCTCTGTCACATCATTATTTCTAATTTTTAACATGAAAAAGGCAAGTTGAAAGGGAATTTGTTACAACTTCTTGTTATTCTCTCTTCTAAAAGGAAGTGTGAATGTAATCTTCAAATACCATATCTTCATATAGTAATTTTTAAAGGCCCTGTGGTCTGAAGTAGTGTTTGACATGAGGACAGGCAACAGTATTTCAGTATCTGGGCAGATTTCCAAACCCTGATAGTATGTGCTTGTTCTGACCTATCCTTTCCTGTGTGTTCTTTTTCCCCAAGACTTCTCACTGCTAAGGGGATGTCTTTTAGAGTTTGACATTCCCAGCTTAAAAAGCAAACTGACAAAAACTCCTTAAAGTTCAGGCTTGAGGACACACACACGTTCAGGAATATTTTCCCCCATTTTGAGTAGAATATCCTGTTGAGTTAGACACCTTTCTTGGGGGGGGAGGGGAGGACAGAATTGTGGAGAGCATTCTAGCAAGATGCTTCGAGGAAGTAGATCAAGAGGGCAGGTGTTGAATATGTTATTCACTGTGCATATGTGTCAGGGCAGTGTTATTCATGATTCCAAATAAAATACAGAAAGACCAAAGTATTCTCTTGCCTTCCTGGACACCCCACACTCTCCTGCCTGAGTTGCTAATAAGGATAGCAGAATCCTTTTTTGCTTTTCTCACTCAGGTTCTTTTTTTTTTTTTTTTTTTTTAATGTAGTGTGAAGAATGTTTTGCTCTTCTGAGGTAACCTTTTCTGACAGATTGCTGTTTTTTGTATGAAAAGCACGGAACCCTTTAGTCGTTAAAACAGAAATCCATTTTCTGTTTGTGCTCCTCTCTGCACTTCTTTAGTGATCATTAGTCAGTCCAGGATGCATGAAGTAGTTGTTGACTTTTCTGCTTTGTTTTCTTCCTTGTTTGTTCCTTTCTCTGCTGTTTCTTTGGACCATCCCAACCTTTTCTACTGAAGTGTTTTTCTGCTAGGTTTTATTCACCAAAATCCGTGTGGTTTCCCAATGTGAGCCTTAATGAAAACAAATGTTTACGGCGTTCCCTGAGCATTAGGTGAGCTGCTATCTTTAATAATGAAGGGCTTGGAGATGGAGGAGGAAACCCACTTATTGGCAACAAAGGGCCCTAGGACTGTTTGTGCTTGGCTCATTCATCTCTGTGCTTCACAGACAAGTGAGACTTTCTGAGCATTTGAATACAGTTTATTCTATCAATTAAAAAAGAACAAAACAAAACCTGTCTCTTACATTGCTTAAATACCTATTAAGCCTATGAACGGAATACTAATTTCAGTGGCTCTGTATAATGAGCTCTAAATTTCTGAGTCATGTCAGCCATTGAACCTCTTAACAAGGACGTGGAAACCCCCTCCCCGTCACAAAAAAAACTAATGTCACTCTCACTTCCTTAATTATTTTGATGAGTGTAGAAATGAAAAGCTCCTAAGCATTGTGTCACAGTGGTTATTTTGCAGATTGAATATAACAGGGAGGATTTATGAAGGTTTTCGGCTCTGTTACTGGGGTGGATGAAACACAGAGCAAGAACGTCTGAGCACTGGCAATGCTCAATGCCAGCAGCACACCTCATCAGCTGACAAGCCCTTGAAAGCTCTTAAGTGGGATGAGATACAAGATTAGATGGAGTTTTGTGTTTCTTTTCCTTTTGCCCTGCCCTCCCTCCGTATGAATGCCAGTTCATATAAATCATGGTGCTTAGCTGGTGCAGAAAGCGGGTGTTGCAGTGCAGAGCAGTGCTCTACCAGCTCCATAGGAAGGCAGAAATGATACCTGAGGTGCATCTGTGAGAGTCCTTTACCTCTGGATGGGTGTTGCTTTGAGTTCCTGTGGATTTGAATTAGGCAAAGCAGTGATGTGGGCACTACCTGCACTTCAAAACATAGATGTTACTTGAATGTAATTTATTCTTTCTTTTAATACACCAACAAGCGACTTGGTTCAGCTGCACAGTCCCTGTAGAAGAGGCTGTTCAGTGCACAGTGACAGCTTGTACACTCCCTGTGCATCACAGAAAGTGCTCTGCTCATTCCTCTGGAAAATGTTGTTATATAATGCAGCACGATGCGTTGCCATGTTTGCTGGGGGACTACCCCTCTGTTAAGAGGGTTGCATTGTCAAGTTGGGTGTTTTAAGGATAGAATTCAGCATTACTTAATGATATGTGAAATGTAACTTAATGCATTTATCACTGCTTCAAATTTTCTAGCCTCACACAATGAACATCCCACTGTGTGAGCTTCATTTTCTCCTTAGACTGTATTATTTGTATTATTGGCAAATGTGCTCATTTATACTAGGGAGAGAAAAATAAAGGCAGGAAACCTTTAGAAATGCCAGCTAATAAAAAATAAGACAGTTGTGTTTTCTAATAAACAATGAACATGGTAAAACTGGTGATGCTACAGGCATCTTGTGTTATTGATGAAAACAAACTGCTTACTGACATCTGCAGCAACCAGCCCTTGAGTGATGGCATCTCAGAGCCCCCCAGTGCCATGTGTTAGGCAGAATTGTTGGAATTCAGTGTGAGACTTTCAGGTGTTGAAGGGGTTTGATTTGTTTGGTTCCCCCCCTCAGGCTTTATTTTTTCTTGCAGATTTATATTTCTTATACAATAGGAAATATAAATAAGATAAATATAATAAATAATATAAATAAGAATAAGGGAATAGCTGCTCTTGGAGATGGTGTGAAAAGCCATAGGTATTGCTTTTGGACAGCTGATTACTTTAGCCTTCTCAAGTCCCCAGTGTTAACAGTTCCCATCCATCAGTACTGCTCTGGAATAGCATTTCCCATGCTGTAGACTCTTCACTGCTTCTCCTGAAAAATTCCTTCTCTCTGCTGCACCTGACACAGAAATGACACTTTTCTGCAGGTTGAGAATGTCATCTGCTTCATGAGCAAATTCACTTAAGTACCACAGCTTCTGCTTCAAGTTGCTCTTAGCATGAGGAAACTTGGGATTCAGCATATGCGGCTGCTGTAACCCTACTCTGTTCCCCCCCGCCAAGAGTTGTTTCTGAAATTCTGTAAATTGAGGTGCCATCGTTTTTATTCATATTTCTTGTCTAGAAGCAAGTAAGTTGATGGAGGGGAGAGTACCACCCTGTTCATTTAAATAATAATAAACCCTAACTTTTGACGTATCTCACTTTTCATGGCATCTGTCTAGATGGGGGAGGTTGATGTTCTGGGTCAGCTGTAGCTGTTCCAAAGACAGTGATTTTAGCATGATTTTCCTTCATTGGGTGGAATGTAGAACATTAAAACCTTGCCCAAAAATACTTCTAGAGAGTTCCCTCTTACCTGCTGAGAGAGGGGTGTAGAGAGGAAGAGCTGCCCTGTCTTGTTGCTTGTTCACTATGACCCAGGGAACGTCATGGCCACTGTGGTGGGGATTGACACCACAGATCATCTCTGCTGCATTTGGCTTGTAGAAGAAGATAAAGCTCACTGTCTTTCTTTTCCCCTCCCTTTCTGCTTTTCCCTCATAAACCTCCTTTCTTCAGGGAAATGACTGTATGTAATAATTGGCTGCTAAATCCTTTTAAAGGAACTGCTCAGTAAAACTGAGTAGTCATTAATTCGACACTCCAATGCTGAGCGAATGTGTGAGCTACAACAGCTGTTTTGCTTTGCATCTGCACTTTGAGGGTGTTGGCATCCCACTAGTTTCTTTTGGGTTTACAAAACCTTCCTTAAAGGGCTAAAGCCTGAAATGGTCTGAAACTCTGAGTTCCCTCAGAACCATGTTTTGTAGGTATGGTGTTTGGCTTACCAGTTGTGGTAGCATGGGTTCCTAAATCTGGAGGAGTGTTTAGTTTTGATTTTTGATTGCTTTTAAAGCTTTTCTTTCCCCTTGGGGAAGGGGAAAGGCATGTAAAATGCAGTTAGTTAAGACAGTTTATTATCTCATTAAATTGTGAAATACCTTCTGCTAAACTTATTTTAGTAATTTCAAAATCAGCTATTCATATTTCTGATGTTTGTATCCAGTCATGGCTTTTTACTGCAGATAACATACATATGTATCTGTGCATCTGTGTGTGCATGTATATGCATGTATAAAACATTGAATAAGTAAAACTTATCTATATAGTTTAATTTTATTTAGCTTAAAGCATTGTTAACCACATCAGTCATGTCAGGGTGTTTAAGGTCACTCATTGGCTATGAAGAGAGACACTGTTAGTGACCCAGTTATTTCTAGTATAGCTTCTGATCTTGCAGATTTATGTAACAATGATGCATGGAAGTGCTGGAACATTTCTGAAGCTGCCTGGCTGTGAGGAATCCCTCGTGGGTAGGGAGAGAGCCCTGGTGAATGCACAAAAATATAGATTAGCATGTTTGGCAAAATTCTTACTTAGATTTTGAGCCCTGTATGAGACCAGGGATGTCTCTGTTTGGTGTGGTTTTACTACTCCCCATATAGACTCAAAATGTAAAGTTGGAGTCATTACCTTTCCCAAGGTACAGAATTTGAATATTTGCAGGTGGAATTACAGCTTAAATTTCTTCTAAAGGCAAAGTCTCCCTCTGTCTGCAGTAGGAAGCCACCACATAAAATAGCAGATTGTGGGGTAGGTGGGATGGAATCTGGTTTAGCTTTAAAAGGGATTTTGGATTTCCTGATCCAAAATCATTCAAGTCTTAGTGGTGGTGCTTTGCGGAGATTTTTAGATGGCTTATGTTAAGATAAATTAAGATGCAGCTTTTAAATTAATGAAGTTAAACCGGCACAAGAGACTGTATGGACAGGCTGTCTTTTTGATTTATCTGTCAACAAGGCACTGGTTTAACCTACTCTTAACCCATAACAGTCCATGTGGATTTGAACTGATTTAACAAAAATTAAATTGGGGCAGTCTTGTGTTGCCAGCAAGGCCTCAGGAGAAGCATCTCTAGTTCTGCCTTTTGGCATTGTCTTCCCTTGGTAATGGTGTGATAAAAGATGCATTTATTTTATTTGTTGACTTTGTTGACTTAATTCTCACCTTCAAGCGATTAAGATTTCCTTAGTGCTAAGCGCAGTCACTCACACAACCCGTTGCAGTTGCATTTATTTGTTATTTTGAACAGTATCCCAAGCTACTGAACCCGTATTTAATATAATTTTAAACCAAGAAAATACTCGAGGGGTTTGTGAAATCCTCCACATATTTGTTTACCTGTAGCTCAGTGGTTGGCTGGGTATGAAAAGGATTGTGTGTTTCGTCAGATTTCTACAGTTTTCTAATCAGGTGTGTTGTGGCTGCATTGCCATTCCCTCCTCAGTCATCTGGTCCTCACAGGATTTCCATTTTATTTTTGGTTGACTTCCACTTTTCCTGAACATACCGACAGCTCTTTGCATTCCCTCACAATGCTTTACTTTCTCTATTGCTCCTGGCCTTATTGCCATGCTTTCTCTTGCTGTCCAAGCATTCTTTCCAATTTCACTTCTTTTGTTCTTGGTGGACTTTTGCATGGCATTCTCACTATGCAAAACTCCACTCCTTTCAGGCGGCCAGCCTTTGAGAACTATGTGCACTGGCATCAAGTTCATCAAATGTTCACTGGTAATCCCAGCTGAAGCAATTGCCAATTTCTTGTCACTCCTGTGTGGGACACTCTTGCCACGACCTTTTGTACGGCCACGTGGCGAATTGACTTCAGGTCCTCGTCTGATTCAATCAGTCATGGGTGTGCACATAGTGTTTTTCATAGGATTTTATTCCTTCTGCCTGCCCTCTTTTAGTCTATGTCTAATTTCAGCCTGGAAAAGGGATAGAAAAGTGATTTGTCTGAGGACTGCCAGTTACCAAATATTGGCTCAGTGCAGTTGAGGAGGAGAGAAGGTGCCGGGAAGCATCCCAGGATTTTGGGCGTTTTCAGACAGATTTACTGTGCTTTGTTGTTGCTCCTGTGATTTATCACTTGATTTATCACTGTCACTGACCACACCTCATGGACAATTCCAGAGGAGCACAATGCCTGCCAGTGGACTTTGCCCATAGGGCACCTAGAAAGTGCCCACTGCACTTTTATGCAGAGTCACTGTCAGTGTAGACTGCATCTGGAATGCCACCCTCTCCTTTCTAATTTAAATGTTTTGTAAGCTGGGGCTTCGCTTGTGATGATACAGAGAAAAGCAGTGGGTAGGGCAGAAGTGGGGGAAATCAAACCTTTTCATTACTTAAAAAACTCTTAAACCCAAGGTTATCAAGTAGAAAAGCCCACCCAAATTTGTCTTCTCTGCTTGTCTTGGTGGAAACTGGGCTCCTTGTTGCAAAAGGGTTGACAGTGAAAGAGACCACATTGGCATTGTTGCCAGGCACGTTTTTTGTTAAAATTTTACAGTTCAGTAACTAATGTGTTTCTCAGTCAGCTTAGGGTGATCTTAATGCAAGCTGCTAGTGGAAAAGGCAGTCCTGTTCTTCCCTCTAGTGTGTTCGTGCCACCTCTTTTGTGCCAGCACCAGCACTTCTGTGCTTATGAAACCCAACCTGAAAAAGTAAAAAGCCCAACATATAAATTAATTTTCAGCTAGACTGACTTCCTCAGCCAGCTGACTATAGGGTCTCAGGAGCTCTGGTGCTGGCATAAGCAGGAACGTGTGGCTGGAGGTGAAGGGAAGAACACAGACCACACTTTTTTCTGAAGCAGCCTTTCTTGAGATCAGTTTAGACCAAACTGACCCCACTCATGCAGGGTGGGAGGATGGTGGTGAGGCAATGCTGCAGTTGCTGCTCCAGAAAGGTGTGGTCCCACTCCCTTGGTCCTCCCCCCCACTGCTTGGACTGTGCCTTCCCATTACTTCCTGGTCAGGGTGCACAATGGGATGCAGAACCAGAAGGAACATGACTTTCTTCTTCCACTATGGCAAGCTCTTAGTTTATCTGAGTTGTATCATCAAATATCAGGCGTCCTGCTGCTCACGTACCACTGTGTATCCTGAAAGTAAAATTAAGTAGGGTGTTAGGGAAGAAGCTCTGATAAATCTCACTCTCCTGTGAACAAAGTCTTCTCAGAGGGACTGTATTTTTTCACTTCCTGGACAGATGCGTGTTGTGTACACACAATTAGTGTGTGTCTGTGATGGTTTTTTACTATGATTACCTGGTATTGAAATGAGCTCGATATGCACCATATCTTTTTACTGGAGTCTCCAGGGGCAGGGGAATGTGACACATGTGACAGGAAGCAAGAGAGTATTGAATACTTACTATTGCAGGTAAAGAAAAGAGTCTGCAGGGAAGGCTATAGATTGTGGTGGCACAGGAATTGTTACCATAGTTTCCATTCATATCATTAGTTCCCAACTACTTTTTCTGGCATTCAGGAGGAAGAGAAGGACAGCATGCTCTGGCAGTCCAGCCAGCCCCCTCTCATAGGATTTAGCATCCATGTAAAGAAGAGGTTTGAGGTGAATGGCCCCTTTCCTTTTCAGGCCGGTTTGACTGGTAGCAGGATGTGGCATGGCTTGAAAGAAGGCATGAACAGAGTTACTGGGACAATTGACTGCGTCTGCCTGATTGACTTGCAAGAATGGGCTGTTTGACTCCTGGGGAGGAAGCCTGGAGAGGGTTGTGGTTTGCTTCCAAGAGGAACTCAATGCAAAAAATTACAATGATGAAGGAAAAGAGACCAAAAAGTAGAGACAGCACCTGCTAAAGTTTGTATTTCATCTTCAGAGTTATATAAGAATAGCATAGGTTTAACATAATGGAATTCAGTGTTATATAAGACTTGCATAGGATTAACGTAATGGAATATACTGATTTTTATTTTATTTTCTTCCCCTGATAGCTCACTTGCATGTTTCCATTTAGTAATCCTTTTTGGCAAGACAGTGAATGTGACTGATGGGCATTCTATGCAAAAGTGATCACTTTGCTGCTTATCAGAATAAAGCCTGTGCAGCAAATATAGGATGTCTTGATGTCTTGTGTTTCTTTATTTTTTTTTCCCCCATCTCTGTGTGTCTAAATGTTGTAGTTTTTACAAGATAAATGTTGAGTTCCTGGTAATAGCCAGATGGTAGAGGAGCCTTCTAAAGGCTGTCCCCGTGGGAAGTGCAGATACATGGTTTCAGGTGTGGTTAAATTGCAAGCTGCAACCTCTGCAAGAGGTTAAAATGCCCACAACCTACTGACTTTTATCACTTCCTGCCAGTAGATGGAAAATTTTATTCAAATGTTAGGGATTAATGCAGGACTTAATTGAACAGGAAGTTTCTCAGGCGTCCAGATGATGGCTAAAATGATCCATACACTGTTATTTCTGATATTTCTGCCAGAAGTAATCTGTGGCTTTCTAGCTAGAGCAAGTTGCTTTTAGGGTGAAGGTGAACGATTGCTAGAGTTGAGGTACATGTGTTTTTCTGAGATTGGAAAACAAGAATGAAATGGTCTGTAAAACAATTTCTTTTTTAAAGCACAACTGCAGAGAAAAGGCTGCTCCAAGTGAAAAGAGGATTTTCCTTCAGTTGCACGGCTTTGATCTTGCATCCTTTTGAGTTTTAGCAGCTGGTCAAATTACTAGGGTGGGAGTTGCTGATATGTTTGGTATTATTTGGTGTATCATAGGGAGCAAAGAGCAGCTCTGAATTGATCAGAGACCAGGGGTTTGGGTAGCGCCCAGGCGTCACATGAGTAAGGAAGTGGGAAGCTCTGTCATCTGAACCATGCTGGTTTTGTTTAATGCCTCCTGCTTGGGAACTATGAAGTGAACAGGTTTTGCAGATGTCCCTCAGATGTCTCAGAACACTGAAAATAATATTAGAAGAATATTGAAGCTGCACAGTGTGTTGTGCTAGAAGTAGTTTTGACCTCTCCATAATTAAATAGGGGGCAATGCTCAAGTTTTCTCAAAATGGGCGGGTTTCAACATTCTATAGGCTGTCTTCCATAGGGTGGGAAATATTTTTGTAGGGGTCAGAAATGCTTTTGAAAATAATCCAGGCATGCGTTAGATAAAAAAAGCTAACAAAGTTGCTTTCAGTTCCACACAGACAGCAGCATGATGTTGCAGAGAACTGAAATGGAAGGGGAAACCTTTTTGTGCCCCTAGGCTTTCCCACTCTGGCTTTACCTGAATATCAGAAGACTTGTGAGGGTCACTTCGTTCTTCCACCTTCGTCGAGTGCCGGCAGCAGGACCTTGACAGGTTCCTTGCCAGTAGGTGGAGATTGTGCAAATGAACTGGAAATTGCATCCTTCTTCTAGCGAGGAAGGTGTCTATTAGCATGAAGTTCAACCTTATTTACTTCCAGCACAAGGGACAGGGTTTAATGTGAAAAAATAACTTTGTTCTTGTGGTTTTCTTCTTGAAGAGAAGTTCATAGACATAGTACACAGTCAGACATCTGGTAGTGATTATTAAAAACCAAACAAATGTAAATGAGTTCCTTAATTTTTATTTTTTTTTTCTTTCTGCTTTGGTTTTGCATTTCAACTTTCTAGCGTGTGGTGATGCTTTTCTCTGTGCTGCAGCACAGCATTAAATGGCAGAACTGGCCTAAGTTCCTCCTTGGTGATGTTCTTGCTTTCTGGTATGGCATGGTGGTTTTGGCTCAAGCTGAAAAGTAGGAATCTTGGGTCACACTACTAGAATAGAGGGACATCCCTCATTTCTTGATGCAGGAACTGGAAACCCTAGTCTCCGTTTGCCAAGCACTTTTGTAGGTAGCTGTGTCAGCTGTGCTTGGCAGGCAGCTTGCAGAGTGCTCTTGTGAAGAGAACCAAGTAGCAGCCTGAGATGAGGAATGCTGCAGAAGAGGAATGGCTCCAGAACATGGGTGCAGGAGCAGAAGTAAGCTGTGCACAGGTGGGAGTGGCGGGGGGAGTCAGAAGTTGTAGCTTTTATGGTACTGCTGAAGTCAGTGCTCATACGCTGGTGCTTGGTTCTGCTTCACACCAGTGCAGTGACTCCCACCATAGCCTAGTCCCAAAGAGTCAAGTGTCTTAAACTAAGGTGCAATCTCTGTAGCATGCATAGCCCAAAGAACAGCAGGGAAAGAGATGTATCCAGAACACAGCCCCTCCAAAACGGACTTCTGGAATACATTCCTGTTTCTTGTTCCTTCTGAGTGAGGCTCGTTTTGCATTACTATGCACCTTTGTAGCTTCTGTGGGCATATCTGAGCTGGCTCAGCTGAATGCTGTTGACTGTGGTGTTAAGGGTGTCAGCAACAACCAGGACTTTGGGAGGAGCATTTGTAGGACTTACAGTCTGCAGCATTGTTGTTAGGTTCATTTCCATGTAGACTAATGAATTTGAAAGCTTAGCCTGGGTTGCTTTATGCAGTGTGCAGTATGGTACAGTGTAGACACAGCTGGAGTACAGCTAGAGCAGTCAAAGGTTGAAGTGCCAGTGCTTATGTTCTTAGACTAGAAATCAAGCTACTCCAGAGTGGGAATTTTTAAGAACTGTTGCAGGACAAAGGAAGGGTGGCACCACCTGTCTCCAGTATTCAGAAGGATCTCTTCTGCCATCTATTGCCATGTACAGCTCACCACATGTCTGTATGGAGAAGAAAAAATTTTGTCCAATCTCAGGTGTTATAGCCCTGAAGAAAGTAGATTTAAAGGAGTCATTGTCTTTCTGATTGTCCAGATCCCACACTTACTTACAGAGGAATAAGGCTTTAGTCCTGGTTTTACGGACAAGTCTGTAGGACAGTTGCTGTAGTGTGATCTGATGACAAAGGCTGTAAGAAAACTGCTTCTTGGAAACTTCATTCAGCTGCCATATCCTCATTTGGTCAGACTCCCACTGCTGCTTCTCTCTGGACAACAGCTAATAAACCCTCCTGTATTTGTCACAGCCACTAGCCCATGGGACAGGTGGAAGGGTTTGAGTATTTGATGGTCATTAATATATTTAAATCAGCCTTTCTCCAGCTGCTAGCGTCTGAGCTGGAAGCATGCCATTGTTGAGATATTCAGAGGTGGATGTGTAGTTTTGTATTGTGTTGTGTTGGAGCTGCACCTTGGTAACGTAGTTAAGTTTTGTTTTAAGCACGATGAGAGGTTTGTGACGCTGCCTGCAGTGCTGCAGTAATGCAAATTGTGTGTGATAAGCATGGATGGATTGTTCTTGTAGCAGTAAGGTGAGAGGAGACCCAGTCTACTGGAGAAGGGCTACAACTTTGACTAAATATGCTTTTGTTTTACTGGATTGTTTCTTGTTCCTATTTGCTTCCCTGTGTTCTGAAGTCCATGAACGGCACTCAAGTTCACGCTAGGAAATCCTACTGCTGCATAAGAGTAGTGTCAAAATTCTCTGACTGCTGTGGATGTTTCAAGGCAAAAACCCAGAGCATTTAGTACCCACTGTGATTTAACCCTCTCAAGATTATCTAGACCACTGAAACACCTGCACTTACTGGATCCACAGGTGAAACCTGAACACAGTCTTAGTTTTCTACAACTTCTTCTATAAACAGTCTGGTATGGGCCTCAGTCTAGCAGGCAATCTCTCCATACCTCTGTCATTGTGACAGCTTATATAGGCTATGTGGAGTATGTACAAGGCTCATTTATGGAGGCTGGAGTTGTCCAGTTCCTCCTAACACGAAGTGGTGGGGGATGGTAGCAATGCCCTACAGCTTTTAAGGACTCCCACTTCACCCAACACTATCTTGTGTGCTGTTTTAACAGCCAGCTGTTTCACTTAGTAGGTGTAAGTGTCTCTACTAAACCGCATCACATGAGATGGGTTTGGAGACTGCAAGTACCTTCTTGTAATCAGTGAGCATTGCCAGGAAAAACAGGCGGTTCCAGAATTAATGATAATTGGAGCAGTTTTCAGTGAAAAAAGTTTGTCTCTAGCTGTACTTTGAACTAGTCATGAAGCATATGGGTTAGCTCAATTATTGCTCATTAAATGCCATTCCCAAACACCTTTCTATTGTTAGAGGAGAGGAGGTTCTCAGAAACCAACTGTTTCACATTTAAAAAAAACCCACACACACACAAATCTCAAAGGAGAATGTGCATACATTCATTGTGGCTAAAGTTTTAGAGCAAGAAGTGTTTTTTACAGAAACATGCCCTGTTAGGCTCAACAATCAAGGACTGAACGGGCTTAATATTGTGCTTTCATTAGATAATTTGAAAATTTAAGTCTGGTTTAAAGTTGTGTTGTTAATTTAGGCTCAATTTTGATTTACTCACCCACAGAAAGTAAAAAAGATTGAGTGAATAAAGGTCTTAGTAAAAACTGCTTCTGAAAATTATTGCATTCAACCTTTCTGGAATGTTTAATTTACTGAAAAGTCGCCCAGATTCTTTTAATCATATGATAGGATTAAGAATTACGCTCTTACCTGGTAGTACAGGTCTAGGTTGTGTCTTGGATTACGTTATCTTGCAAATTATTTTGAAGGAGCCATATCTGAGAGTGACCCCATGTCTTGCACCAGTTACCTGCACTTTGATATCTGCATGGATGGGAGCAACCAGGTCTCTTTACTTCTACTCCCTTCCTGATACAAACAGGTGTGGGGACACAGATGCTGATTGAATCTCTCTTTCCACTGCTGCCGACTTGCTGGCAGTAGTGACAGAGCCATGTGCTATCAAATGGGCAACAAATGTCACTGATATGGGCAGAAAATACCATCCCAGTAGCTTTGGGGCATGTGGGAGAGGAAATGCAGTTCAAAGGACTGGTTTGCACACCTGCTTTCTTGCTCTCGGTGAGGTGCCATTGGTTGACCTGATAGTGTGGCTTGGGACACGGTGGCAGAGGTGTGTGAGTGCAGATAGAAACACTGCCTGGTGCCACCGGAGCCAAGACGTGCACTCGGGTGTGCTCCAGGGACAGTCAACAAGATCTTGTGTTCTGAGGGGAATTTTTTCCCCACCCCATTTTTTTTTTAATTACTATCCAAACGTTAACCTTCAGTTTGGGGAAAAAAGAATATGTTCATATAAGTTTTGGCATTATTGATGTAGACAACTTGTTGAAGTTTGAAGCCCTGTTTAAATGAACTGGTGGTCTTCTAGAAGGTCACTGTTAGGAGGGAATGTCTTAGACTACTTACTCTGAGGTTTGAAAGGGTAAAATGTAGCTTAGCCATGCTTCCTGCTGGCATATGTGGTAGTGATAAAGATTTTCTTCTTGTCCTGTGAAGAATGATACCTCCAGCAACAAGTTTTGCATTCTCATCTTGGGCTTGCCTAGAAGTGCCTGTAACATGGTTGACTTTGAGGTGGAAATTACACACTTGATAATCATCTGATTTCCAGCAGACACCTGGCTATTAAAGTCTAAATTACTTTTTAGTTTTATTTTTAAATGAGGGCAGAACATTTCTTCAGCCTGTCATGTTCAGGTAAGTTTACCTTACTGAACAAAGCTGCGCACACAAGTGAATTCTTCTGTACAGACATGCTGTGTTGCCAGACCAAGTGCCACGTTATATGGTGCAGTTGCACAAGTTTACATGCTTGGTTTATATACTTGGTTTATCATCTCAATGAGACCAAAAGATGGTGCACTTCAGACCTCACTGAGATCAGGGGTACAGAGCCAAGCAAACCTCAGGGATAAGTATCTCACCATAGCCTAAATGTCATAGCAATGAAGTAAATAACCCAGGTACCCAGCAGAGGGGAAGCTGTAATGATGTTAGCATGGAGTGGAGTGGTCAGAACAAAATCTGTGGGGTAGAGTGCCCGGCTGTGCTAGAGCCTTCTCTTAATTGAAAAGCACATTGCAGTGAGAAGGAAAATGGGAATTAGTCACAAAACTGCACTGCTCAAGCAGCTGCTTCAGCTATGGGTCCTGTAGTGTTGGGAAACCTAACTCTTTGTCCTGCTGTTATCAAGAAAAAAGGATGTTTCAGGCTACAGAACAGCAGGACAAGACAAAAGCAAAAATGGAGTTCAAGGAGTAAATGAAAGGTGAGGAGAGCAAACAGCAAGGACACACAGTAGCACATACTTAGCAGGAAGTTTGGTGGAAACCTGCAGATTGCTGGAGATTAGTTCACAGATTGTTTTGCAAATCGTTTCCCAGTTGAGATGCTTAGGCATGAGAATAGCGTCTCAAACTCAGAATTTTCTAAAAATAGATTATGTATGCATGCAAATATATTACAAATCTGACTGTGCATATTTGTTTTTGTGTATGTTTTTAGTACTTATGCTTTGTTTTCGCTTAGGAGTTATGAAGTAATAAACTGAAAAGAATCAGATTTTTGTACTGATGTACAACAAAATCTCACATACTGATAGTTTAATACTTGATTTGTGGCTGGCACAACTTGCACTGTTATCTAGAATATTAACATTTACTAAATTTAACACAGACTGCTGCTACTAGCCTGAACTTTGCTTTGCAAAGAAAAGACTGCCTTTGTGTATTAAGAGTTTTTTCCTAAATGTGAACTTTTTTTTGCAAGCAAAAGGAATGGTGCTAGGATATGCTATTTTAAAAGACATTCTGAAAGCACTTTTAGGTAACACAAACTGTAGTGTTTTAATTACAAAGAATGCAATTTGCTTAAAATATTCAACTAAAAAGAAATTCTACTCTAAAAAAGCTTCAAAAAGTATATTTTGTGTCAGGAGAGAAATGTTTTGTAGCCTAGTCTGACTTTTTGCAATCAGGATATTTTCGTTGTGGAGTTTTAGTCTCTGGCTGAAATTTACTCTCTTAGACCTAAACAGTCAGTTCAGTAGAAGAGAAGCATACCCAAAGGAGGTGAGACTTCCTCAGGCTGAGGCTTTTTTGAACTTTATGTCATAGGTATGTGTTTTAAGTCTCTCAAAAGTAGAAGAAAAATAACATTCTGTTGAGAGAAGGTGGTTTACTGTTTATTTTTAAACAGTCTAGATATTTCTGGCTGTGTGTTGGGTGTTTGCATGACGTTTAGATGTGGGATTATTTTAAGTTCTTTCCTCATCCTTTTCCGTCTTGCGAACGTTTTTCTGTTTGCGTATTTATAAGCCTTACATAGTGTGTACCCTTTCAATGAGGACAAAGTGAGCAATTTATTTTGAGGACGGAAACAGGATTTTTTTTGTTCTCTGCTGCTCATGCCAATCTCTCTGTTGTTGCCAAATGCACGCTAAATAGGTCATTCCAGCAGAAATCCTTGCATTAAGAAGCAAAGAGCAAAGCCATGGTGGTGGTGGTGTGCATTTAAACAATCATGGATTCACTTCAGTTGGAAAAGACCTTTAAGGTTCTTGACTCCAACCATTAACCCACGGCTGCCAAGTCCACCCTGTCCTTAAGTGCCACATCCATGTGTCTTTTTAAATGCCTCCAGGGATGGTGACTCAATTACTTCTCTGGGCAGACTCTTCCAATGCTTCGCAACCCTTTCTGTGAAGAAACTTTTCCTAATACCCAATCTAAACATCCCCTGGCACAAGCTGAGACGTTTAGCTCTGGTCCTGTCACTTGTTATGTGGGAGAAGAGACTGACCCCCACCTGGCTACATCTCCTTTCACTCTTTCAGTCCTGGAGAGCCGTGAGATTCCCCCTGAGTCTCCTTTTCTCCAGGTTAAACACCTCCAGCTCTCACACTCACTCATAGGGCTTGTGCTCCTGATCCTTCACCAGCTCCGTTTCCATCTCCACCACCTCAGTGTCCTTCTTGTAGTGAGGGGTCCAAAACAGAAAATAGGATTTGAGGTGTGGACTGACCAGTGCTGAGTGCAGAGGGACAATCACTGCCCTGGTCCTGCTGGTGTCTCTCTAAATACACTGCTCCTCTCTAAATTTTAGATAAGCACCATCATACATACACACACAGTGTCTTTCTGAGCACTTTTATCACTTCAATTCTGCCTTGTTCAGAAGTGGTGTGTGAGTACAACTTGCTATGCTTCCTCTGATGTAACTTTCGAGAAGAAGGGAGGGTGCAATCCTTCTTTGGCAGCAGCTTCACACTTAGATTGGATTAAGTGTAATGTGAAACCATACCTGAAATAATTGGTTTTATGCTGCTAGAGGTTTTTGTGGGGACATACAAGTTTATCAAGGTGCATACATGCCTTCAAAAAGAAACAGTTCTGGTTGTTGCCAATATTTTGAAATATGTGTATTTTTTCTTTGCTGGCCCACCTTTAAAACTGGTCATGTTTACATAAATCTGAAGCAAGGGCTACTTACGAATGTGTCTTTTGCTTGCTAATCTTGATTCCTCATCCCTGTGTGCTGTAACTACAGAATACTTTCTTTCTTGGTCACAGCTTAGTTTGGATGCACTCTTAGGCACTGAAGTAGAAGGCTGTGGAGCACATACCTATCCATGCAAGGAGCAGTAGTTATTTCAGAAACCTAATGGATGCTGCAGTCATAAAAGACTGCTTTCATTTACTAGTGTTGTAAATTGAATCAGAGATATTTACACGCTGTAACTGCTCATGGTTTTAATAAAAGATGGATATTTCATAAGAGGGCCTGGTTTTATGGCACTGGTGACGTCAAACTGAGCAATCTGTAACTCTGGTTTGAGAAGAGAAGCATCTTGGACACGTTTGACCATATAGCTGCAAGTCTCCGCAGCCTCCTTGGGGAAATAGCCAAAGTTCATGGTTGTAAGTGGAAGGAACACCTGGAATTTTCTTTGTCCTTGCTGAAATCAAGGGCTCCCATGGGTAGTGAAGAGCCTGTGATGCTGCCAGGCCAGGCTTCGTGCCCCACGGGGGTTTTTTTGTCCCAGAAAAGAACATGAACAGACAGCGTACTTTCAAAGACAGAACCAAAAGTACTTTCGATTCCCTAATTCATTTCACATCTATGCCAAACTTGCAGGTCAGTCTCTAATCCTGTTCCAGTGCTCTGGGGACTGATAATAAGGGATACTGCAAACCAGCATGGATGATTCTTGCTGCAAAGGGTTAATTTTGAACCATAAAACAGGCTTAATCTTTACTTTGTGGGGTGGTACTCCTCCTTGCTTATCACTGATCACATGAGATTTGAGCAGGTACAGAGACACAGAGAGTGGGTGGGTTAATGTTTTTAACAGCCTGACTGATGAAGCACATCAATGGGAAAAAATTGCTGTGCAGAAAGCCAGGATGCTCACTAACCTTTATAGTCTGTTTTTTGCCGAAAGAGCATATGTTTTGTGCAGAACAGAAGCCAACACAGAGCGTTTTTCCCTGGCTGCATGTATGCTTTTGGTGATAGAAGTGTAGTTGCTTGAAATTAAAATCCCATTCATCCTGCATGGGAGTCCTCAGTCTGCCTGAAGAGATGGGGTTTGCAAAGCAATCTGAGTAATTTTTTGGAGATGCAAGCAGATCTATACAAGACTTTCATTCTGGAAAGATAACTGTTCATAGATATGAGGAAATATATTGTTAAATAGTCTTTTAGTTCCAGTTCACAAATTATAAGCACCATGATAAAAAAAAATTGTAAACACCAGGTTCTTTTTGCCAAGGAGGAGATTAAAAAAAGCAGTAGAAATGGCTGGTATGTTTTCTTATTTGGGGCGGTGGGGGTTGTATAATGAGGACAAGGACAATTTTATACATAGTTTAGGGAGAAAACTGCTGAATGCTACTTTTGCTCTCTGTTGTCATTAGGCGACATGTATTCATACAAACACTGCTGGGATTTTCAATATTTTTTTTTGCTATCTTAGCGACAAGATTGCAGAAGTTTAAAATACAGTAACAAACCTCTTGTTACCCAAATGTTTAAGGTTAATACCCGTGAAAAACAAGAGGTTTGCCAGTTATGTGTTTCATCCCTGCTGAATGATAGCTGCTTTCCTTAAGTCACAACAGTCGAGGCTGTGGTGGAGTGACAAGACCTGGGCTTCCCTTCAGTGTTATTTAATATGTTTCACTTTGACATTATGTAAATACTCTGCTATTAGGGAATAAAATGACATAAAATTGCATCCTTTCTCAACAAGGTTTTAAGTTCTTTCTGTAGCTTCTCTCTTTTTTGAAGCTGTAATAAAGATCATAATTAGAATCCCAGTTGCTTAAGTGAGAAATTAACATGTTCTTATATGCTGAGCTGAGCCAGGTTCCCAGCAAGACCCCCTCCAGGTATCTGTCCTGCCCCAAAATGCTTTCCCTAATACCAATTTATGTTCTAGACATATTAAAGAAAATCATATTCATTGCTACCTAGCAGTTAATCAGAGCCTTCAGATAGGCTTGAAATAATTTGCAGCCAACTGCCAAAACCACCTGCAGCCGTTCATTTCCTGTCACAGTACCCGGGCATGCTTCAAAACTAATCAGAGAGTGTCAGTCCATTGCCCAGTACCAGTATTGAACAAATTCATTCTATACATGTCCTTCAGTCTTAAAAATTTATCCCAAATGCTGCTTAACCCCACTGCTGACCTCTTTGCTTACTGTGTACTGGGCTGTGGCCAAGCAAACAAAAATCTAAAGGTTTTGACCTGATGTTTTCCCTGTCAAAAATATATTTTCCTGAAGGTTTTATTTTTTTAGAACTGGGCACAAATATATATATATATACACACACAACTTATCTATTAATACATATTTTATTATGAAAATAAGATTCTAGCAGATTGTAATGAATTAAAACATTAATGAGGCTAAAATAAACCTAATTTGTAATTTAATTAAAAACAGAAAGCAATGAGCACTAACACTTAAACAAAGGAGGCATTTTCATGGCGCAAAATACAGATTTAATTTCCAAATAAGTGAATGGTAGACTGTAATGTCTCACGTGCAAGAAGACACTCAGAATATATGAAACAGTAGACACAGATTTTGCAGTCAAGATGTTCCATTTTTGGTTTTCCAAATTGTAGCAGATGATACCAAAGGGTAAAACAAATAAAATACTGTCTTCATACTGTCTTCATTGACCCAGCTAGGGATTTGGTATTGGTGGGAGATGGATTCAGATCTCTCTCTCTCTCTCTCTCTCTCTCTCTCTCTCTCCTTCTCTCTCTCCTAAATGGTGAATCTTTATGTTTTTGCACATCCAGCAAGTTCTGACTAACGTGTTTCTGATGTGCGCTTTTTCCCACAGGCCAAGGCTGCAAGCACAAAGGAAATTTGCTCAGTCCCAGCCAAACAGTCCCAGCACAACTCCAATAAAGATAGTGGAGCCGTTGTTACCCCCTCCTGCCACTCAGATTTCTGACCTCTCCAAAAGGAAGCCCAAGACAGAAGATTTTCTCACTTTCCTCTGTCTTCGAGGTAGGTGTCTGGCAGCAGCGCTGGGGCACAGTCTCATTCACAGAAGGAGCTGTAGCACTGCACAGCAAGCAGCAGCCAGACAAATATGCTGGAGCTGCACTTGAAGGTATTGTGTGCATTTCAGCTCTCAGCAATTTGCCTGTATCTGCAGCAGGAGCATTCGAGTTCATGGTTCTAAAGATCATAAAATGAGGCTGGTAATAGTGCAAAAAGAAATTTCTTTTATGCTTAGCTCTCCTGTTACCCTGAATGGGTTTTTGTGTAGCTCTCTTAAGTCCTCCCCATCCTCCTTTGTTTTGTCTGACTATAAACTGAAGAAGTGCTTAACTTGCCTGAGTACTTGTTCCTGCAAGAGAAAGTCTGCTCGGAAATTCCCCTTCTCTACCCACTCACTGTCCTTTATTGTTCAATCTGAGTGAGGCTTTTCATCTGACAGTGGGTGGAGGGGTTACCATTGTTCTTGTCTGCCTCAGGAGCTGGATTGTTCCTGTGGTGATAATTAAAATAGGTGAGCTCCTCCTCTCAGCAATCCAAGTACAAATGAGGCGTCTGAAATTGTGGAGTGAAATACCTGAATTACCTCACAGTAACAGGTGCTTGAGCCTGGCTGGAGCTGTGTGGTGTGTCAGGGATCCATGGGCTGTGTGTCTGCAAGCCTGTACGTCAGACTTGGGAGGCCTGAGCATGAGGTACAGCTCACTGCCTGGATTAAGCTAGAGAAGATGTTACTTGAGTGGTCATTTTTCTTAAGACTTTCCACGGCCCTGTGTCCTAAGTCATGTACTGAAGATTGCATCTTTCTGTTTAATCCCCCAGTTGTTGTGTTATCTCTTGCTGTGTTTCTCTGTAGGTGTGTCCCCTTGTCTCATTAGTCAGCTGTAAGTGCATCCTCTGTGCTGGAATGATGCCTCTCGCTCTTGTTCTGTCCCATTACCTGCTGAAAGGGTGTGCATTTGTTACAGATAGTGCTTGTCTGCAAAAGTCTTACCTAGTGACTTGAAGCTTTCAGAGCTTGCGTTTGAGTCCCCCTTTCTTAGGTCTCTCTTGCACCTGTGGACAGCAGTGATCAACACCACCCATAGCTTCCTGCTGAGGCTTTCTCACCTTAATGCAGTGTGGTTTGATTGATTGCTTTTTACTTTAAGATTTTAGGCTAGTGGTACCTTCAGACTGTTTGCTAATTTATCCACCTTATTTCACATCCAGTATGGAGCCTCCATCCTGTGGGGACCTCTGGTAAAGTGGGTGGGTGGAGGGGATAGAGGAGGGTGATTTGCTAGCTTTTGTGTTTGTTTAAAGGATGGAGAGGAGCAGAATCTAATGGAGTTTAAAGTGCCATCATGGTCCTCTGAAATTTAATCTGTGGAAATGTATTTCTAATTTAGTGTGCTGTGAGGTTATTCAGTCTGTTGGCAGAGTGTCACTGCTGTGATCTGGGCCAACTGCCACAGTTGTTGGTGAGAAGAGTCAGATGGGGCTTGTGTGTGTGTGTGAGCACACATGGCTGCATTCACACAC
The DNA here is from genome assembly GCA_013397195.1 of Hylia prasina. Taxonomy (NCBI): domain Eukaryota; kingdom Metazoa; phylum Chordata; class Aves; order Passeriformes; family Sylviidae; genus Hylia; species Hylia prasina. The sequence continues at coordinate 506,547 of VYXD01007950.1, forward strand.
TTGTTTCCACTGCTTGCTAACTAAGCATGTGTTATTTATAGCTTTGAAGGCAGAGCACTTACAGAAAGGCAACCTGTGTGGGGGTGTCACTTTTATTTTGTACTATCTTAACACTCTCTTAGTGTTCTGGTTTAACAATGCAAATGGGAAACACAGGTACTTTTGTCCTATTCCAGTGCTTCATGTTGTTAGGGTTTTTATTTATTTTTTTTTTAAATCAATGGTTGTTTAGCTCTTGCACCTGTAATTTTCTCTTTGTTATTCATCTGCGGCATAATTGATGTTTTGTACTGTCAATTAAGAATTTGCAATTCATTCCTAATTTCTTCAGTATGCAGGAGTACTCCAACATTTCTGACAACACATGCATTCAGACGGCAAGATCACAATTACAATTATGTTAAAAACCACGAGGGAAAGTCTGCTCTGAGTGCCACACATGGCATGTTCTTGGTCTGTGTACAGTCTGAAGAAGAGCAGAAAGAGAAAGCTGTCAGCTTTGTGTTTCAGCATCCCCACAAGCTTATTACTCCATCACCCCTGTATAAAACATGAAAAGAGCCAGGCAAAAAGAGGCAGGTGAATCTGCTACCTGGATGCTTCTCTGTGGAGGAGCAGTGCTGTGGCTTGGAGGGAGGAGTGGGTTGTTCAGACTTGTATTAGCATGGTTCTGGCTTCTGTGCCAGAACTGCTGTGTCCTTCAAGAGGTCCTGGCTGCCTGAGGTTGTGTCTATTTGGCCTCTGGGAATGTTTCGCTCAAGGCGGTTGTCTCTTTTGATGCGTCCATTTCAAAACAAGGAGATGGAAGCTGGTTGTTAATATCCTGGTAGGGAGCTCATGTAGCAGCGTGCTGGTACACCCAGCTCCAGAAAGGTCCCATAAGTGACTTTTCAGGGCATTGGTAGGTTTAATTTGGTGCTACTCTTCTGGTGGTGCCTAGTGAGCCTGGAGAGAGAATAGCCAGCACTTACTAAGACCCTGCATAGGGAAGACTTGGGATTTTTTGTAACAGGTTATAAATCCATGCTATTTATTGAAGTGTTGAGCGTTTCAGAATTGTATGCGTGGTGGGACAGGTGGTTGTTCTGACTTCTCTCCAGGTGTATATGTCCAGCCTTGGCTCTTTGTGCTTTCACCATGAAATGCAACATGCAATTGCATGGAAAAAAGAGCACACTCACAGGGTTGAAGTTCAGCACTTCAAAAATCTTAAGTGTAGTAGTGAGAAGATCCAGGTCAGTAAATCTTCATGTTTGTTTAATTTAAAAAAAAATTAAATTAAGTTAGTCCTAACTTAGGTCCTAGTCCTTCAAAATGATCTGCTGATCTGATCCCTGGATTCACAATCAAAGCCTTTTTTTGGGCAAAGGATTCTCTCTCAGGATTGGTGGGGATGCAGCTCAGTGGTCTTTGCCCTTGTCCCACCACACCTGGCAGTGGTGTCAGAAGCACAGTGTACATTTGTCACACCATAGAATCATGAATCACTAAGGATGGAAAACACCTTCAAGATCACCAAGTCCAGCCACTGACCAAATTCCACTGTGAATGCACATGTCAGTGTGTACTTTGATTTTCTGTTTTTAAGCATCCTGTCACTACTACAGGTTCGCTCTTCATTGTTCTTGAAGAGTTTATTTTGAGTGGGAGCAGCTGAATTTTGTCAGTGAAGGAGCAATACTGTCATGCTATTGTGTGGAAGAAAAGCCCATAAGATCCCATACCTAGGAGAAGAAGTTCCATTTACATGTCCTGCTATGTGTAAGAAAGTCTACTGATTCAAATAATTTTAACTACCCCCACTCCATTAGCACCCTGTAATTTCAAAGGGAAATAATTTAACCAAGATGACCTGCTTGGTTTCATTATCCAGAACACTAAGGCTTTAGACATATTTTAATTAGTTTGTTTTTCAAACTCTTGATTTGATAATTCACTGTACTAATTACTTGTTGAAAGGTAAGTGGAGCACAGTGAAAAAGCTGTAACAATTGATGAATATCTGAGCAACCTGGAATACATTTCTAGACTGACCAAACTTGGCAAGGCTCCTCTGCTTTCTATTATTTTAAAATCCTTTCTTTAAAAAGGTTGGTGGGTTTTTTTAAAATTTTATTAAATTGTGACCTAGAATTTCCAACACAAGGAGGGAAATAGTACAGATATCTCTGAAGTGTTTGTCTGCAGTGTTCTTATCTTTAAATAGCTTCTTTGAAGGAGCCCGTATGCCCTTTGCCAGAGGCATAATTAGTATCTTTCAGCAGAGTGTAGATACGAGTGTGTCATCTCCGTGTGCTTGGACAACAGCTCTCACTTTCACTGTATTTTCTGCCTCTGATCATATTTTTGCTAATAGCTTCTGTTACAGTGCATTTAAGTTACCTCTGCTCTCTGTAATTATTTACAAGTCAAAATATTGAGTCAAATACCAGGCTAAAGCAGGAAGGAGAAACAACTCCCTGTGAGCAATAGATCTTTGGCAAAAGGTGATAACAGGAAGGTTGTGATTAGGAGAGTACATTTTAAGAAGTTTTCCCATGATCAATTTTCTAATTAAGACGAGCCTCTGGGAGTTACATGCTAGAGAATTTCAGGGATTCCTGAATCAAAATGGTTTAATTGAGATCTCACAAATTGAGTTTTCAGACTCTTCTATTCTGCAAAACGTGTGATTGTTCTTTTTCTTTGAGTGCTGTGCTGACTTAATAATCTGATGATTTATTACAATTAGGCAAAATCAAAATAGAAAATTTCACTACAGCGTGTTTGTCTGAACTTCAGTAACTTTTCACTTTTAGCTCAGTGTGCTCTTAAACAGGCTTGTTATTCTTTTAAACACATGTATTTGGATGGTAAAAAGGGTCAGGGGCCTTTGATATGGGTCTTCATTTTTGAGTCCTGATTGGAGAGGTTGACTGTGTCAGTTCATACCTGCAGAGATTTTCAATTACAGTGGGAGAGCCCCTAGAACCAAAACTTGTGAGTTCTTAATCTTGGACTTGTCAGAAAACAGCTGTTAATTTGCCTTTATTTCAGCAAGGCAAAAGGTGTGTGTTGCCTGGTAATTTGGTGTCAGTAGGTTCTGTAGTCCATGTGTGCTGTGCTTGGAGAGCTGCTGACTTGCATCGGCCACATTCTTGAGGCACCAGCCACTGGCACCGTGGAGACTTGCTCACTACATCAGAGTAAACAGATTGAATAGCACAGCAACTTGGTTAGGCTGGAAGCAAAGCAGTGAAATGCTGACACTGTCCAAAAGTATGAGCCTCTTTGCTGTCTGGGTTAGTTTTTATAATTCCAAAATGATATTAAAGCATGCAAACATACAATAATTTGTTTAAAACATTGGAAGAAAAAAATTTATTGATTTTGTTATTAAATCATTTAGTATTTGAAACTAAAATTTTAGAATTGATTGAAAATTTAAGACTAAACTATAGGGTGCTGAATTTTAATTGCACAAACCATTTAATAAAAAGAAGTTTGCATTTAGTAATTGTAACCTCAAAATTTCTAAGCTCTTTTTTAAAGTTAGGAGTAACATTGAAGTGTAGAAGATAAGCTATTTCTCATATATGGAACCATTTAGGCCACCTATGGAATATGCTACTAAGCAACTCTTGTGGTGGTTTTAGGACAAGATTAATTTAATCAGTGTTGGCAGGGAGAGGTGGTTATATAGGCTCAGAGTGAACAACATGTGTGTTAAGTACAGAGAAGGAAGAGAGCCTGGTGACCACCACCATGGCATTATTCCTTCCCAGGGGAACAGAGTGCTGCTAGAGTGCCAAAACTCCAGGCATTCAGTAGAAGATGCAATTTCATGCCAGTGTGTGCCTACTGGGAGATTTAAGAGATGGGAAGAGGTGCTGAAGTAAGATAGTGTGTTATTACAGCTGAATGAAAGGTTTTTCTTGCTCTTCCAGTTTTTGGGCCCTTTCTGATGTTAATGATTCCAGTATCTACCCCTGCAGAAAGCCACAGGATGCAGTTAACTGATTGAAATGGGAGACTGATCTTGAGGTTTAGCTCTTGTATTTGCCACAGACTTCCTCCAAGTCCCTCAGAGAGCAGCGTAGTTTTTTGTAAAATGAGGATAAATATTCAACTCTGTATATAGGCATCGACCTAGCTGACTGTTGATTATGGATGAGCTACTGGCAATGAGCTACTGAGTGCTGCAATGGCAGCAGCAATTCAAAGCCTAGCTGCCCAGGTGGGCACTGTAAAGTATTCTGGCAAAGGCAATTCCTCCGCTCCATCCCAGCCAAAAGCCTCTGAGCCTGCTTCTCTAAACCCATCAATACACCATAGCTTCAGTGTTACCCAAATGACTGATTTTGTGCTAGAGGTGGGACCCAGGATCTCTTGGGTATGAAAGTCTGGTAGTTTTTTGGGAATGTCATCACAGTGGTTTGAAATCTCCATATTGGTTTTGTTCTGGGTAGGAGGGAACATAAAGTTAGGGGTTGAAGTGCATGTGGAAAGGGTTGGTTTTGAGGTTAACTGTAAAATCCAGTCAGGCTGATGGAGTTAAATTGCTTTGAGATTATTGCTTGTAGATGTGAGAAGCATTCCTTTGTTTTTTTAAAATTTTGAGTACTCTGTTACTCTGGAGTGTTTTGTTAAGTTTGGAAAGTAGACTTTTTATTTTTTTCCTGCAAACTCACGCATTTCCCCACCCTTGCTCCATTTCCCTAGAAAAGGAAAAATTTTCTTCAGCTTTTTGGGTTTAGCTCTACTGCTTCAAAGAACGACTAAGAAGAAAATGGGGTTTATGTCGCTACACTAGTCGATAAATTAGCTGTAACACCAGGCACCCTGTGATGTGTACAATGGCAGCAGAGGGAAGAGTTGGAGCTCAGTTTTATTTCTTTATTTGGGATAGCCTTTTCCTCCCTCTCACTCAGGGAGCTCCCTCTGGGACCCTTACTGCAGGTGGAGTCAGACAAGTGAAGTACAATTGTTCTTTCCTGTAGAGTTTGTGCAATTTGTGCTCCCTTAGCCTGGCTTGGTAAAACAACCATAAGATCGGGCATAAATTACATATATTTGTACTTCAGGGATTTGGTGTTGTCCTGCCAAAACATAATAAGTGGGACATATAATAAATGAGAAGCAGGCCCTAAATGTTAAGCACTGAGATGCCAGCACATCAGGAGCATTTGAGAGGCGAGGTTTTTTCCACCTGCATACAACCACAAAATGGGGCTGTGTGTCAGAGGAGAAGCCAAACCTCTGAATGTAGCTCACTGTAGGGCTTGGCAAGCCGTGAGCTTTCTTGGGGCAGGCTGAAGTCCCACGTACCTTGACCTGCCCTGTGCTTAAATCATTCTAATGTCTTAAATTATTTTAAGATTTTTCCAAAGCACATCTGGGTTGTGTTTAATTGTTAGGAGAGGGGAAAAAAAAAAAAAAAAAAAACCCAAACGAAAAACAACAAAGGAGCTAGAGGGGAGTTGGTGTAAATAATTCATGGAGAAGAATCCTCCAATTTTGCAGAAACCACAGCCCAAATTACAGAGAAGGCTTTTGGACTGAGATGATTTTTGTTGTGGTTGTAACATACCAGGGTTTGAATCCTGTCCAGATGAAAACATTTGGTTTGTACTTCAGTAAATACTGCAGAAGCACTGCCAGCTAATTCTGAAGAGTAATGAAACAGTATTTTTGGCAAAGCGCAGGCACTTTCCATACTTCTGATTCCACTCTTCAAATCCAAATTCAGAGGGTTTTTTAAACGTGCTTAGCTAGTCCAAGACAAAAGTTAATGTAATTTAATGAGAAACAAAATATAACCATAATTTAGGAGAGAAAACTACACATTAGTTAAAAAAAAAGGTAATAACCTCATTAGTCAAATAAAATGGCTGCAAAAGAGTACAGTTTATTCTATTAATCAGGCACTTGCTGCTGAGGTCAACACATCTGTATGTACAGGCTGCAAAAGCATCAATTCTGCCTGCTGTTAGTAGCAAGCCTGAATTTTGCACATCCAAAGGGTGACATCTTTCCTAGAAAATTGCTAAAAGCAGCACCATGACTTAACCCCCCCATATTTTACTTTGTACTTATTGTTGTATAAGCACCACATTATTGTAACAGAGGGCATGAAATACATTTGTCATTCTTTCATATGCGTAAGGCCACACTTAGTGTGTAGTTGTAGTAATCATTTTTCCCATATAGTTAGGCTTTCTTTTGTGTTACTCTCACAATAGGAGGGAAGACAAAAATACTGAAGAGAGATTTGCAATAATGAAACTGAAGATACTGATGGAAGCAGTTGCCAAACATACTTCAGATGTAATTTTTAAAAAGAACTGTCTGTCCTCCCTTTCTGTAATAATTCATAGCTCATTGTAACCTTGATGAGTGATTTTTGAAAAAACAACTCATCATTAATGATTTTCTCAAAATTTGCCACATGCCATTGTATCTGATCCTAGGAGCTCTTGTACTGGTGAGGAAGAGGGTACCTGCGGTTGTGTCGGCTGTCCGAACTTTCTGTGTGGCTTGCAATCCCTTAGTCAGACCTGGAAATGTTTTAGGCTTTCAGAATCTCACTGTGAGGTCCAGCTTTGGTCATCTGGCCCTTCCCTGTGTTTTGGAGGAGGGGGAGAGGGCTGGGAAGTTCTCTCCGGGTGGCTGCCTGACTTTGGCCGTGGCTTTTCTGCTCTCAGCTGTGAGACTTGTTAAGCAGGAAAAGGTGAGTGGCACGTGTGTGGATCAGGGCAGCAGGCTGCCTGCGCTATCAGATGGATGCCTTGTATTGAGCCAGCCTTAACAGCAATGTCCTTTCCACTTTACTGTATTTGTTACTGTTTCATGTCAGTAACTTCCCTTCCATATCTCCCTTGTTCCCGCGGCTTGTGTCCGTCCGCTAGCGTCCCTCTCATCACTCGCCTTTCTCCAGCCCCAGCACATCTGGATTCCTCCCTTCTGCTCTGCTGCTTTCTCGCAGCTTACTCCTTCTGCCATGGCTTCTCCTTCCTTCCCAGTATGTTGCAATTGCCCCATCCAGATCTTTGGTGACAGGATATGCTTTTATGCAAATATTGCTGCAAAACAAATCAGCTGTCTTGGGGGGGAGGAAAGGCATTTAGGAATTGTGTGCCTAGACATCATCAGGACACCATGTAAAATGTGCAGCTCCTACACGAGATTGGGAACATACTGCGTTTAATGTTTTGTTTAATAACATAAAGTGATAGATTATGCTACTCATTCAATAAGAAAAAGTGTGCATAGAAATTTTCCAAATCTTTTCTTGAGAGCTTGTAACATTACATTACAGTTACAGCATTTATTAATGGACCTCAATTTCCTTAGTCTGGGATTTTTATCTGAATCAGTTCCCTGATCCAATTCACCACATGGCCTCACAAAAAAATTACACTGCCACAGTTGAGGAGGTGGCACTGGTATAATAAGAAGAGGCCAGATGGAAGTAGATGTTCTGTAGGCCATTTTTGATGCCAAGAAAAATGTCCACAGAGCCACCAACAGTCTAGATGGTTGCTTGCGTGAAATTTCTTCTAAATGAGCGGTAAAAAATCAAATTTAATTTCTAGGCTGCCATCAGATTTGCTGAGTGAGCGGGCTTTTCAAGCACCTGCTGATGGGGTGGGTGGCAGGGTGGGTTTCTCAGGTTGGAGGGCTGCTCATGTGCTTTCCCCAGGCTCTGGAGGGCTGCTCCCTGCTCTCCTGCTTCCTCTGCTCCAGTGCCCATGGTAGCAGCTGCCCGAATTATGTGGGGCCTCCCAGCACAGAAGGAGACTTGTAAAATTCAATACATCCACAGGCTCTCGTAACTCTCTCTCTCAGATTTTTCTGCTGTTTACTTGGGGATGGAAAGTGAGGAAGTGGGGAATTGTTTACCTAGAGTGCTGAGACCTGGCAGGCACCACCTCCCAGGCCCAGATGTTACCCTTTATTTGTAGCATTGCTACTCTTCTGTTTTTGCTGTTGGTTATTAATTCCAATGTCACTCTTTATATTACCCTTGGTAGGCTTTGAGAATCACACTTTGGCGCTGGGAAGAGCAAGAGGAAGAGGAGGGATGATTGCTCATCTTTAGTTACTCTTGCTGCCTGGCTGGGAAATATGTGCAAGAAGGAACCAGCATAGCTGCCCCATGGGTTTCTGTTACTGAGTGTGTCCAGGAAGAGACAAACGTGCAGAATAGTGATCCATTAATTTGACATATCGAGGAAGCCCCTACAACACTATGTTCTGTGAATGTGTGTGTGTGGATGTGTCTGGTGAACCTGCAGTTTTCCTTATTCTCATGCCATTTTGGAGGGCTTTTATCATCTTGCCGTCATACGTCATTTTCATGGTAGATATCTGTTACACATGGAGTAACCCGAGAGCAGCAACTCTCAACAAAGCCTGTCTGTAAGGAAAACCACCATGGTCTAAACTGGCAGTGAAGACAAGCCAGATTTTTGAGGAAGAGCAATAAATTTTATTTGACCAGCTGATACAGCTGGAAAAAACCAATCAGCTCTTGAGCGCACATTGTTCTTCACATTTCCAAGGGTCTTGAATGTTTATAGCTACAGTAACACTTTTTAGTATTGTTTATATAAATCAGTAGCTTTGAGAAGCAAATGAGGTCCCCTGTAGAGGTAGGCTGTGGCATCAAGTACACATCCCTATCTGATCTCAGAGAGAATGAGGGATATTTAGGACAGGAATCATTATTACACAATATTAAAAAAGGTGAGTGATTACATAGCTTCCACTCTTCACAATTTCATTCATATGAGTCTCATTATTTCATCAGTAATGAGAAGTCTGAGTATTATTTCCATAAGAGGAGTCTGTGTGGGGGTTGCTTAGCTCTTTGCTTGATGTACCAGCAGTGCACATAAACTACTTACGTTCGGTGTGATTTCATAAACATAATTGTCATTCTTTCAGCTTGAATGAAATCACAGTGTACTTGCAGGCATGTCTTCCCTTCAGTTTGCTCATAAAGGGAATTTCCAGTATCGTGAGCTTTGCCAGCCTGTTTCAGTATTTTAAACCAGTGTTTTCTCAGCCTATTGGACATGTTTAGCTACATGGGCTTAAAGTAAAAGTGGTTTTAACCAGTTCAACACATACTTGTGAACAAATTGTTTGAGCCTGTTCCAGAACTGAAGTAGTATTATAAAAGATGAGGCTAAAAATAGTTCTAATACAAAAATTAAGCAAGAAAACTCAGAGCTTTTTAATTTCTTTCAGAGTCTTCCATCCATAACAATGCTTAAATAGAACAAAAATGTGCAAGTCCGGCCTTTTTTTTTTTTTTTTCTTCTTTCTGTTTGGCAAGTCAAGTTTAATAAATATGTAGGAAAAGCTGGTGGGAAGGAGGGGAGGAGACCCAGACTGAAGGCCAGCTTTTCTCCAAGGTCTCATATTGCAGAGCACTTAGATCAATAAAGTGAGGGTTAGCAGGACTCTCTTGTGTTATTGCATGTTGCTAGTCTAATTTCTCTGGAAATGTACTTCCCAAACAGTCCCAGCTGTCCCAGGAATGCAGTTTAACTGTTGTTGTTCATCGTTCTCGATTGGAAAGAATTAAAAACTGTCATTCTGACAGGAGATTTATGCACTGAGATTACAGTGATTGAATACCAGGAGTTAGGTAAAGTTTGTGCCTGCTCTCGAACTTGGGTAAGACTCTCTCTCCTTTCTAAACAGACTGACACAGTACTGTATTTTATTTTCTGCTTTAAGAAGGAAAAAAGGATTGCTAGTGTAATAACATTTCCATTGCAGATGATACATTTTTGTTGGTTGCTGTTTAAAGCAGCTGCCAAAAAAGCTCAGAGATGGGGAATTCTAAGGAAGATGAAGCTGAGAGAACAGACACTATATCTAGACTCCTAATTTAGTGTCTCAGAAGGATAATTTTTTTGACTATTTCTCTAATTATATAATAGGGGGATTTCAGTCTGTGTTTGAATCTGATTTTGATCTTGGTTCCAGACAAGTGAAGTTCTTTTACGCCATTGTTTGTCAATGCACAATGGTGTCAGATCGTGTCAGACTTCAGATTCTGATAAGAACTGATGCACTTGCATCCAGTTTCTGAATCCATACAAACCATACGTTTGGGTACCTAGATGGAAGAAAAAAACAATTTTTTTTTCAGGCAGCACTGTCCTAGGAGTAACTTTTAGTTACTAACTTCTGCTTGGTTGCTGTTGAGGCTTAATACTCCCACACAAGCAGAAGAATTAATGCACCTCTCAGCACCTCTTACCTACTGTGTTTGATTGCCTAGACCGTGCCAGAAAGTTCTGGGCTTGCATAAAAAATATGAAGGTTTTTTTTTGTGTAAATTGCTACGGGTTCCATGCTGTGAAATATGTCAGCAGTCTTAATTTGATCATCAGTCTATATAAAAATGAAATCTGTGGCATGCAAAAGCCTTTTCCCCTAGGATAACCATATGTGTCCATGCGTTTCTGTCTGGGTTGGGTGGAATAATACATGATTTCAGGGGGGGAAGAATCACCATGCCCTCAGTGCTGCTGTACTGGTTCTCCTGGCTGCCCCAGGGCTACCACTCACACATAGCACAGGATGCTGGTGAGGGTTTCTGCTTCTCCCCAAGGCAGCCACAGTTCCAAAGGGGCTGTTACAGAGGCCAAAAGCAAACATCTTTACAGGTGGGGGCTAAGCCTTCAGTGGGATGGAGGAGAGAATTGGAAGGGTCAGTTTTCAGTAAGAACGCTCCTGGATTGAGATAAAGACAGTTTAATAGGCAAAGTAAAGCTGCAAGCATAGGGAAACAAGGAATTCATTTGCTACGCACTGTTGGCAGGCAGGTGTTCAGCCGTCTCCAGGATGAAGGGCTCCATTACATCAAATGGTTACATGGGAATACACATGGTGTAACACTGAGTGTCCCCACCTTCCTCCTTCTTCCCCAGCTCTTATTGCTGAGAACAGTCCTATGGTCTGGAATATCCCTTTGGCCAGTTGTCCTGTCTGTGTCCCCTCAAGCTCCTTGTGCTCTACAGCCTGCTTGCTGGTAGAGCAGCATGAAAAACAGGAGCAAAAAATGCCTTGACACCGTGCAAGTACTGCTCAGCAGTCGCTAAAACATCCCAGTGTTATGAACTCTGCTTCCAGCACAAATCCAAAACATAGCCCTGTTCCAGCTACTGTGAAGAAAATGAACTTCGTCCCAATCAAAACCTGCATATTTAAGAATGGATGATTCATTGCAGAAACAGCTTATCCTAGTTTATGTGCCATATTTAGGTAATTCATTCATTAAAATGTATTTTTTTATAGTTAAGAGTTTTTTGTACAAACCTGGTGGAAGCAGAAAATACAAAATCAAAAAATAAGCTTTAGTAAGTTGTTGGCAATGGCAACGCTGACAGCTGAAAACCAAACCAAACGCTGAATTGCAATTCTGAAGAGCTTGAAATCAGAAGTGTTTCCTAAGGAAGCACCAGCCAAATAGCCACTACCTTGTGTTGGTCTCTAGCCCAGTTCTCTTTGTCCTTTTGTTTTATTTAGCTGCAGGAAAATAATTGAAGTTGCTATTATCCAAGTGCGTTGACTATACTTTTTTAACTTTCTTTAAAAGAAATTCTTCTTTGGGAATAACTAGAAGGCTCCTAGGACACCTGCCCCTCCATGGGATAGACAGGAGACTCATTTTGAAGTAGAAAGTGATGCTGAGAACATGGGAAAGTGCCTATTAGTTGTCAGCAGTATTTTTACATTTAAAAATCATGGGACTGTCATGGGAAGTAATCAAGAGATGAAAAGCAACATTCTCAAGAGGAGCACGCAGGGAATCAGAAGGTCTTTCCTCTTTTTTCTCCTTTGCCAGGAATCTTCTAGGCAAATAAGCTTCTCAATGTCTTGGCTTTTCTCTTTATTTCTTACTGCAGAATAGTGCAAAACATTGTGTACAATATTGTAGGGGTCTGCAAAGTATTGTGATCTTTAAATGCTTTATTGTAATGATAACTTAAAAATATCACTGCAATGCAGACTGGTTTTTTTGCTCTTTTTTCTTCTGTTTGAAAAAGATGTAAGCTTCTAGTTGTGTGTTAAGATTTCAGCAAGGCACTTGAGCACGCATTTGAAATTAAGCATGTGCATTAGTCCTTTTCTGAATACACAGAGCTATTAATTAGGGCTTGTAGCAAGACTGATTGTCTGAAGTATGAATAGAATGTGCTTGAGGGGGGGAGAACCCTGCTTTTCAAGCACATGCGTATCCTGTTGGTAAAAACTAGTAAATAAAAACCCTCTAGTTAGTCATGCACTGGTCTGACCTGCCAGCTCTGAGTCCCCCCCTTCTCCCCTTGCTGTGTATGACACTGAAGTAGGCTATGATTGATGTGGTTAGTGCAGTAAGTGAGTGTAATGATGCTAACGAGCCATTTCTTTATAATGATCAGGTTCTCCAGCCCTGCCCAGCAACATGGTATATTTTGGAAGCTCTCAGGATGATGAGGATGAAGAGGAGGAGGAGGAGGAGACAGAGGACACAAAAACAGCCACAAACAATGCTTCATCGTCATGCCAGTCAACCCCTAGGAAAGGAAAAACGCATAAACATGTACCAAATGGGCAAGGTAGGTCCTAAGTAGTGCTGTTCTCCCCTACCCCCTAGTAAAGAAATTTACGAGCTGAATGTGCTCAATCCTTGTCCCTTCTTCTGGGTCTGATTGAAAAAATGGTGGAGTAAGATGCAGTTTTAGCACCTTGTGCTTTAACCTGTTTCTTCTGGCAATCTGAACTTTATTTGTGGCAGAACTACTGCAGGGCTGGAATTATATACACACACACACATACATATATACACACACACATATATACTGAAGTGGGGCCCTGTTTCTCCTCCATGTAAAAAGCAATAGGACCAGAGGCTTCAAGTTACACCAAGAAAGGTTTAGATTAAGTATTAGGCAGAATTTCTTCACTGAAAGGGTTGTCACGGCTGCTCAGGGAAGTGATTGAGTCACTATCCCTGAAGGTATTTTGAAGTCATGTAGATGTGGCACTTAGGGATATGTTTTAGTAGGGGACTTGGCTATGTTAGGTTTATGGTTGTATTCAATGATCTTAAAGGTCTTTTCCAACCTAAAAAATCCTGTGATTCTATGAGGTCCATTTATGTATGTGAACACACACACACATGTATAGACACAGAGTCATTCTCTCTGTTTTTTTGGAGACAGATGTTTAATTTACAATTACTTTATTTTATCAAAGTTAAATATATGCATTCATAAGTGTTATCAAAATGTCTGCCAGGGGCAACGCTTAGTTTCTCTCATGTGGCATTGAGACCACACTTGCAGTAGGTTGATACCACATTCATGTTGTTGATAGAAAAATTTTGTGAAAGAAACTTTTTCAAGACAGTTATTTCTCGGCAAATCAGCAAAAGCTGCATTAATTACACAGTAATTGTCACGATGTCCTTGTGCCATATCTTGAAAAATGGATCCATGTATATTGCAACATTACCTACTATATGATGGAAGGTTTAAAGCTGTGCTGAAAATTTCTTGAGCCTGGTGTAATGGTCCCCTGCCAGCATCCTGTTTGATGTGGTTCTTGCTCCAGCAGGAGCTCTTGTTTCATAACTGTGCCATCTCTGCCTGACATAATTTCAAAATGTAGCCTATGCTCTCTGTTCCCTTCCTCACTATTAGTTTTCCATGAGAATCTTTCTTTCTGGTGACTGCCCCTTCATCTCTTCTCCTTTTAGTAGGAGGACTGAGAGGAAGGCCTCTTCACAGTGCACTTTTTGAGAGGTGACCTGTGCCTGTTCTGTTTGTTCTTTCATGCTGCCTTGCTCCAAAGAAGAGATTAGTAGATCTCCATTCCTTCACTGTGCTGATCCTCATCTCTGCCTTTCAAAAGGGAGTTTTCTACAAAGGGTGCTTTTGTTACATATGCCAAAATTTCTTTCACAACTGGATATGAATCTGTTTGTGTTGCACACCCAAACTCAAAACCTCACTTTTTGTGAGTGATTTCTTGATAATTGTGCAAGGGGATGTTATGCCTAATAGCATTTCAACCATCACTGTCACCAGGAGCTTTAGTGCTTTACCAGCCGTAGATCAAAACGTGGTACTTAGGATTGATTTCTAAATAACCACCTCAAAATAAGAGGTACAAACCTCTGTACATGGAAAGTGAGCTGCATGTAACAGAACTGTTCCCTTAGAGTTTTAAATGTGATACATCACTGCAAAAAGGAGCTGACTGTGTTCCTTGAGAATGTCCCAGATGGCAGCTAACTTTGAAATTAGCTCAAAACCAGAGACACCTGAAATCTTAATTGGGGGTAAGTAAAGGCAAACATAATGAGCCATATAATGTCTTCATAATCTATATCAATATAGATCAGAGAGTGTAAATGAAGCTGCTGCTTTAATAGAGCTGCAAAAGACCTTTATAAAATACATAGGAGACAATGTGAGATGTTTTGACAAAGGTGAAGAAACAGGAATTCCCAGAGAAGGCAGCTGCTTCTTCTTCTTCATCATTGTAATTTCTTTTTTTCTTCTTCTCTTTTTTTTTTAAATTAAAATTTCCTTACTCAGGGGTATTCCCATTCTTCAGTGTCTGTTATGTTGGTTGACAGCCAATAGTATTTTTGTTTCATGTGAATAAAGTAGGTTCTGGTTCATGTGTGTCTGTTTTAAATGAGACCACACACAAAGGCAGACCAGGGACGGGTGCAGCAAATGAACTTAATCTAGCGTGAGAGTCTATTTTTAATGAATTAAAGTCTTTTGTTTTTAATATACAATGTCTAGTCAAGCACTTTGGACCTGAAAATGCTAAGCATTTGCTATGACATACAGCAACAAAGGTTCAGAGCTTGATTAATGTCATTAGACAGTGTCAAATGATTGCTTTCTGCTCAATGGGGGCCAGAACAATTTTTCTGGGCGAAGTCATTTGCCAATATCCTCTTCTGATGCCAATATGGGGCATTATTAAGGTTGCACACCAAACTGTTCGTTATAACTGAGCCTGTTGAGCCACCTTTTGGAGAGCTAACTCAATCGAGAACGCCTGAGTGTGAATGGGAAGCACGTATAGCACGTGGCATAGCTTGCTGCACAAGATGAAGTAATTAGCTCCACTGACTTGTTGCCTTTCAACCTTTCTGCTTACGCAGATGCAGTTAAAGCATCAAATTGTTACCTGTGCCTTTCCACCCTTCTTTCGTAGTGCTGCTGATGTGCTGCACACACATCCAGCTGTAAAAGAGCAAAGTGAAACGTTTGGCAGAAGTGTTCATTCCTTGCATTCACAGGAGTGTGTAAAAGGGAGTGTGCAAGTCTTTCCAGGGAAGTATTGGGTCTAAATTGCATCTCCCTGCTGCTCAGAGGAAATTCCAAGTTGTAGGTAAGAGGGTAGGCTTAGGTCTTTGTTCCTTTAAACCTAATTCTTTGAATTCCTCAGAACTAAATAAATCCTAGTTTGATTTCATTCTGTGGCACAGTGGAAGGTTTTCTCTGCAGGCTCCTGAAGAAAAATGTTTGCAGGTGCCAAGAGTTTTGCTAGGCAGGCTGTGATAGAGAGCTGGAAGGTGGAGCTGGGGAGTTGGTTTATCAGCCCCATCTCAGGAGCAAAGGAGGATAGGCATTACTCTACTTGAAAGAGCTTGTGGGCTGGAAAAGTGCCTCAGGAGAAGCAGCATACACAGATAGAGTTGTGTAGGCAACTTTGACATTGCACGCAGCAGGCTACAGTTCCTTTAATAATGGTTGGCTAATTTTCTCAGGAAGAGTAATTGAGGAAGTAGATATTTCTCACACCAGCACAGAAGCTCAAAGGTGGAGAGGGGTGCGCATCTGGGTCAGCATACCTGGGAATGTTATGTTGCTTCTGGATGCCAGAGCCAAACAATTAAGTTCTAACTTACTTTTAGGAAAACAGAATTAACCATTGTTATTTGTAACCAAACTTCTTCATGAAGGGTGAGTGTGGTGTCCTTAGCTGGAGTAATCCAGCTTCAGTGTGCCAGCAAATCTACAGGGTCAGAAATGGTTACTGGTTCATGCTGCGTTCTGTTAATATGACAAGATAAAAACTGCTCTGCATGCCTTTTGCCTGAAATGGGGAGGGGAAAAATTGTATAGATGCTTCTTTTTTTTTTTTTTTCTCTTGGGGCTCAAATTTCAAAACAGACCTGGCAGTAGTGCATAGTAAGCAAGCATTGCAAGAAACACTGTACTCTGCTTCAGTGCTGTCTTACTTACCAGAAACACAGAAGAACATTTCACTTCTCAATTTGCAATGGGTAATTTAGCAGAGAAATTTCCTTGCATGTGTAGTATTACAAAGATGATGCAGGAGAAGACAGGAGATAGCTTTTTTCTTATTTCAGGGTATAGTTCAATGCAGCGTTTGTGTATCTTGGGCTTGAATGGCCCATCTTTTACATGCATTACTGTTTGAGTGTGCTGTGAGAAAGTTCTGATTTATGGTTGCAGTTCTTTATTTAGTTTTGGTTTTAATTCAATTTGGTATTTGTGGGTGAGTCATGAGATAGAGCCTTAGGCTTGTACATCATTTTTAGTGAAAGTAATCCTGAAGAGGTAAACATTTAGAAGAAAAATATATTTTGAAGAATGAGAAAATTTCAGGCAGAGTGCTGCAATAGTTAATGGGTAGGCAATTATTTTGATGATTTACAGCCTTTTGTTGAAAGACCATGGAACCAGTAATTGTTGCAATAAACATTTTTGCACATTTAATTTTTCTGCAAAAATATGTAACACGAAAATTACCCGGTTTGCAGTAATTTGCATATTTAAATATGCAAATCAGCCACAACACATTTGGGGATTTGTGGATTTTCAGTAGTGAGATGTATGACCTGTGGAGAAGAATAGGGGAGCTGGAAGTTGCTCAAAAAAAAAAAGATAAAAAATTGAATTGTTATCCTGGTGCGAGACTCGTGATAACAGGCAGACACTTCTTGTATGGACTTGCTGCTTAGTGAGTGACCCTTTTGATGTTGTTTGTGTCGTAATGGTTAGGTGAGAGTAATAAATTTGTGCTGAGACGAGACACTTGGTATTGAATTTTTGCAAGCGGTGGCGCGGTGTCTCATACCAATAACGCTTCTCCCGGTGGCCCAATATATTCCTATGCGTGCAGGGCTTGAGCTGTGTTATTGATGGTGTCAAAACCAAATTCAGTGTTGCCTCTCTGCCGTGGCTCTCCTGTTTGACTCCTGCTAGCATGCAGCTATGGAAATTTTTGTGCGGCGTTGTCCACTGAGAAATCGAGTGGTGTTGCATTAGGGCTTGGGAAGTGTGGAAACAGCAACACCACATGTTTTCATATGATGTGGTGTTGGCCTTTCCTTCTGAAGGACACCTTTGCGCCTGACTCTGAGTAGGCAGAGCGTACTGGGGGGCTCCAGAAGACAGCTTCTATCTCTGGAAATGATTTATGGAAGTCAGAACTTATCCAACATTTAAGGAAAACAATTGGCAGTATTAAAATACTGTGTTTTATGGAAGTAGAAGGTTGTTTTAGTTCCTCTGGGACGGGAAAAGAATTATTGCCTGGGTCCTTTAACACAGTTTGAGAGCCACATAAATGTTTTCACAGTGACTTAGAACTGAATTAAAGCCAGAGCAAGAATGTTTTTGTACAGTAACGGATACTCCATGCCAGAAAGTTGATTAATGCTACGTCTCTTCCCAAACATGATCTGTGTAACAACATGAGGTTTGCACTGCAATAGCTGGCTCGGGTTCACAATACTGGCAAGGTTCCCTTTTCTCCTTCTAAAAAGAAAACTTCTCCCTTTCACTTCTGTCTCCCCTCTTTTTTTCTGGATGGTTTTATGAATGCGCAATCAGCTGCTTTATGCAGTGCAAGCTCTGCAACATGCAGCACATGTGTATGTGTATGGTCCCTGCCTTCACTTCCCAGCCACTGGCACACAGCAAAAGGGTTCAGTACTGTGCAGTCCATATTAAACCTCCCCAGTTACCTCAAGTATAAAGCACATCAGGTGCAGGAATAACCTCCAGGTGGGCTTGGGAAACAAAGGTTTGTCCATGGAGTCAATAGCTGACTGAACCCAGTCCAGTAATTCTGCTGCCTCCACAGTGAAAGCCTGATTATTGTACATATTATAAATCAGCTTCTGAATGGCTGGCTGGCTGTATCTTGTGAAGTGTTTGTGTGCAAATTAATTTGTAGGAATACTTCCGAAAATTGCTGAAAACATATTATGTTTATCACCCACTACAGTGTCAATTCCTGTAGTAAATGCTTAGTTAATCTGTAGTAATTGAGCACATCTGCGGCTTTGCTTGACCAAAATTTTTTTTAGACTTCATTAAAGCTGCACCTAATACAGAGACAATTGCACAGTTTGCATTGGTTTGTGTAGGGATTCCTTATCACGGTTTCAAACAAGATACCCCAAAGTCCCAGTATGGGATCCTGGGTGAATATTGGTGCCTGGAGTCTAGTTCCACTGATGCAGGGAGCACTGTGATGCATCCGTGGGGATCACGCCTGCCATAAGGTTTTGTTCTGCTGCCATAAATTATATTAGTGGTTTAAAAACCCCCAGTGCTTGTGAGTTTTGAATGTAGTGGTTTAGTTTCTTTGCATTTGATCATCACTGCTAACCAAAAGACCCACAAGTATTTCACTGCGGGACTCTTATTGTTTCAGTTGAATAATGATAATAGCTTTGGAGGATGCAGCATTTTGAGAATAAGCATTCAGATGGATACGAGTATAATGATCCCCATTTATTCTATCTGGAGTGTCTGAACACTAATAATTTACTTATGCTTTTGATTATTTGTTAGTAGCACTTCTTACCTTTAACTAAAAGCTGTTCTGGAAATACAGAAATGGTTAAGGTAGCATAAAATAATCATAATTCAAGACTACATGTAATTTCTGCTTCACAAATGCAAGTTTCCCCACTAGTGTAGGTTGGACTTGTTTTTTTCTCCATCTTTTAATGAAATTATTGCTTCAAGGGTGAAACCTTTATTGACTACTCTTTAGCAAGAAACTAAAGTGACTGGGAACAGAACATTGGATATTGGTATGTCAGACTTATCTCTAACATGGGAGATTGTCCTGGAATACATCTGTCTGGGGCTCATAAAGCACAACATACACCTTCTTCCTGCTTTCCTGAGTGCATCAGAAATATTTAAGCGCTGGCAGAAATTAAGGAGAATGCAATTTGCTGCACAAGAAGGCACAAAAGAATTGGTAATAATTTCATTGTTTAATCCGATTTGGCCTCAGTAACATTTATGCATTATTTTGGGGGGGTTATTGTTTTCTTTCCTTTGAGAAGTGCATGTTGCTGGCTTGTTATTAGTTACTCTTGAACAATGAGATTTTGGGGGATGGGGTGGTAATTTTTTGGTGAAACATTTTTTCTTTGAACCGTCTTACTAGCTGTTTGGGCCAGAGTTTAATTCTGTATTGTACTAAATAAATTTATTGTCTAAATAACTTGCTTCAACGTTTTTAGTGAGATGGGAGGAAAATCATAGTCTCAGAGATTTCCCTCCCACCACCCCAAATGCTTGGCTTGTGTAATTTTGTAATTAATCAAATTAACATTTCGATAGTTGTTCACATAGTGTTTGTGAATTTTTCAGAACTTACTATTGCAGAAAGGTTTTATAGCTGGATATAAAGTAGCTGGATATAACAGTAATCTAGGTGTTGGAAGAAACAAATACTGGTTTTTATAGAAACTGATACCATCTACTGTTTAACTAGAAGACAGCGTGGCAAAAACTGCTTTGCATCTACATCTCCCTTTGTTGTGTTTTCAGACTTAAGCTTTTTAAGCTTTTCCTGTGAGACTGAGCATTTTTTTTCCTCCTGTTTCTCTGTTCCCCCTTTCAAGAATCTTACAAATTAAGACAAAAGATAATTACTCAGAGGGTAAAACTGGCAGGGTTCCCACGACACTTAAATTTAATGAGCTGTTGCATATAAAATATACCTTTTCTCATGTTTGTGCCTTTTTTTTTTTTTTT
>VYXD01007950.1:526653-540934 GCA_013397195.1 Hylia prasina
ATTCAGCTTTTTGGCTGTGTTTTCTGTTTTAGTAATCTTTGGTTTTTAAAGTGGCAACTGATTACAGAAAATTAATCTCTCTGACTTGAATGTTTCCGTAGGAGCAGATCAGTATATGCAATTTGTTGCCTTCGAAGGAAGATATCACTCTAAATGATAAAATGCATATTAACCAAGCTGCCATTGGTTGTTTGTGCTATGTCTTATTAAAAATAAATAGTCATGCTTTGTTCATCTGTAGCACCTTCCATCCAATGTGAGAATTCCTTACGAAGGAGGAAGAATGTATGTATTGTCATGAACTTCCTGAGAGGGGTTGGCAGTTATTATCAGTTCCATCACTGGAAATGAGACACCAAGGGTTATGTGATTTTTGCAGAAATCACTGAGAAATCCTTGGCTGGCTGGGGCAGCACCAGTTGCTCCTGAGCTCAGGAGTGACAGAACCATGGGGAAATTTGTGGCTACTCCACTGCTGACAGCTTTTATCTCATTCTTACTCCGTTTATGCAAGTGGGAAGGAAAAGAGGAGGAAAAGCAATTGCAGTCTTTTTCTTTTTTAAGTAATCTGCTTTAACACTTATGACTGACTGAATATGCTAAGGGAACTGAAAATATGGTAAGTGACCTGAAAATCAAATTTGTCAATAGTTGTGAATAGTATCCCCTTGGCTGCAGGAAGCTGGATAGCTGCTTGGGAGGGTTTGGGAAGGTTTGGGGGTAGGGTCTGCTCAAAAGCAGCTTAGCTGCCCCTCTTCTGTCCAGCAGGGTTGTTGGGTTTTTCTAACTATTCTTAGTGCTGTTTCTGCTGTTTATACTCTACATCTGTAGGGACAGCTGAGCTTCACAACTTAAATAAGAAGGTACATGTTGTAGGAATATCACCTTTAGTGACAAAAGAAGGCTTTCATTTCACGAGAAAACAGTAACTTCATGCATTTAGTTACTATTCCCAAACAGATGGTGTATGTTGTGTGCAATAAATAAGATTTTCACATAGTTGTGCTATTTAGTATTTATGAAGTTTCTCGTTTGCATCCTTTCCTAAGCCATGTCAAAGAAAGACAGGGGTAGAAACCAAGAGTAAAAAAGGCAGGAGGGCATTTGCCGTTGTGGGTGTTGGATCATAAGCCTTGTGAACCTCTCTCAGGTGCTCCACTGAAGAGGGGGCATCACTGACATGAATTCAGAACATTTTTGATTAACTGAGAAATATGACGTGATTTTTTGTTTGTTTGTTTCAGCTTCAGCTTTTCATGTTCACTGACAAAAGAAAAGCAGTGACTATTCTTAAATAAATTCAGCAGAGATACAGGAACAAAACTTGCTTGTATACATTGGCATATTTATTGTACAAAAAGTAAAGGTGTCTGTTCCACACTTTCTTATCCCTTCATTTAAGGTTACGGTGCTCAGCATAGGTGCCAGTGTTACTTCATGTCCCATGTTTCAAAACGGTTTTAGTATTTTCCTTTCTTTGCAGAAGTACCTTTTCTGTTTGCAGCTTGTCTGCTATAGGCAAGCTGCTGTCAGTTTGATTCAGCAGTTTGGGTATTGATGAAAACAAAACATGCTTTTTCATGGAATGTTTCCTTTCTTCTACATTGGTATGAAAATAAATCTTTTTTCTGTTTAGGTTATGTTTAGAATTCCTTCACTGCAAGAGCAAATAAAGATAATTAAAATGGTCATAAGTAAAAATCAAACTCATAATTCCAAATCTAGGTCAGTCAAAACAGCAATATACCTTGTATGTTTTAATTTGACTATTGAAGATAATGTGTGCTAACAAGCAGAGGAAATACTTCCATCTAAAGAAATATGCAAAATAGTGCTATTTCTGTATTGATTGAACTTTAGATGTAAGAAGGCATTCACTAAATATCCAACACTGAGAGCAGAGAAAATTGTGATGTTTTGAATGAAGTGTTTGGTCTTGCATACTTCTTCTTTTCTTTTTTTCCTTTTAACAACCTGATTTTCTCTCTTCTCAGTTTTCAATGGGTCCAGCAAATCATCGAAGGAGAAAGAACCTGCTCAGAAACACAAAAGCAAAGAGGCCACCCCAGGGAAGGAGAGGAACAGCGAACATAAGGCTGAGAGTCGAAAAGACCAGGCTGCTGCTAATCACCACGCTACTACAAACACTGGCTCCTCCACGAAAGGGCTCACGGCTAACAACCACCACGCTCTTCACAGATCGGCTCAGGACTTAAGGAAACAGGTAATAAGTTCTACTCCTCTGTGGACACAGGGGAAACAAAGGCTTTTAAGGTTTTAAGCTCCTTTTTCCACTGCTAGGTGTAGATTGAACGTGGCAATCCTTAAAAGCATGCTCTGGAGCAGCAGGGAGTTAATTTTCAGTGATAAAAAATAAAAAAAATAAAAAAGAAAAATATATATATGGAAAGTCAATATGATAAAGCATGCTTTACAACCCTTTTAATATCTGGTATATTCATATGGAAGAGTAAAGGTCACGTTGCTGTTTATGAAACCTTTCTGACTGGCACTCTGTGCTGACAGTGCCAAGACTGGCAGCACATGGAAGAAGGAGCTGGTCTCACTAGTGCTCTGGAATGCCTGACATGGTACTCACGTGCCTTGGTTTGAACATGGGCAGCACAGACCTCTGAGTCTGGGAAAAATTATTTTCCTGATGCATAAAGAAGATGATCCAATATACTGCCTCCTTCAAAATGGAGGTTCCTAGTGGGAAACCATTTTAGAGTTCCATGTTCCTTGCTTGAAAACTAGCAAAAAAATTCAGCAAAGAGATTTGTTTCAACCTGACTTGAATTCAGGCATGAAAGTTTAGCAGACCAGTCTTTTGCTGCTTGTGACTGTCCTTATTCAGGCTGGGGCTGGGTTAGCAGAGTACCTGCACCAGGGCAGTGCAGTACAGAAAGCTTACTGCACTTAAGCCATTTGGGGGTTTGGGTGGTGTGGGGTTTTCTTTTTTGGGGGCAGGGGGGGCTGGTGCTGGGCGATGTTGACTTGGTTGGTTTTTTCATTGGGGTTGGGTTTTTTGGTTTTGGTTGGTTGGTATTTATGCAGTGATGAATTCTCACTGGGCTGGTTGGAGACAGTCTTTACTTCTTAACATGTAAAGATTTTTCTTCTAAGTAAGCTGACCTGGTCTTCAGTGGAGCTGGAATTGCCATCTTGTAGAGGGCTGTCAAGGCCTTTAAATGGCACCTCTGAGTCACAGGCTTGGAAATTAAAAATGGCAAAAAGAAAAGGAGCGATGCTCTTGCTGAGATCTTTAATGCTGTGTGTTTCAGTGGTGGTTTAAGTTCTCCTGAAATGCCTGCACCAATTTTGTATTGCCTTCTAAATCAGATTTGAGATCCTGAAGGTGATTCACAGTGTGTCTGTAGCACTGGAAGGCTTCAGTTCTTTGTTCCACTATGGCAATTTGCCCATATCTAGACATAAGTGTAAATGTCTGCCTTTGCATCCTTTTGGATTTCTTTTTTGTGATAAGCAGTATCTTATGCTGTAACATGCTCTGTCATGAGCTCATGGTGTTGAACAAGTTTCCCAAGACATAAGAATGCAGTTCTTAATTCTTTTAACCTCCTGGAACACTTGTGTGAAATGTTTTAAAGTTGTATCATCAGTTTGGTTGGTTAAAACTTTTGTGAAAGTCAATTGCTTCCACTTCTGAAGGTAGTTCTGAAAGGAAAAAGACAAGTGTAGAACAGTTTTGTCCACAATCTGAGTGGTTTTGCTTCATAAAGTATTAAATGCTTTTTATTGTGGGACACACAATGGAGAAAAATTTTAAGCGATGCAGTGTAACCAACAGTCACACCACATGGACACATCAGCAGGAGTGGTCCCTAGGCTTCAGAAAATAAGGGGGAGTTTAAGTCAAGATGATGTGGGTTTCCTTCTTTTTTTTTCTTTCCTAAAAAACAGTTAGGCTCCTAGTTTTTCTTCTGAAACCCACAATAGCATAAGTACTTTCTTACACATTTTAATGAAAATGTGACTCTGATTAATTAAAGGTGGATTATATGTTTTGCCTGACAGAAAGACTTAGTTTTGTACAAAACCTTAGACTTACCAGTTATGGGGCATTGCTAAATTTCTTGCTGTTGTCCTGAGTCTTTGTATTTTTCAGTATTTTCCACAAGGAGATTTTTTTTCCAAGGGTGCCAGCCACATGTAATTCCTCCTTCCACTATATTTTTGCTCCTTGATCACTGCATTTGCATGGTTTATTTCTGTGCGTTTTTATTTTGTTAAATCTTACAGAAAATAAAGGCAGAACACTAGAAATTACCAGAGATTTTTACTTCTTTCCTCTCTGTTTCTGTTTTTCTGTCTTTCTTCTTCTGGTGTGCCCTTGCACTTGTCACAGGTTCCTTATCTCTTTTGCTTTCTCCTTTGCCATCTTCCAAAGTCTTCCTACTTTAAAGGATTGTGAGCAAAGGAAATGTAGTTCAATGGGGCCCTCTCTTGGCCTAATATGGTAATTTTGCTCTGCACAACTCATAAGCAGAGAACTATTTTTATGAATGAATTCAGTTGCATAACTTGGATTTGTTTGGGACCAAAACTGTTGTCAGTATCTCTAATGTTGCTCTTATCACTGTGGATGCTATCTAGCAGGTTGTTTATTTTTTTTGTTTGGTTTTGGAAGCTGAATCCTAGATGCTATGGAGAGATGTGTACGTAGACCAGTTCAAATCTAACAAACCAATTGCTGCAAGACTGTGCTGGTCCTGGGATTTTTTAATAAAGACAAGAAAATTTAAAATCTATCATACCACGTTTTACTTCAGGACAAGTGCTCAGTAAAGGAGAGAAAAGAGTGGTCTGAAGACAATTATATGTCAGCAAAACTGGGAACATAGCTGAAAAGCAAAGATAAGATTATTCATATCCCTAGTTTCACTTTTGGCTCAAGACTTTGGATCATGTAAGACTAATGTCAGTCACTTTATTCTTTCTCAGTGACACACCTAGTTGATCCATGAAAGGCTGTGGATATTGTCCCCCGGAACTTCAGTAAAGCCTTTGACACCACCTCCCACACAACACTCCCAGAGAAACAGGCTGCTCATGGCTTGGATGGGTGTTAGCTGAGTTAAAACTTGTCTGGATGGCTGGGCCCAGAGAGTGGTGGTGAATGGAGTCACATCCAGTTGGCAGCTGGTCACCCATGGTGTTCCCCAGGGCTCAATGTTGGGGCCAATCCTGTTTAACATCTTCTTCATCAGTGACTTGGGCAGGGGGACTGGGATCACCCTCAGTCAGTTCACACACGACACCAGCAGGAGCACTGATCTGCTGAGGGTAGAAAAGTTCTGCAGAGGGATCTGCAGGGACAGGGAAGCTGGGGTTGCTGGTCGACAGTGGCTTAACAAGAGCCAGCAGTGCCCAGGTGGCCAAAAGGCCAGTGGCATCCTGGCCTGTGTCAGGAATAGCGTGGCCAGCAAGCAGGGCAGTGATTGTCCCCCGTAGTCAACACTGGTGAGGGCACACGTACCAAATACTGGGTTCAGTTTTGGGCCCCTCACCACAAGGCACTGAGGGGCTGGAGGGTGTTCAGAGAAGGACAATGGAGCTGGGGAAGGGTCTGGAGCACGAGTCTGGTGAGGCATGTCAGAGGGAGCTGGGGGTGTTGAACCTGGAGAAAAGGGGGCTCAGGGGGGCACCTTACAACTGCCTGTACGGAGGGTGTAGCCAGCTGGGAGTTGGTCTCTTCCTCTGGTTAACAAGAAATAAGACCAGAGAAAATGGCTTCAAGTTGCACCAGGGTAGGTTTAGACTGTGTATTAGGAAAAACTTCTTTGCTGAAAATGGGGGTTGGGTATTAGAACAGCCTGCTCAGGGAAGGGGCTGTGTCACCGTCCCTGGAAGTATTTAAGAGACCTGTTGGTGTGGTACCACACCTATGGACATGATGTAGTGGTGGACTTGGCAGTGCTGGGTTAATGGTTAGACTCCATGATAAGTTTGGATAAAAATTCAAAATATTGTGCTTACCATCTAGGATTGGAGGTTCTGTCTTAAGCTGATGTGCTCATGACATGTTTTACTTTGAACAGGAGAAGCTGTGAGGATATTGCCTTTTTCTGTGAGCACTTTACTGTGTTCTGTTCTCAGCCCCTGTGTCACAAGCCCTTGCTGCAGGAGTGCCCCAGATAGCCCCTCAGACTTCTGGTCACAATTTCCTCAGAAAATCAGCAGCAGCAGGCTGGAGTGACAAGGTGTCTCCATGCAGTCTGACTGTTCACACTGAGGTTTTGTCTTGATTATACCTGACAGCACAGTAATACAGGTATAGCCTTCTGAAACCTTCTGAAAACCTCCTGTAGAGGAGACTTCACAGTGTCCATTGACAGCTTTTTCCAGTGTTTTCCTTTTCTACTAATGAGCAAGTTTTCCTAGTTGTGCCTCAGATCATTGTAGACATTTTAAAGGTTTTTTTCTCCTGCTTTTCCCAGTGAACATGGAAAGAGCATTTACTGTCTCTTTTCAGAGGAGCTCCTTCTGCATCAGAAGACTGTTACAGAGTTGTCCCACTGTGATCTATTTCAGAGTAAGACCAGCTCCCTTGGCTTTTCAGCATCTCATTTCCCAAATGCCCAGAGCACTTTGTGTTCTTTTAGACTTGCTCCTCTATCTAAATTCTTCTCACATTGTGGCCCCAGTGCTGGGTCCAGCTCTCCTTAGGAAAGCCTGTGCTCCTACCCTTTGCTTTCAATATCCTTAGTAATAGGTCTCAGAAAGTGATCTGTGCACTTTGTATTGCTGTTGCATTTTGCAGCGCGCTGTGGTCCCCAAATGTTATTCTTCCCCTATATGTATATACTTTGTGCCTCCTAAATATAGCACTTCCTCTTACTGTAGGAATGTTCTGAAATAGGTTCTTCGGGAGTGCCTTTGATTTTGATCTTGTCCTGTGAGTGATTACAACCTCTTCCTTCCAGGTGTGTTTCACTGACAAATTTTACAGTAATGAAAATACTTGGTAGAACCAAGGCAAAGCCAAGTCCCTGCAGAAAGACATATGAAATGCCCTCCCAGGACAATAGTGAACTATAACAATGAAACTTTTGTTGAGGATGACTTTATTTAGTCCCTTGTGAAGCCACTTCAGAGTAATTATGTCTGGGATGTGTCTGAGGAGTTTGATGGAATGTCCCAGGGGACAGTGACTGGAATCCTACTGAAGCAGAGGTGCTTCTTTACCTGCTCAGCCAGGTGTCTGTCGGAAGATGATGAAATTGCTTGATTTGCTATTTTGGCAAAGCCCTGGGTAGATTTTGGGTTTTGTTTTTAACATTATTTTATAATCATTTGTGTGCTTGCAAATTAACTGTTTGATGATTTGTTCCAGAATTATTTTAGCATTTGAAATTAGGTAGACTCTCTGTCTGCCCCAGTTTATTTCCAGGAGCCATGCCCTAAGTCATTCAGGTATCTTCTGCCTTACTGGGGTTGCTATCCTGGTCTTTTTGCTGAAATGGATTATGTTCTGTACCTGATAAATATTCAGTCAGTGGCACTTCTGGCGAAGGTTAATGCAAAAGAAGTGGGAACACTTTAGTCAGGCTATTTGTTTTCCTTCCTTGTGTGGTGCTTTCTCTCTTCCATTGTTTGTTATCTTGTATTTTTAAAGTATTTATAATTTTTTTTTCTATTTTAGTCTCTTGCTAACTGAAGTTTCTTTAGCTCCTTGGCCTTTCTGATCTTAATATGTGCTTTTTCTTTTCCTATATGGTTGCCCTTAGTCACGTAATTGTGTTACCACTTTTTACTGTGATAATTTTCTAATTTTCCAGTCATTAGAGAACTTTGTGAACAGCTGTAATGGCCTGTGCTTTACGCCTGTCCTCTGAGTGGAAATTGCTTTGGTGTGGATTTTTTTTCCCCTTTTATTTCTGTGGGTTGTTTTGGGGTTTTTTGGGGTTCTTTTTTCTTTTTTTTTTGGTTCTTTTTTTAAAAGTCTGTTGTCCTTTCTCTACTGTTGTCGCATCTTAGAAATGAAAACCCATTTCATGATCACTGTCACCCAGATTACCTTCCCCTTCCAGTTCTCAGTCAATTCTTATCTATTAGTCTAGGTGAAATCTGTAATCAATGTTCCTAGCTATTTATAAATCCAGGGATGTTCAACCCTTGTTGTGACTGCTGCAGGCAAGAGGCAGTGTCTCAGCAGCCATGTCTGTTCTGCAACATGTAAAAGTGCTGTAAAAGTTAAATCCAGGCCTGCATTTCAAATATGGAGTACTGCTTAAATTTCAAGGGAAATGGGTAGATGCATTTCTGTTTGCAAGTGTTTCCTTTCCAGATGATACCTCATACATCTTTGAAAAGCTCAAGGTAAAAACTCATGTCATCAGTTAACTGGATTTTCCTTAAGTGTTTCTACCTTGCAAGCACAGGAAGGACAAGAATATGGATGGTTTTTAAAAGATCATTACTCCTGCTCCAATTTCTGGAGTACAGAGGAGAAAATGGGCATAAACACACTCACAGACGTGTGTGTGTGTGTGTGTGTGTGTGAATGCAGAATCTTCAGGTTCCAGTTCCCCTTCCACAAGTCACTGGATTCAAGACCATAGCACAGTATTTTTAGCCTCTATTTGATCCTTAGTTTATATCATCCTTATTATATAAGTAACTGCAGTTCTTGGATTTATTTGAGAGAAGCTGCCACACCTACTGATTTGGCAAGCATTTCAAAATCCCAGCGGAGAAAGTATTACAACTCTGCAGGAAATGGCGTTAACTCACCTGAGTGCTGATAAGGGGTGATTGTACTGCATGCTTTCACTTTGAGCACTTTTATCAATGTTTCTGACTTCTGGATGTGTTTTTCTGTGATCACAGTCATTTAAGGAGGAGAGAAGTCAGTGTTGAAAGTTGTGTAAATGCTGAACTTTGAGTTTTGAACTTGAAGTTTGTTTTTTTAGTAGTGGGGTTTAGTTTTGGCAGTACTGAGCTGTCTCAATTCCCTTTGTAGATGGGGGTTGCTTTTGGTCCTTAACACACCTTGAAGTTAAAATACAAATTCTAGTCTCATAACTGAGTTTAAATGTCTAACAGAAAGCAGTAGAGTCCAGCAATTCTAAGCTGCATTGATCAAATAGAATATGTGTCAGCAAAATTGCCCAGATACTAAACTTAAAGAAAAACTACATTGGACTACTGTATACATTTTCTTAAATTTCAAATTATCAACTTCAGCAACAACATGCTGCCCAAGATTTAATATGTATGACAGACTGGATCCTTCATAGCCATGCTGATCTGTTGGGTGCATGATGTGTTCCACATCTCTTTTTATATGTATGCATGGATAGAAGGTAAATTGATTTGAATCTCAGTGTGTTTTTGCAAATGTGCAGATTCCAGTTAGAGTAGATGATATATGCTGCCTATTTTGTCTGCTAAGAAGTAGTGAAATGTGTGTGCACATAAGGGAAGGTGGGTGGGGGAGTGAGAGAGAGTGCCTTGAGGGTCAGAAAAAGAGGTAATGAAGGTATTATTTTGTAAATCAGACTATCTATGTTTCGTAATCCCGTAACAGCCTTCCCGTAGACAAGGAAGGAGGTGGTGCAAGCAAGGGACCTCACCCTTTGTAATGCCAGAGGCTTTGTATCCTCTGAAAGCAAGACTGGGGGCTTTCTGGTAAATTATAAAAAAAAACCAAAACCACTAAATTTTTATTTTGTTTGATTCTTATAGATGCCTAGTCCCCTCTCTTGCCTGTGTGCAAACCATTATATGAAGATTGTATGATAGGTTCAGGAGTCAGGACTGCAGAATATGGTTGTCCAGCGTTGGGGAAATTGGGGCTGTGTGGTCACATTATTGATTTACTTTTCTGTTTTGTGTTTCCTTCCTTCTGCTCCTCCTGCAACACTTCTGGCATTTCAGGTTTCTAAAGTCAACGGGGTCACTCGAATGTCATCTCCGAGTGCAAATGCAGCCAGTGCCAAAAAGATGAGAGAAGTCAGACCTTCACCGTCCAAAACTGTGAAGTACACTGCAACAGTGACAAAGGGAACTGTCACATACACCAAAGCCAAGAAAGAACTGGTCAAGGAAACCAAACTAAATCACCACAAACCCAGTTCACCTGTCAACCACACAATCTCAGGGAAAATAGAAAGTAGCAATGCAAAAACCCGCAAACAGGTGCTATCCCTTGGAGCATCCAAGTCTAACAATACCGCTGTTAATGGTGTAAAAGTCAATGGCAAGTTGAACCAAAAGACATGCACTAAGGAGGTGGGGAGACAGTTGAGGGAGGGGCTGCGCAATTCGAAGAGGAGGCTGGAAGAGACGAATCACATAGACAAAATACAGTCGCCCACCAAGAGAATGAAAGGGGCCGTCAACTTGGCAGAAGCTGCCAGCAAAAAGGCAGCAGTAGAAAAGCCTTTGCTGAATGGACACCTTAGAAAGGAAGTGCCAGAGAAGAGTTTGGAAAGAAATAGGCCGAAAAGAGCCACTGCTGGAAAGAGTACGCCAGGGAAACAAGCACATGGCAAAACTGAAAATGCCTCCTGTGAAAATCGTTCTACCTCTCAAGCGGAGTCCTTGCACAAGCCACAAGACTCAATGGGAAAGCACGAAAAGGGCAGTAGTAAGTCTGGGTGGGGGATGCTGGGGGAGATTCCCATCCTTAGGCCCTCCACCAAGGAATTTCATGACCCACTGATATACATTGAGTCAGTCCGAGCTCAGGTAGAGAAGTATGGGATGTGCAGGGTGATTCCTCCTCCAGACTGGAGACCTGAGTGCAAGCTAAATGATGAAATGCGGTTTGTGACACAGATTCAGCACATACACAAGCTAGGCAGGCGCTGGGGACCCAACGTGCAGCGGCTGGCCTGTATCAAGAAGCACCTCAAATCTCAGGGCATTACCATGGATGAACTCCCACTCATAGGTAAGGGCTGTGGTTCCTTGGCCTTTTGCCGCTGCTTGTAAGTGTCCGTATATGACTTCATGCTCTGTTTGCCTTTATGCTTAACCAAAGCCCTGTTCAATTAACACTGCAGAGCTCTGAATCTCTCTCTTTTTCCATTGGCCAGGCACGATGCAGGTAGGTTGTCAGAGAGCTTTCCAGGGTGACTTGATATGGCCATTTTCCTCCCTGTTTGACCCAGGGGAGAAAAAACCGCTCCGTGGGACCTTGGTCTGCAGATTTCAGAATCTTCTTCTTTCCCTGCTGTTTAGTTATGTGTGTAATACGACTGTGTGTATTGATAGCCTTGTTTTAAAGGTTGTCTCAGAATATTTTTTGGACCTTTCCAAAGATGTTTTCCTAACAGGTTGCAGTGCTGCCGGGCTTTAATACATTTTTCTCCCCGCCTCTTCCTTTAAAAACATTTAACCAAAGGGGAAAGAAAATATCTCAGAACTGACTTGTGTTTGGGTACTCAGACACTTAAAATCACAAATTTGCAGTGACCTGCTGACATTTAACAACCATTAAGTGTCAAGAATAGGCAGTAAAATGTAGTTGATTGCAAAATGGAGGTTTCATTATTTCTCCCAGCAGGTGTCTGCCAGGGCTAATGCCTGAGTGAGAATCACTTATTTAACAGAATTCTTGGTTTATGGTCTGCTGTCAGATATGACACGTGACAAAAATGTGACAATAGTTTGTAAAAACATGACAACAGCAGCATACAAATGAACTATTGAATGAGCTCCCTCCATCTCTACTGCCTTTGCAGCCACCACATAATAAAAACCGATGTTTCTAATTTTTGTTAGTTCTTCCCTTTGTTTTTGAGGTGTTTTGAGTCAAGAGCTCACAGGACCTGCATGTAGCAACTAGCAGCTCGAGGCTAGAGTTTTGCCTTTGAGGCATTATCCGACCTGAGGCAGCTCTTGGCGCTGGTTGGATTAAAGGACACACTTTTCTGTTTAAACGATTCACAACACTTCCTTCCCCCCGCCTCCTCCTTTTTAAACTTTATTTTATATCACATGTGGTAAGTGAGGGGAAATGCATAAAAGCACACAAAATGATTGCAGACTTTATGGTGAACTGATGCAGGGCACGGCAGAGAAATAACAAAATTTTAAGAAGGAGGAACGAGGGGTTAGCTCCTTGTTGCAATAACCGTACAAAAACGTTCAAGAAAATCTGAAAATTAAAATCACTCAAGCAGCAATAAGTGAACATTTTGTATGCCTAATGTATGCAATTGGTTGTATGCTAATAGAAAAGAATAATGAATTACATTTACATTGGCAAGAGAGAGAAGAAAATGTGCAAGACAGCTCGATTAACACTTTTGGAACAATGTTAACTTTTTAATGAAATACCTTAACTTGGCATTAAGATGGCATTACTGTTAATTATTTGTATTATTTAAGTACCTAAGAGCCTAATGAATAGACAAGGATTCTGTTCTGCTGGGTGCCATATAGCCAGAGCAAACAGTGGTCTCTTACAAATTTGCATCCTGTATATCCTTTCTGCAGTCAATTTCCTACCTATCCTGTGTTTAACATTAAAAACAAAATGGAGAAAAGAAGCTGGAGATCATCAGTGCACAAAGAGGAAAAATCTGTCGGTTCTGTCAGGAAACATGAAATAATCTGTAGTGATAAATGCATGCTTATTTAAGCAGACATGCATACATAGCCCTTCTCTCTGGACCAAATCACATTTCCATTGAAGCAAGTGGGACTTTTGCCAATGGCTTGTGTAGTGCCAGCATTTGGTATTAAATACATACCTGCATACCTGAAGATTTAAGATATTATTTTTTTAAAATGAGCTTGCTCGTTTTAAAATGAGCAATTTAAAAGTACTCCTAACTTAGGGAAATTAAGGCAATTAAAAAAATAAAGTTAAATACTGCTTCTGCATAATGTGCCAGATCTCCTATTTAAGCCATTTTGCTATAGGTGCTTTTAAAGAGCTTAGAATTCCTTTGTTGTTGTTGTTGTTGTTGGGTTCTTTCCCCCCTTTTTTTTTTCCTTCAGTCTTTCAAGGAAAGTTTAAGCAGCAAGCTTAGGTTGATCCTGGAAAACATCAGTCTGAGATATAAATGCTTCCAGAAGTTATGACTGTGTGAAATGGAATTATAATTGAGAGCATTTTGCAAATCTCAGCTGTAGGCTTTGGTTGAATGAAGTGCTACTCGAGCTCTAATATTGCAGAGTGATTATGAGTGATCATTCCATGATGTGGGAGAAAATTGAATTTTCAACAGTGATGAAAGTAGGACCTTAAACTAGGTGTGTGCTGGAGAAAACATATAATGGCAAATCTGGCTGACACTTCTTTCCATATTAGGAGTATGTTACCCAACTTTATGTGGATTGCTGAATCTGTTGACTTGGGAAGCCATCTTGAGTTACAACTTCAGCTAATTTGTGGCCTGCACCTAGAAACCACAGACCAAAAAAGTAACAGAAGCCATCTTGAAAGTTACATTTATATTATGTTATGTATGGAAGATTAAAGAGGAAAGAAAGAAAAAAAACTTTCCAAACTAATTTTGTTTTTTCTCCCAATGGCGTTTACTTTTTCTCAGCTTCAAGACCATTTTAAAATCTCCCGCACCCCATTCCCAAATGTGCTAAACAGGATAAATCTGCTGTCTTGTGGTCCTGCCTCCACCCTTATCAAATTCTACTCAAAGCCTTCAGCTTGGTTTTGTCTTCTGCCAAACACCTTTGCCTTGTTCTGTGTGGGCAGTATAAATGTCAGCAGCCTCTGGTGCTGCTCTGCCTCGGTCGCAGCCGTTGTCCCAAAATGTTGCACTCAGATTTACAGTGCTGAGCCTCCCTTGTCACTGGATTGGCACAAGTGGCGGAAGAGGGGAAAGCAGAGGGAAGAAGGGACTGGAATCAGCAATCAAGTATCTGAGATGCAGCACAGGGTAGTTGGAAAAAAGTAATACTGCTGGTGCTAGCAGGCAAGATATGAGTTAAGATGGTGCAGCTGTGCATCCTACAGTAAATATTTACCATAATGCTGCTTCTGGCCCTCCTCTGTTGCAGTAGCATTTCTGAGTGCTCTGAAATGGCTGTGGCATAATGGTTTTTACTTTCCTCAAAGAGAAAGGCAAAGGGGAGACAGTGTGGCGGCAGAGATGTTGACAATGGTTTTGTATTAATTCTCTTTTTTCCTTGAACAGCGCCCTGTTGAATTGTAGGTGGTCTTTGGGCCGTTTCTTCACTCTTCCCACTGATGATTTATTTCTGTGCTTTCAGAGTATTTATGATGTTTCTTTTATTGTTCCTCATCCATTTGGCTGCTTTTAATGCTGCAGTTTGTTGG
>VYXD01007950.1:540962-617952 GCA_013397195.1 Hylia prasina
CATCTTAAAACATACAAAACCAGAATGGAGTATAAAATATGGATGGCCTCAGACTGGAAGAATAATGTGTCTGGAACTTTTTATGCTGTTGCAGTCTCCAACCCCAAAAAACCCCTTGCCTCCCTTTGTTTTTTATATGGATTTTATTACCTGTAGTGAAATTAATAATATTACTGTGCTCCTTTTAATTACTAACTTCATTCAAGGTGTTGTGCAGATATTAGATAACTGCTATTTCACCTCCAGAAAGGATAGGTATTTGTCTTTCTGATGGCTGTACCCCAGCTTGGCACTGTTTTTGTTTATTCTGGGTATGAACCAGATGTGGGACTGGTGGTGGGTGAGGGTGTGTGGGTTTTTACAGAGCTGGGTAGCTCATCTCCCAGCCACTGGGTAATGACCAAGGCACACATGCTTGTCAAGGAGATAGCTTGGGGTGCTCTGAGAAGAGTAGGGCATGAAACTCAAGGAGGAGAGCAAACTGAATCGTAGGGAGGCTGTTGCAAGTAGCAGAGTACGGCCTGTGAATGAATTGAGCTGGCAGAA
Source organism: Hylia prasina (assembly GCA_013397195.1). Taxonomy (NCBI): domain Eukaryota; kingdom Metazoa; phylum Chordata; class Aves; order Passeriformes; family Sylviidae; genus Hylia; species Hylia prasina. The sequence goes on from VYXD01007950.1 coordinate 541,509, forward strand.
GAGTGATGTGTGCCTCTCTTTAGCAGGAGGCATACAAGAGAGGGACAATTTTGCTCTGATGCCCAGGTGCCTGGAGCTGTCATGTCCCCTGTGTGCCCAGCCTGGTAGCACATTTGATACGAGCTGCCCACAGCTTTCCTAATCTACTCCTGTGTTTCCCTTTCCCTTCCTCTGCTGCCTGGCACGTGTGGACCCCAGGAGGCTGCGAGCTCGACCTGGCCTGCTTCGTTCAGCTGATCAACGAGATGGGGGGGATGCAGCAAGTGACTGACCTCAAGAAATGGAACAAGCTGGCAGACATGCTGCGCATCCCCAAAACTGCACAGGACAGGCTGGCCAAGCTGCAAGAAGCCTACTGCCAGTACTTGCTCTCCTATGACTCCCTCTCCCCCGAGGAGCACAAGAAACTGGAGAAGGAGGTCTTGCTGGAAAAGGAAATCCTGGAGAAGAGGAAAGGACCTTTGGAGGGACATTCAGAGAATGCCTACAAGTTCCATTCCTTGCCCCGGTTTGAGCCCAAAAATGGACTCATCAATGGCGTGGTTCACAAAAATGGCTTCCGCAACAAGTTGAAAGAGGTCGATGTCCCACTGAAGACGGGCAGGCGGCGGCTCTTTGCTCAGGAAAAGGAGACCACGAAGGAGGACGAGGAGGAGGAGGAGGAGGGAGTTCTTAGTGACTTACACAAGTGTATATACAAGGTAATGAGGCTGGCTCTGCCTGGTCTGTTTTGTAGAGCCGATGATGCTGCTGTGTGGGTGGTGTCTGGGTGCACACCCAGCTGTCTGAGGGGAGCTGGTGGGTTGCAGTGGCATTCCCGAGGCAGCACTTATCATGGTTATCATGGCCAGGCAGTGTGGTGGCTTTATCCTGATATGCCTGGCTCTTGTAGGATGTCTGGAAAAGCTGGGAGGCATTTTTGTCATAACAAGATGCACTGGGCTCTGCCCCCCTTCATCTCCTTGTGAGAGGTTCCCTGAATATCTCTGCCCAATTATCCTTGCAGACACAGATTGTATTTTCATTTTCTAGTGACATTTAAAGTAATGTTCTGCTTTCTCATTCCTGCTTCTTGCAAATCTCTCCGTGAGTGAAGCAGTGCTGTACATCAAAACGAACATCACTAGAAATACTACTGCATTTAGAAAGGGCAAATTGAAATGCAAACAATATTTTCATCCACGATGCCAGACTTTGCTCAGCACTAACAGTCACGTGGATGCTTAGTCCTCCACATATCAAGTGCATCCATTTACAAAGGAATGCTGACTCTTTCACTGTATTTTATTTGGCAGTCTCCTGCTCTGGAGCAGGACTTGGCACCGCAACTCACAGTGCAATTTTGAGTTGTGTTGAATGGCGTAGCCATACTCTGAGAGAAATATAGCATTGAGTGTCCGTGCCCAGTAAAGGAATATGCTGTTCCTCCCCTTCCAATCTCACTTCCATCACCAGGAAATGAAGCCAGATAGCCCAAAATGACTTATTGTTAAGCTATTTAGGGACTGTATGAGCTCAGGGCTTGGGGTTTAAAAGCTCACCTCAGTTTTCTTTTCCAGCCTGCTATGATTTGTCAGCCCCGAAATTCTTTCTCCTGGGGACTCTGGGCTCAATCCCACCTTTGAAAAGCAATCTCTTTGCCATGCTGCCCTTGGAGAGAAGCCTATCTAATGACAGCAACTTTTGTGAACAGTGAAGTGGCATTTCTGTGCTTAATATCCTGTGCTTAATGGTGGTTAAATGAAAAACTTCATATACATTACCCTGACTGCTGCATGAACAACCTCAAACTTAGTGGAGGAATGCCTTTTTCTTCTTTCCCAGTGCAAGTCCCACTTCAAAGCTCAGTAGATACAAAGTCACTCAAAAAGCAAGATTGGGATTTATGAGAAGTATCCCAATCAGATTTAGGAAGGTAAAAAAAAACCAAGCAAAATGTAGCTGGTATAACCAGTTTGAGTCTGCTGAGTACCAGGCCTTTACCCCAAATGGCAGAGAGCTCCCAGAATTTCTGCTTGGTCACCAAAAAAAGCACTGGCAGTACTGGCAGCATCAAACCTTGTCTGAGTCTGACAATACCAGGGAGAAATACTCTGTCCTGAGCATGAGGCTGTTAGAGAGGAGCAGCACTGAGCCCATGGGCTGGGGCTCTCCCCACCCACCAAAGCAGCTGCAGCACATGGAGCCACTCAGAGAATACCTTGGGTTGTCCAGTGTGGTACCAGCAGCTTCCCAGACACTGGGGCTTGCCTGTTTTGATCCCATCCTATGTTCTTTGTAGTGCAGAGACTGGGATTTACTGTCACAGGTGATGGCCTGGGGAGAAGGTAGGGGAAAGCAAATCCCTGGTGGATGGATTTCTGGAGAGGTGCCTGCTGTGGAGCGCCCTGTGGGACACCTGGTCAGCCTGAGTGCAGAGACAGGAATGAAGGTTCATTTTCACAGCTCTCAGGGTAGAGCCCTCTAGGAGGACTGATGCATTAATACTGGTTATGCCACTTAGAGGAAGCCTCAAGACACAGAAATTATGCATCAAGCTTGATGCACCAGGGTAGCCCACAAGATGTAAAATTGCTGTAGTTCATCACTAGGCTTTAAAAGACTGAGTGAAGGTGGTGCTCTCATCAGTTGTAAGCAGAGAGTGCTTTGTGGCATTTAATGAAACAAGCCTTTTAATCCTGTGTGTGTGGATGGGGGAGTGTTCTTTACCCAGTAACATGTTCCCGAGAAAATTGGAACTTCATTAACAGAACCTGCCCTCATGTTATACAGTTTCCACAGATGATGGGATTGTAATGGTTCCTTTTTAAAGAACATTGCTAATTCTAATAAAAAATGAAAAAACGCACATAAACAAACAAAAACCCAAAACAAAAACACAAACAAACCCCCACACCCCCCACCCCCCAAAACAAACCAAACCAAACAAACACAAAACAACCAACAAACCTATCTTAATCAAAAATGCCCAGGTCAATATCTTGAGGGCTGGAGGGAGCATATCTTAATCAGTGGCTGTAGTCCAATTTAGGCCATCAAGTCTGTTCTTCAGCCCATGAAGAGGCCATACATTTAGGGTTTCTCACAGTAATTTCTGCAGTCAGCACATGCTTGAGCTGTTTTTAGCAAGAAACATCCAGTCTTCTAGGAGCAGTTACCACCATATCACATGTCAAGGTTAGAGTAAACCTCCTTTGTGTTAGGCTGACTTTCTGCCAGGACTCCCAAATTATTTTCAGTGTCTCTCCTTCCCAGGCTGTGAGGCTTGCTGTGCTTTTAAGTGTGTGCTGCAGGCTGCTGTGTTTGCTTGCTTTACTCCTAAATAAGTGGCTTTTCTACCTGACGATTAAAATGTTGTCATTTTTAAGTGTGTGAAGTAAACTGCTGACATCAAAGCAGGATCTGATGTAAGAGTTTCAGTCTTCTTTCCCCAGTTTTATCTCTGAAAATATTTTAAAAATCTTTACTGCTGCTGACTGAAAGCAGCATTTGTTTCCATACAGAACGAACTGAAGGCATATTCGCAGACTCATTAGAGGGACACACAGAAGAAATCACAAAGAGAGTTTTGCCAGCCCTTCCATGAAACTGTCATGGAAATCCTATGCTGAGCTCTCTTCACCCAGGGACTTGGCATTTGCATATTCCCTTTAATAGAAGCCCCTCCCTCCCACCTGTGGCTATTGTGAAATCTCTGGTTCAGCTCACATTTATGTTTGCTTTAATGTCTTTAACATTCATAGTGTTGCAGTGTCCTTCTCTCTGCCTTCTCTCCAGGCTTGATGGTGGTGATGCTCCCCCTGGGTTGGCTCTCATGGCCCCTGCATCAGACCTGAGAAGAATCAGGGGACGAAATAGGAATTTCTTTTCTTAAACCTTCCTCTCTTCTTGTCACAGCAACAGAAACTCTGCTTTGTAGCTTGAAGCTCCTAGGACAGTTGTTGAACTGCTGAGATACTTTTCAGGGTGCTGGAAAGGGTATTTTGCTCCTCAGCAATTCATTTTGTGTTCTGGTTAGAATGCTCCATTAAAGCATTTTAAATTATTTTCTGTGTTGGTATCAGAAAATATTACAAGATTCCTCAGATTAAAGAAAATGACCAAACAGCACAAACAGATAACAAAAGCCCCTCCGCCATTTAATTTGTTTTACAGTTTTTAGGAGACTAAAAAGATACGAAATTCTTGGCAGAGGAAGAAATGGGTATATGCAATTTTAAAGGGTTAAACTTCCAGTTCCAGTTTTCCACATTTTTTTCTTGCTTGCTGCATACGTCTGTTTTTTTCTTGTCTATCTGAAAAATGGAAAGACATGGCTAATCTTGGAAGATGAGGCCTCAATTTTGTTTTTCTGCATAAGATGGGAGGAAGAGGCAAGTAACTGAAAGGAGACAGCTGCTGCAGAGTTGGTTTGTGCCCGAGAGCTGTGACGTGGTGCGGGCCCTGCGCTTTACGAGACGTTTTGTTGTAAAAGGCTGCCTCAATAAACCATTCACAAGGGCATTAAAAGATGAAGGAAATTGCTTATTGGATCACAGAGAATCCAGCTCTGAAGTTTATGGGAATCTGAGTGCCCCAGGCCTTGGGTATTTCACAAACTTTTTTTGCTAAAGCTAATTAGGCAGCATTCAATTTAAAAAGTGACAACGTTACAATCATATGAGCAGAGTGATAGACTTGGCCTCTGGGAGAAAGCTGCTTTTATAGTTCTTTCTAGTTTACTCTTGGACATAGTTATTAAATAAATTAAACGCAAGAAAAGGCTGAGGTGGTTTGGCAGATCTGTTTCATAATTGAAAACCTAGAAAGGTAACAGTCCAAGCAATAAAGCTCATTTATGTAGAGTTTTTAAGTCTCTGGTTGCTCAGGTGAGCAGTCAGGGCACGGTGGGAAGGAGCAGTGGATCTGGTGAGGGAGCAAAGACATTTTGTATTCCACATTTGCTGGTCTCTGCCTGCAGCAGTGCCCTCAGACCTCGTGTGGTGCCTGCCCGCTCTTGTGGCATGCAACTTCCCAGCATCTTCCTTCTGCCCTGGAGCAGAGGAGGCAACACAGGTTTTCCTATCTGGGCACACCACGATTTCAGGGCTGAAAGGAGCAAGTGGGTTCTCGTGCTCTTGCCTCCAATGCCATCAGATGATGCTTCCCAGAGCTTCTGGTGTGGTGTAGGTGGCAGGAAAGCAGGTGCCTGAAAATTTTGGGGTAGCTCAAGCAGAAAACCAAGTCAAGAGCCTTTTCTTGTACAGCTCCTGCAGCAGTGCCAAGAAAGAATGCACTTATTCAGCAATTTTACTGTGTTTTACTTTTCCTAACCTTGTAATAACAAGTTCTGGTTCCTTGGCATTTGAACTGCTTTTATTGAATTGACCATAACTAGTTTTTGAAAGCAGGTGATTACAGTAATGCTGGCAAACTCTGCTTTTTGTGACCCTCTTCCACCACATACAGCATTTTGATGCTGAGCATTTTTGTGAATTTTCTAAGTCTTGTTCACCTGCTCCTTGTACATAAAGAGCATGGCCACATGGTCCCTGGATAATGTGTTGGATTTGACTGGCTGCCTACTGGGGTTTTTGCAACCTGGGCCATGGAAGCTGGGCCATGTCCATCCTCTGTATTTGTCAAACACTACGCATTGTGCTGGACAAAGCAGTGTTCCTTCTGGGAACATTCAGTTGGCCTTTTTACATGGTGGGTTTGGGAAGTTGATGTGATTGAATTTCTGTATCTTCTGAGGTATTTTCTCTCAGCAACAAAATGAGCTTTAGACCCATACTTCTAGAGATTTTGTCCTTTTTCCCTCTGTTGTCATCTGGGATCAAGCCAGTAAGGAAAAGAGTGAGGACATGGGGGAATGCAGGCATGTTTTTTCATTTTCACTTTTAATTTTATTTTATTTTTCCACAGGGTAGGTCTGTTTCTTTAACAACTTTCTACCGAACAGCAAGAAACATCATGAACATGTGCTTCACAAAGGAGCCTACAGTAGCTGAAGTAGAGGTGAGGCCAGCTCAAGGGGTGGTAAAGGTTTTTATTTCAGAAACCTTTTTTAATGAAATTTTTATTTTTAAAGGTTTTTACTGAGTATGGGGATTCACGATAGTTGACTTTCAAGCATTTCTGTAATCAGTTTAAGGCTGTCTAGTTGGGAATTTAAAAAAATGGTTAAATAGCATGGTGCTGATTCTTCCTTTTTTTAAATTTTTTGAACATTTTTAATAAAGGTGTTGATGAACTGAGGAAGAGAAAGAATTCTTAATCTGACATGCTGAAACATAGAAACCAAGAGGATCTAAAATTTGCCTGCCTTATTGTGACTTTAATTATTTATATTCTTATTTTTAAGCAATATTTTATGTTGAATTACATTGAGGTCATGAAAAACCTTGTAAATTTCTGGGGTTTATATTTTAATGAGAAATAGCTTGTTCAGCAAATTAAAAATGCATTACTGCTTTCTCTTACCACAGCAAGAATACTGGCGGATAGTGGAACAGAAAGATTGCCATGTAGCAGTGCATTGTGGAAAAGTAGATACCAATACCCACGGGAGTGGTTTTCCTGTGGGAAAATCTGAACCATTTTCAAGGTAAGATCCCCAAATCCATCCTCTCTGTTGCCTCACTCCTGAGCAGAGCCCAGCAGGGCAGCTTAGCACTGGGAGTGTCGGCATGGGGAATGTGCACTGACTGTGTCTCCCCTCAAACAGGCATGGGTGGAACCTCACAGTCCTTCCTAATAATACAGGATCCATCCTGCGACATCTTGGTGCTGTGCCTGGTAAGCAAATCCCTCCTCTGTGCTTGCAGCCAGTGTCAGTGTCCTCTGAGTGTGGTGCTGTGGGCACCAAATGCTTCTCCCTCTTCCTGGCCCCGCTGTTCCCCAGCTGAATGAGCAGACGTGCAGTTGAACGTACCTGCAGGTGGTATTTAAAGGGGTGAAGGCAGCCATGCAGATAAAGGATTAATGAACAATTAAGATCCTATTCCTGGAGGAACCAGTTGTACCTGCAGTGTATCCCTTGCTGTTCTTGCCAGGCTATCAGTGTTCTTTTGTGTCAGGACAGAGCTGTGCAGCTTCCACACTTGCAAAATGTAGTCTGTAGCACTGAGAAAAGCAGCACACACATTTTTTAAATGAATTGACACAAATTCTCCAGCTGCCTGTACACCATTGCAGTTTAGTGGTAAGAAACTGTGTGGAATCCCCTGTTGAGATCAGGTGTCTGGGAAACAGGATACCTGCTGAAAAGTTACATGTATGCTTGACAACATGAAGCAACCTCCTCTGATCAGTGGTAGTGAGCTTGAATTATGGGTATTTGTAAATTCTCCTAAGAATAGAAGTTTTATACAGCTATTAGAAAACAAACATGTTCAAGGGAACTGCAATTATCTGGTAGATATTTTCTTAGTGGAAAATGCTGAATTTGTGAAATTACTTCCTGTGAATTATTCACTCTGATAGGAAGACTTATAACTTCAAGGGTCAGCTTACAGGGAGAATAAGATTTTAGATTTAAATGCCCTCTCAAACTGTCTTTTACTGAACAAACTGAAGTTACTCAAAACTCATTTTTCAATCTCTTTGTTTTAGGAGTGACAATTCCTTGGCTAAATATTGGCATGGTCTTTTCTACCTCATGCTGGTCTCGAGACCAAAATCACCTTCCATACATTGACTACTTACACACTGGTGCTGATTGCATTTGGTAGGTACTCGCCTGGTTTTTCTTCACGTTCCCTGCAGTGGCTGCCTGTAGGCTGGTGTCAGTAGCAACTTGTGTGATACTTTTGCATGAGGGAATCTCACCTAGAGGGTCCAGTGTGTGTGTGTGTGTCAGGGTGGGGGGGTCCAGTTTTAATGGGAAAATGTGGTATAAACTTAGGAGATGAAAACTCTTTTCCTGGAAGAAAAGTTTCACTTGGTTTTCTGGGTTCTCTTCTGCTGTCTTGATGCCCTCATGGTGGCAGTGGCATCATGAACTGCCCTTTATGCACATGCAGAATGTGTTCTCACATGTTTCTCGGACACTGCTGATGTCAGGGAGGTTGTCACTGGGAAGGCACGTGGCCCAACAAAAAGGATTTGAAATCTGGAGGAAACCATTAAAGGAGGATCTCCTTTCTCCCTAAATGTGTTGAGTTGAAGAAATGTTCTGTATGTGATCCTTTCAAGGGGTAAAGGTAACTGCTGGATTATGCTGGAGATCTGGGAGTTTGTCAGTTTCTGTCATGGGCATTTCATGGCTCTTCTCCCTGTTCTGTGAATCAGGAATATGTAATCTTTTATAATAGTATACTATCAGGGCAAATTGCTGAGCAATCTACATTGTCCTCAACCTTAGGTGAGTCTGTTTCTCTCTAAAACATTAATCTAGTCTTAAATGACAGTGAATTCCAAACAGAAGGTATTCAAGAATCCCCTAATTAAGTTCTGAGGCCACTCTTCATGCTGTGTGTCAAAACATGTGACTCTTGGGATTGAACAGGCTTGCATCCAGACAGCTCAAATTTTGTTCTTCAAATCCAAGAAGAATAAAAGCAAAGAAGGCATTTGCTTTATCTTGATGGACTTACAGAGATGAGTACATAGTTTAAGGCATGTTTGTGATGATAGCCTTGATGAAACAGGGATAGTAGGCAGGAATAACTCATAAGAAGGAAGTGAAACTCCTTTGTTTGTTGAAGCTATTCTTCAGCAAGGCTGCCAGCTTGAAGTGTCAGGCTAGTATTCATTAGCTCATTACAATTTTTAATAGTGCAATAAAGCACCCAGCTGTGTTAGGAGAAGATGAATTTACTATCTGCAGGTTTTGTGCAGTACCTGGAGCAGCCCTGACAGTGTTGCATTCTGTTGCTGCTTCAGGGACAACAAAGCGGCCACTGGGCTCCAAACCTCTCCTCCATCTTCCCAAGTCCATCCACCACTCAGAAATCCAAGGACAAATCCCTGTGCTGCTCAAACCACTTCGCTTACCTGCAGATTGCTCAGCTCACCCTATAATCTCTCAGGTTTCGCCTCATGGAGATTAAACAGGGGAGAACTCCATTTGCATGCAGGGCAGAGGTCCGTGACCTAACCTTTTTATTCTGGAGGGATCCTCAGTGCCCAGTAAAAGAGAAAAGGAAATCTCATGCTGCCAAGACACTCAGAAGTCTATACTGGCCACTTCCCATTTTTATAGATAGGTACATCAGGAACTGCAAATGAGTGCAATTGCAGCATACACCAGTTGCAAAGGATTTCATTCCCCTTGGTCCTGCCCCAGGTACTCAGTTCCGTGCACTTCTGTGCTGCCCCTGCTCTCCACGCATCCTTCCCAGGCATTTTCCTATGCCTGTCTTGTGAGGGATTACATGCTTGAATCTTCTGTCTGTTCCAGCCATATTTTCTGACTCTAAAAGAGAAGAGTGGGTTCTGCATGATGTGGGTTCAAATTTAAAATATTTTCGTCCCTGTTTCAAATTTGTTGTTGCAGTGTAACACCACACCTGGGGAGCTTTACTGAAGCTGTCACTGTTAGCAACAAAGTGTTTGGCATGTGGCATATATTTAAAATTGCTGTTGGGACTTGATCCTGACTTATCAAGATCAAGTTCTTCCACTTCACCTCTCTATAACCCTGGGAGTTCTTCGCAAGGTCCTGACCTTTATCTGTATATATGTATGTCTTCGTACACCTGGGCTACCAGCTCAAAAAAACTCTTATGGTGGCTGCAGTAAGTTGTATGAGCAGATTATGTCATGTCTTCTGCCTCTTGGCTTGAAATTCAACAAACACAGATCAAAGTCATTGTCAGTACAGTGAACAGTGATGAGGTATTCAGATCATAGGAAGTGCAGCCTTCTACACACTCTTCAGTCAGGATAACTCCGTGATGCACATGGACTTAGTGCATGTTATAAGCAAGTACCCTGACAATGTGTGCAAGGCCAGCAGAACACTTCATGAACTTGCTGGAGAGTTCAAGATGAATGGCAGGAAGACCAAGTACCAGTTCCCCAAAGTCTTTCCAGCTTCATTCTCTTGTTCCAAGTTTGGAAAAACAACTCTGTGTGTGTGTTTCTGGTGTGGGGGAAAATGGAGTTTTAGTCACATTGGTTTAGACTCATTTAGACTCAAAAGGTTTAGTCTCATTGCCTAAAGAGAAAGGGTAAGTCATGATAAAGCTGGAGATGCTTTTTACTTGCCTGAGCTTGACCCCTCAGATAGGCTGCAGGCAAGACCAGTTGTCACCATATCCCCTCCCTACATCCAGGAAAACAGCAGTTCTCTGGATGTGTGACTCTAAGACTTGAGACTCCTGTGTTACTTCTTGTCATTCTTCTGAGGGAGCAGTGCTGGCAGTGAGCACAAGAGGACAGCTGCTTCCTTGGCTTGTAAGGAGAGGAGGATGTGCAACTTGGCAGATTCCCAGCAGTTTGAAACCTCTCCTGCCACTTCGGCTGCTCTTAGTCAGGTCTTCTGTTGCAAGGGAGAGGTGGGATTTGTTCAGTAAGCAAGGCAAGAAACTCTTAGGCAACTTCATACAAGGCACTAACAGTAGAGGGAATTTGTGGTGTCTTGACTTACAGACAGAAAATGTTATTAAATGTGAAGATCTTTTGGTTGATGCATAGATAATAATTACAGCCTTTTATGGTAAAGATAACAACATATATCGGTGCTCACAATATGCAAACTACTGCCCGTAATTAGCTGGCTTGGTGCTGTTAAAAAGAACATCAATCTATTGCTGGTTTCTCTCCTCTGACTCTACAGAGGACTGAGTTTTCACATTTCTGTTTTGGGGATTTTGTGTCTTTTGATACTTGCTGAACATGATCAGACTGAGTCTTGAATAAACAACTTCCCTTCGATCCTCAGTGTTTTACCAAAAATGCTGTGTGTGAAACCCTGTGTTGAATTCCTTTCTTCTAATCAATGTGCTGGTCTGAAGTGCATGTTACTGTGTAGCTGTGGACTGTTATTTGCTCCACAGTAAATCTTTCTCTTCTCCTCTGACAAAACAACAGGTATTGCATTCCTGCTGCGGAGGAGAACAAACTTGATGATGTGGTACATACCCTGCTGCAAGCCAATGGCACTCCAGGGCTGGAAATGCTTGAAAGTAATGTAATGGTAGGTTAACACTGGGAGAGGTGTTCCCATTTGAGAACCCAAGGCTAATCAGGAGGCTGGCTGGTTGGGGATTTATTTTGGTTTTGTCTTACACTGCAGTGATGCAGAGGGGCTTACTTTCTGTTTGCAGTGTTTACTCACATGGTATTTTTCTAGCAAGGGTGTTATTATGTATTAATATAAAAACAAACATGAAAGTGCAATAAATGTTTTTAATACTGTCTAGAATGTATTTAGCCTCACAAAGGGAGTGGGATTTAATCAATTCATCTGCCATGACTGACATTTTATGATGCCAGCATGGATAAAGAGAAACCTAATACTTACGTATTTTTGCCTCCTTTGTTTATCTTTTGGATAACAATTTCTTTTTAGTGCATTTAAGTATAAATTGCGGAGCCCATAACAAAAACCCCTCCCTTGGCTACCCATGTTTAACATCTCACAGAAGTGCAGTAGCACAATAGATTCAGTCAGAAAAGATGGGATGGAAAGCTGAATGATCGGTGTTGCTTTCTGTAGTAGCAGCCAGTGTTCTGTCCTTGGGCACGTGAGAGTTTAAACTGTTGGTTTGAGGAGAGGCATTCCTGCACTTGTCACTCCAAGCACTGAGGTTCAGCATGGGCAGAGTGGGAAAGTGCCTGGAATGGAGCTGTTGGCAGAGCACAGCTCTGCTCCATGAGCAGGAGCAGGTGGCAGCACCCAGCCAGGAAGGGGATCAGAGAACTGTAAAACAAAGTTGCAATTGATTGTTTTTCTCTCGCTCTTTTTTTTTTTTTTTTCTCTGTCTTTTCCAGATCTCCCCAGAGATCTTGTGTAAGGAGGGGATCAGGGTGCACCGTACTGTACAGCAGAGCGGGCAGTTTGTTGTCTGTTTTCCGGGATCTTTTGTGTCCAAAGTATGTTGTGGCTATAGTGTTTCCGAATCGGTGCACTTTGCTACCACCCAGTGGACAAGTATGGGCTTTAAAACAGCCAAGGTAAGTTGAGGAAAGGAGTTAAAATGGATTCACGGCCCTGCCATCTAAAAGGACAGCAGACATTCCCAGGATTGGTAGCATTCTGAGAGTAGTGCAACTACGTCTGTTTTTCTGGACTACTAAATAAACAAAAAAAAAGGAAAAAGTTCTGCAAGGCATAAGATGATCCAGTGTTTTCAGAAAAGTGACTGAGTTGTTAACTAACAGTTAAAGACTTGTGTATAAATAAAAAAATTAAGAAGACTGTTATGCCTGCAGACCAGTTTGCAAGGAAGCTTTTCAAAAATCCCTTCAGAGCTAATGATTATACACTGTATTATGCTTACTCCTTTTTTTAAGTGATGTTTTCTAGAACCATTAGAATCTCAGGTGCAAATATCTGAATAACTGTGCTTGTTAGATCATATGGTAGGCAGAGTCAGTTAATACTCACAGCTGTATTGCTTGTTTTTCTCTGCCCCTTCATTCAGGAAATGCTGTTGATCAGGGCAATTTCAATTTTAATCGACTTGAAAATCCTTAGGTTCACTGACCAGTTCATCCAATACTAGATGTAAATAAATAACCTTCCCATTCCCTTTTCACACAACTGACCAAGGCAGGTTGCCTGCAGAAACAGGTGATTTGTCCAGTCATCATGATTCTGGGTACATTTCTGTGTTCTTGGACAAAGAATATACACCACTAATTGTGTTCCCGACCTTCTGAAATACACTCTGGGTTACAGATACTATTTTGGTAGTGTTTTATAGCTAAGTCACTAGTAAATTATCCTTTACAGCTTCAGATCAAGTTACTGAGTAATTAACTGTAATATGTCCACAGTTAGGGATTGCTTCTTTAGGGTAAATGGAATTCTTCCAGCCTGGTTATACTAACTGTATATTAACTTAGTTTGAAATAAAAGATTATTTTATTATATATTTATTTTGGGGGAAGGTGGGAATTGTGTATATCTATAAGTAAGGCATAAGAATCCTGAGCTAACCTTTCCTGTCTGAACGTACATGATTATATTAACTCCATGTGCTGTATTTATCTCTCTACTGAACACTTGTTTGATATCGTGAAAATGCTACTCCTGTAAGAGACAGAAATCACTATGCAGCAATTAAACAGCTCTTGGTGCCTCAAATTTTGAAGAACAGTTTCTTTTGATTACTTTTTAAGAGCTTTGCACTGGGTAGATATAAGCTGACTGAAAATCCAGCAGATTACAGTCTATGATAACCTTCCTTGGAAATTGAAGTCACAGCTCTCACAAACTTTACAAAGAACCACAGATAACATGTTTATATTGAAAGAGCTTTTGAAACACCTACTGCGTTGTTCTTTTGTTTCTCTCTTTTTTTTCCTTCCCTTCCTTTTCTGTCCTCAAACTCTCTTATGTTCTTAATTCCCTTTAATTTTGGAAATTATTTTTTGGTTCCTTCACTTTGACAAGGCACTTTGCCATCTTTGCCACAACACTGGCCAGGATTGTGCTTTCCAGAGGTGGTATGTAATGGGCAAGATTCTCCTTTTGGGCTGTTAAATGAACTCCCTGATAAACAACTGCACTTTCTGTTTGTTCATTTTCCACAGCAATACTGACGGTTTCTAGAGTTTGATTAATTAAGTTTGTTTTCATCCTATGATACTGTGACCTGACTTTTTTATAGTGACTCTCTTTATATTACTAAAATGATGTTGTTTTCATTTCTGTATTGAACAACTGCTCAATCTCCTTTAATACATGGAAAAATGAAATTCTGCATCTGAAATTGCATTGATTTCAGTCTTACAAGCACTTTGGAATAATTGTTGGGTTAAAAGAGTTTATATAAACACCTGTGTAAAGGGACAGTCAGGTTTAACCTAGACCATACTTAGAACAAAGTTGCTGGTTTTTAAAAAGCACCCTTAGAACTCTTGAAATTTTAAGGTAAGGATGAGAAGAAGATTTAGAGTTGTAGTGGAAGAGTGTGTGTTTGGAGTGGCAAAGGGATAACCCCATAGCTTCAAATAAGGCATTGGGCAGAGTCAATGCAACTCATTTAGGAAACTGAAGTACAGAATGTTGGACTAAATGAAGGCACTCTGGGTTAGAGGTTTGGAAATAAGAGGGAATGTCGGGTTTTAAAGGAGGGCTTTGGTGCTCTAGAGCCTACCAGAAATTGAGTGGGAAGAGAGTCAGCTGGTACTGTAATACAAGAGGAAGAAGTAGATAGGAAAGATGGAGTTAGTCTTCCAGCTGGAGCAGCACTGCTGCACACACAGGAGAGGTTACAGTCCATAAGCCTGGTTTAACCCAGTTACCAGTGACAGAACCCCTGTGCAGTGATCTCCCAAATAGGAAAACTGTGGTATTAGCACAGCATCCCAGGCCATCCATGGAAGATGCTGGCAGGGATTGGACAGGTATTTCCCCACCTCCAGTTCTGGTTGGGGTGAGGAATGTACCTTTAAAACGCCACAGGTTTCCCACTCCTTGGCTCCTGTCACAGAGCTGTCCCACCCAGAGCACATGGGGCTCCTTCAGATGAAACCAAAGGGACGGTGGTCCTACACAAGTGTTACCTGATGTCCTCACTAGAAAAGAGCTAGTGCTGTGCTGTGGTGGAGAGCAGAGATTAAGAACCTTGGAAGAGCAGTAAAATGCAAAATAACCACTGGTGTGGAACAAGTGAATGTACAAAAAAATTAGAACAGGGTAACCACCGTGGTGACTTTTGCAGCAAGGTCATGGCCTCCAGCCCTTGAAACTTTGGGAGGTAGGTAAGGACAAGAGTTGCAGCTGACAGTCTGTGAGCATTTTTGGGAGAAAAGGCTCTTAAATAAATTGAGAGATGAAGTTCACACACCAAAAAAATTAACTGATTAAAGAAAAGCAGAGGATGGGAGTTTTTATCATGAAAGGAGAAGGTCTCCTTCTGCATTCCTCAGGAGTTTGTACTAGCACAGTTTAATGTATCCATAAATAACCTAGGAAGGGAAGTTAATAGCAAAACTAATCCTTTATGCTGAGGATATTAATGGTAATGGCAGCAAAAATTAAAGCTATGAAGTGTTACAGAAAGATTTTATGATACTGAGTGATCCAAGTGAGAAAATGGTAGATGAAGTTCAGTGTTGATAAATGTTAAATTTAAATTTTAAAACATAATCCTAATGTGACAGATACAGAGATGGGCTCTGATTGATGGGCTCTTGCTACTGAGAAAAGAGGTCTTTGGATTCCTATGGAGCTGTCAGTCAAGTGCTCTGGAGTGGCATAACAAAAATACATTGAAATGTTAAGAATTACAAGGAGAAAATAGATAACAAAGCAGAAACTGCTCTGGCGCTGTCTTGGTGGTTTGTGCAATTCAGAGCCCCTAATTGCAGAAGGAATATAGAGGAACTAGAAAAAGCACAGCAGAGATCAGTGGTTAAAATTATTAATTAGCCCCCGAATTAAATACAAGAGTACTACTCAGCCTGGAAAATGAATGACCAAGAGATGTATGAGAGCAAGAGAGATCACAAGTGTCAGGCTGATGACAATTATAATGTGAATGTTCACTGACTTCTGTGACATTGGAAAATGTGTCACTAAAAGAAATAATCCGGCAGCAGTACAAGTCTGTTGTAAAATACTTACCTGTGCATTTCAGTACTGTATGGAAGAGAGAAATGTACACAGGTTCAGAAATTCAGATAAATGCAGAGATACAGCAAGTTGTGCTAAAGCAGCTTGGGCTCAGGCTGTCCCTGAACTGTCACCCAGCTGGAGCCAACCTTGCTTTCTTCTCCAGCCACCCACTGTGGCCTTTTATCCTGGCTGTGTGTGTTGCCTGTGCAGGACTTTTACGTGGATTTGAGTCTGTTCTTGTGTACACAGCCTCAGCTTAAGCAAACCTAACATGGAAAAGTCTTCCCATACCACTCTTAACAGTGCAGATGTCTCCTAACAGTGCAGCTCTTCCAACCCCATGCAGGGTCCAGCAGAGCAAATAGCTTCTGAAGAACACTTTTCTTACCTCTAACCTCTTTGGAACTGTTTTTGGTCAACAAAGGCTGCTATTCCATTTTATATGATAGTTACCACTTGAACGCATGCAATTTGTGCTATTAAAAATGATTACTTTTATGATAATATTGGTTGTGAAAAAAGAAATACCCAGAGAATGTAATAATGGTTACAGAACAAGGTGGAAAAAAATTAAGGTGAAAAAATAAAATCTTCGGGGTTGAGTGTACTGAGTAGGTATTTGGCAGGTTTAACCACTAACCAGAAACATCACCCTCACATAACAGTCCAGTGTTTGCTCATTTGAACTCTCTGACTCTACATAAGCCAAAACAGACCTCTGCAGGTACTGGGAAAATGCTGCACTTTTCCCACCTGCACATTAAATCAAGGAATTTGCCTACCTAAGAATTATCAAAAGGGTTTCAGCTACCAAATAATTTGGTTTGTATTGAGTGAAAAATATACCTTTAAAAGCTTTCACAGAGGGGAACCAGTAACAGGAAGAACTGAACCCCCACTCTTTTGCCTGTTGTCTCTTATCCCTGACATCTGCCCATTCTGCTAGGTTTTTTTATGTTTTAAAAGATGAGAGATAACACCTCTCCTGGGTTTCAAGAAGGTCATATGTATAGATATTACACTGTTTGCACTCTGAGCCGTCCACTGAGCTTGAGTGAGGGTGTTGCTCCTCTTGGCCTCCACAGGAAAAATTCATTTTTAGGGAGAGAATTTTGAGGTGCTTGGAATATAAACACTTAGTTTAACTGAGACTATGGAAAGTGGTTGTTTTAAAAGGCTATTTCTTGCTTCAGTTTATTAGTATCAATAATATTAGTTAATTAACTTTTGATTCATTCTTGGTAACATTTTATTTGCAAACTTGCTCGGGAATTAATGTGGCAATTTCCTCCTGTCCCAGGAAATGAAGCGGCGCCGTATAGCCAAACCATTTTCAATGGAAAAGTTGCTTTATCAGATTGCAACAGCAGAAGCAAAAAAAGAAAACGGACCGACTCTGAGTACGATATCATCGCTCCTGGGAGAGCTCAGGTAACGAATTGGGGGCCTGCTTACCTCTTTTGTTTTCATTGACAGACTCCAGAGGTGGATGGCGTAAGTAACCCCTTCAGACACACCTTGCCCCTACTTATTTATTCAAGCAAAAGCCCAGCAGATGTCCAGCCCAGCCCTGAAGACAGGCACACATGGAAGAGGCAGCTTCCTTGGCTGTAGCTGATGTGACAGTGCCCATGGTTAGGATGTCTTAAATCTAAGAATTCCCTACTTTAAATACCTTAAAAAATTGAAACTGCAGTTTGCACTGTGTTTTTATTTTGTTAATTCTTGGTGCTGAGAGTTGAGATTTCCTGATGCATTATGTGAACTATGTGGTGCCAAGTGGTCAAACACTTGCCTTGAGTTTTTCAGCCTCTTGGCATCAGTAGTCACTGTCAATCCCTGTCTGTAGTGGGTTTTGCACCAGGAACCCTTGTCTTCAGTATCAAGACTGTTACACTACAGGTGCAAAAGGTCCTTTGTTTAGAGAGAGTTGTCTTGGTTTTAAATAGTAAGAGAGCAGTTGTGCATGCATGGTAACACATCCGGTGTTAGAACTCCAGAGTTTTAAAAGAGTAAAAGCTTCACACTCCTTTTTCTCTGCAGTATTAAGGACACATGTTCAGGGTTTCTCTTAGGATAGGTGAGAAAAGAAAATATAATGTTGCCTGGCTTCCTGTGTAATGATCTTCTCTTTTGTTCCCTACCATGTAGTTGCTACCTATCTTTCAAGTTTGTGACAACTGATACTCGAGATGTCAAGAAAGTTTTGATGAATGGAGTCTACAAACTGTATTTAACTAACTAGCATGTTCATTTGGAAAATTTCCAGTGACATATTGAAGGGGAAAACAGCCTATGTGTTGTTTAGTGTTCAGAAAGAAATGCAAAGAGGTGTGCTGACTGCTTTACCTGCAGGTGGCTCCCCTGTGGGAATAACCACTTTCAAGTGCCTTTTTTTTCCCCTTGAAGAGGAAGTCTGCAAGTACAAAAGGCAAAACAAATGTTGGTGCTTGCTCTTAGACCATCACATCGACCTTTATCAGAGTGGTTCTCAAACTTGTTCTTATGCATAGGCTGGAATTCACTGGAGGATATGGATCCTTCCTGTTGCTGCTTATAGGAAACAAAAGCCCAAACAACAAAGCCTTTAAAAAAAAAAAAAAAAGCCATCTGAAGTGGAACACTGTACCATAATTTTTTTCCTTTGTTTTGTTTTACTTGCTTGTTGTGTCTCTTGCTGCCTCTTCTCCTGATCTGCCTTGGTTGCTCAGTTTGCCCGTGCCATTTGCTTAGCTTGGCTCTCCACTCCTCTTCAGCTGTGTCTGGTGGTGCACTTTTTTATCCTCCCATCTGCTTGGCTCACTCCACACTTGCTGTCTTCCACTCAGCTCCAACCCAACCTGCTCTCCTAAAGCTGTAGGGTTCAGCACAGGAGTATTGTCCCCCTTAGAGATGCTGCGGGTGAAGGGCGGCCGGAGGGCTTGGTGGTTGTCCTTAATTGACATCTCCTTCTTTTTCCCTGGGTGTACAGCAAGATCTTCGTCTTTTGGCACAATCACTTGCCCTGCTCCCCCTTTCCTGCCTGAAGCACCTTATGGCAGCAGGTCCTTGGTTCATCTCTGCCTCCTGATGAAGGGGCTGTTACTCCTGACACCAACGGCTCCTCTTCCTCAAGGTGGCTTTTGGCAACTTCAGGAATGACATTCATGTTAGCCACAGCTCCCGACTCTCCACATGGCTCGAGCAACCATCGACCTCCAGGAAGTCCTCGGCAGTCCCCACTTCTCTGTGGAGCAGTTTGAGAACCATTGGCTTGATACAGTGGTCGCTGTTAAAATCCAGAGATAGCTTTTGCAATTAGGCAGCGTTTCCCGGGCGCTGGCTGTGTCTGCCATGCTTAGGGAATGGCACCAACCTCCGACAACACTCAGGGCTTTGCTGTGTGGAGCTCAGGTTTCAGTGATGAGCGTGGTAAAGGGGTGACTGTGTGTGGCTCTGTGGTGGCCGTGCCGGTGTCTAACTGTGCCCCGTTCGCAGGGACACGGAGCTGAGGCAGCGGCGGCAGCTCTACGAGGCCGGTCTGCACTCCTCGGCGCGCTACGGCAGCCACGACAGCAGCAGCGCCGGCGTGGATGGCAAGAAAAAGCCTCGAAAGTGGTTGCAGTTAGAAACGTCAGAGAGGAGGTGTCAGATTTGTCAGCACCTGTGCTATCTTTCCATGGTGGGTGCAATCCTTTGCCGCTCCTGGGGTACTGTCTCCCTGCTCTAGCATTCCAGGGATCTACAGGCATTTGAGAGACAGCGCACAGCAATGGAGCCGTGTCCTGCACTCCATGTGCAAGACACAGAGGTGTTGATGTGGCATACACTGCCTTGGCCGGTGGTGACAACAGTGTCAGCTGGCTTCCCACCCTTGCCAGAAGGGATGAAGCAGTGCCCTCAGACAGCTGTGAGATGTTTGCAGGGCACTAGGAGGGCTAACAAAGACACCTGCAGGTTGCCAGCAGCAGTAAGTGGTGGCAGAGCAGGTCTCAGGATGAGCTACAGCTCAGACACGTGCCATGAGTCTCAGGCATGCAGCCACAGCCCATGCTGAGACAATGTCCCTGCAAGCCAAATTGCAGGGAAGATGTATCCCATCCATCGAGCTGTTTTCCAGCCTGTCCAAAAATAGCCCATAAACTTCTCTCTCTTAAGAGGGAATTGCCTGCTGGCTTTTGAAGGTATGCTGAGCACTGCAGTGACACTTCCAGGCTTAGAGCTGTATGCAGAACACCTACAAACACAGCAATGTCATTAAAAACACCAGAAGCCCCTCCTACAACCTTACATACCATTTAATCCCAAGAACAGGTATTCAAATAAACATAATGCAGTGCATGTGCGTCCATATTTAGTCCTTTCAGTTTGGGAGTTCTTTTTCTCTGTCATCTTCTGGGGATTTTTTTGGTTATAGTTGTTAGGTTTTTAATGGAAATGAAATGTAACTGCATATAATCAGATGTAACTGTTTCCCTCCCTAGGATAGATAAAATATGCTGAGTTTATACATGTCTTTAGACCACTTTTTAAGTAGCATTAGTTTGAAGTAACTTTAAAATGAGTTTATTTGAAAAAAACAAAACCAAAATACTAACCAGAACCTCTTAATTCTGGTCCATTTGCTCCGGAGTAACTTTAATCATGGGAAGGATTTTTCCATGTCCCTCCTTAACAGTAGCTGGGGACAAAAAAAACCAACCTGGTTGTTAAATTCCAAGCTGAGTGTGCAGGCCTGGCAGGCAGCCAGCTGAGCAAATGTGACCACTGCTGAACAAGACAGTAGTTGAGGAATCCTGCAGCTAAGCTGATTACATCCTTGTTCAAGACATCATTTTAAGTAATGGGAAACTACTCCTTACAGGAGATCTTTAGGACTGCATGGGAGATGATAATAAATGCATACACTGTTTGGATTTAGCCCTCATTGCTGTTGGTGGGGGTTTTTTTGTTTGGGTTTTTAAAATGATATATATTTGCCAACATTAGTGCTCGAAAAGTGATGGATTCTTTCTACTTCCTACACATCCTGAATGATCTCACAATGTGTGTTTGCACCTCCTTCCCCTACCTTGCAGTAAAATCCAGGTGTAGTAATTCAGGCCATAATTGAATACAGTGTGGAGTTTGGAGCTTAACTGCACTTCTTCCCTCCCCACCTCTGCTCTTTTCTGTAGGTTGTACAGGAGAATGAAAATGTTGTCTTCTGCTTGGAGTGTGCCCTGCGGCACGTGGAGAAGCAGAAGTCGTGCCGGGGGCTGAAGATGATGTACCGCTACGATGAGGTGAGCGTGGCACCACCCTGGGGCCGGGTTCCCAATGTCTGGGAGGACACTTTGTCCTGCTGATGCCTCAGGAAAATGGTCTTGGGTTTGGGGTTTGTTTTGGTTTTGTTTCTGATGTAGGAAGAAGGTGCTTTATTGTGATTTAAGTAAAAAACAAACACCAAAAACCAAAAAAAACCCGAAGGGAACATGATGACACAGATGAAACCTGAAGCATAAATTGCATGAATATGTGCCACAGAACATAAGAAGCCACTTAATGCTTTGGGATGGAACATGAGGCTTTGCTTTCACTGGTTATGTTATGGTAACTTTGGAATACCTTCCCTCTGTTGGTAACTGGAAGTTCAGCAGACTTACTCCAGTCCAGCATGAGCATCCTTTAGGGCAGACTTGCAGAGCACATGCAGATGAGAGGTGCAATAATGGCTCCAAGCAAATGTGATGATGAGTAATCCCAGAAATCAAGATGGAGATTTAGGACTGTGCTTGGGTTCTGGGCTCAAGCTCCATTTCTTTACCTGTGAGGGGACTCAGCCCCAAAGGTAAATAGCAGAGCAGTGGGAGAAATGACCATCAGCTCTTGGAGAGCAGCACTGGGTACAAGCAGCTTTTTAAGATGGGCTTCTCAGCATTTCTGAGCACTCTGTTGCTGTCCTGTTTAAGTGACTCTGCAGGAAGAGCAGATGCTAATCTGTGTTTTGTTTTTTCCACTTCCTGAACAGGAACAAATAATCAGTCTTGTCAATCAAATCTGTGGAAAAGTATCTGGTAAAAATGGCAGCATTGAGAACTGTATCAGCAAGCCTACACCAAAAAGAGGACCTCGTAAGAGAGCAACAGTGGACGTGCCATCATCTAGGCTTTCATCCTCCAGTTCATCCAAAAGTGCTTCAAGTTAATCCTGAAGATGCCAACACTCTCATTTTGTCAATTTATATATATTTTTTGTAATTATTATACCATAGTTTGGAGTACTTGCTGTAGAATACAAGCTGTCTTTGCACTAGCTCTAAAGAAGATTTTCTTCTGGTTTTAGAGAACTAATTTTGTTTTAGCATTAAACTGTTGAAATTTTTTTTTTTTGTACTTAGAATAGATAGATACAGCAGTCTGATTTTTTTAAACTGCCGTATGTTCACTGTTTTAAAACCGGCAAGGGGCTGATAAAATATTAATTTGTATTGTCCCTATGGCTGAAAAAATAAAAAGCCTTTTTGGTAACTGTGAGAAAAGGCTTTTAACCCATTTTTTGAATAGGTTAAAGTTTGATGTGTTTTATAATTTGTTCTCCAGTCATGTGAGCAGATTTTTCTAGAGAGAAAAGGGATAGGAGACAAAAACTTGAAAGAAATTGCTTTACTTTGGCTGTCTTTTATTCTGTCACAGCAAGATGAGTTTTGTAATTTTTTAAATTGGAGAATACACACTTTCTTTGGGAGGTTATGGCAGCTGAAGTTGGACTTCGTTTCCTAACTGTAGGCAAAAGGAGGAGATTTGGAGTATGTTCTCTTTTACCAGCACATCACTATGCATCTGTTTTGAGGGGGAAAAAAAAAAAAATTTAAAAAAAAAAAAAAAAAAGGAAAAAGAAAAAAAGGAAAAAAAAAAGGAGGAAAAAAGACTGCCTGCCTTGAGGAGTTATGTGAGGGAAAACTGTGCCTGATTTCATTAGGAAATCCATTCTGTTATTTTTTGGTGCTGTTGGCTACTTTATCAAAAACCCTTCAATAGCATCCTTTAAAAAAAAATAAAGAAAAAAAGAAAAAAAGTGATTGAAGCCATAAGTGCTTCTTTTGTCATAGACGTGCAATCTTTCTAACATTCCATTTCCATTCCACTGCTGTTTTTCACACCTTTACACAGTCAAGCATTAATTTTTGTTTTGAATTTGTTTCATTATATGATCACATTTAGAGCCACTAGCAAGTCTGCATATTTCTTTTGAATGTGAAAATGCATTTGCTTTCATCTTGTCTATTTTTTCTCTTCATGTTGTAACAAAAAAAAAAAAAAATCACACCTTTTGTACATATGCCTGTAAATTTTTTTAAATACTTGAGCCTTTTCTTGGGGTGGGGGGAGGGACGGCAAAGAGACAAGATGAAGAAAAGCCTTACGTTTCACTTTCTTCATCGGTTGGATTGGATGCTTACAGGGTTTTTCTTGTAACATTTATAAGTGCTGCTTACATCACTGAACAACAACAAAAAATAATAATGGAGTAGCTGTTGCCCTTTTCTGGTTGTGTGTACAGTATGTGTGGAATAAAAAAGGGAAAATGTTTTCACAAACTGTTTTGTTTCGTAATTGAATTCAACAATACCGTAGCTACCCATATTGCACTGAGCTTGCCAGTGGTGACTGTCAGGAAAGTCCTATAATACAATTTGTTGGTTGTTGTTGCAGAAGACTGAACTGTTTTGGAATATTTAACAATAACATAAACAGAGTCAAGTGTTTTCAAATGTGGTTGTCTGGTTTTTATGGCCTTGCTGTGTACTTTTCCCTCTTGACAGTAAACTTCTGACTATGGCTTACAGTTTGACATTTAATTTATTAGCGCTGCTCTGCTCTCTTTCCTTGTAAGGAAAGACTTCATGTTGTTTATTGCCAGTTTTTTGTTTACTTTCCAGGTTTGTACTACGAGGTTTAATAAAAAAAACAAAACTTTTTTGGACATTTTGTCTGTCTTCTGGAAAGCGAGAGAATAAAGGAAGCTACTTCAAGATAAATTTCTTTCAACTTGTTGAATAGTAACTCTCTATTTGTAGGTAGGGAGCTTCCAGCCTTCCTTTTCCAGACAGGGGTCAGGAAACACACTGTCAGCTAACAGGAGAATCCTTAAGGAAACTGGACACTGCCCAGCTGGCAAGCAGCAAGGAGCTACCTCATTCCCAGCCATTGGCTTTGTCAGGGCTGGTCTTTGGAAGGGATCTACACCGCAGCTCATCCTTTTACTTACGCTGCTTCTGATTACATTCCTTCCCTCAGTGCAGGAAGAGCAGGAGCCAGGAGCCTTCTCAAAGGAGAGCAGATCCCTGAAAATAAAAGCATGAGACTTGACAAGCAAAAGGTATTAGACATGGTAGAACCTTGAGTTCAGAGAGAAAAATGACTGCAGAAAAAATGGGAATGAGATGATGCCTGTAGGTCCTGACGTTTCTAAAGGACATGCACTTAATTAATAATTCAGGTTTATCTCCCTAGTGTAGTCAAACAGATGTTACCATGGAAAAGCACCTGACATTGGTGCTCCTAATAACCACTTTTTTTCCTGAGTTAGGCTCCTCTTAGGTTCACTTGTCATGGATAAAAGACCTGGGTAATCAAGTAGAAGACATGGTTGGGATAGAAATTCTTTATTTTATCTTGAAAGAGGAGTAAGTACACAAAGCTAAGATACCTGCTCCACAAGGAGTGCAACATTTCCATATGCATCTCTCCTCCTTCTCACGTTCTTATTTTTTCCTTAACACCTATAACTAAGTTGGTCCTGAATAAGAAGTGTGAGAACAGTAGACATTGCTGCGTTAGTAGACAAAGGCAGGAGGCAGACAGTAGGTAGTAAAGAGTAGAAAATAACTTTTCATTTTGGTTCAGATCCTAAATCTTCAGTTGCAGCAGCTGAAAACATGCAAGGAACAATTTGGGTTCAGTATTACACATCAACTCTTAAGTACTTCCAATCAGCCATTTAAAGGTTAGTGGTCAAAGTAACTTCTACCTTTCCCCTTCAATTCTCTTATACATAGTATATACAACAGTTTTACTGCTCCCCTGAGCCCCAAGACTACTGTTAAAGTGTGTGTGCTTTAGGCATAATTTTTTCTTTAAAAACCAACCTACACATGACTGGCAGTTTTGTAAAAAGGCAGTATTACTAAGTAAAAAGATCTGGCTGTTACGCTTGGTTAGCAAATTGTTACACAGGCAAGCTCTTCATTCACTTGTTCATTCATTCAGAAGTCATTCTTAAAGGATATGATTTTAAGATTCAGATAGTTTGAGAGTCACTTTCATCACTGCCATCTGAAGCACCCTTCCTCTCAGTTACAGCAGCAAGGGCAGTGTCCACTTGAACCTCCTCTTCATCAGACTGAACGACGGGGGACTCTCCTTCACTCGCGTCCTGGCTGGCCGAGTCGGTGCAGGTCGAGGACAGGGAACAGAGTTTCTGCCGTAACTCAGACTGGCTCGGCACCTGGAGACTGATCTCGTTCACGTAGGTGTTGGAGTCAGGCCCTGAGAGATGGGAAAACAACACCACCACCAACAGTCAAGCTCTGGCTCAGCAAGGCAATTGAGAAGTCAATAGATTAACATCAGCTCAGCGCTGGCTAGGGAGTCACTTTCAGGTTGTTTTCCTTCTTTTGCAAGACACCAAGAGGAAAACCCCCCAATAAACTCAGTGTAACAGAACTACACAAATTGGAAATATAAAACCAAACGAACAACTAGGAAGCAGGCAATAACAATCATCAACAGTTCTGACTAAAAATGAAGACGAAAAAGCAAATTCAATTCAGCATGAAAGCAATCCTCTGGTGGGGCTATACTACAGTTCAAGTGCACCAGAGTGGGATTTTAAGACTCTGCTTCCTCCATATCCTGTGCAAAAGAAGACTTGTAAGCAAGTTCAGTGTAATAGTGGTTGCTTGCAGTTTGAGAGTTCAGGTTTCAAAATTAGATCCTCTTCCCTGGACAGTTCCTAACAGCAAAAAAAGTTAAAATGAGGAAACATCTAAACTGTATGATCTGCCAAAGAAAACCCTTTTTTCCTTCTCTCCTATAGCTAACAAGTGTTTCTCCATAGTCAGAGCATCCAGCTTCAGCTGGTGAGTAGCTTTAGTGAAAAAATTCTCTTAATTGTATTACAAAGTTTTCCAGAAGGGTCAGATGGATATGAGCGACACCTTACCTCTGCTCAGACTGTTTGCAGAGCAGTTCACACTGTCTATGCCCGCTCCTCAAGTACCTGAGTTATATTTTAACACTAGACATTTTAGAGAGCCTGCCTTACGCATGCATTAGATCAACTTACACAACACACAGGAGAGTTTTCAGGAGTGACAGAGCAAATTCAATTTTGCAGTTTNAATTTTAGAGAGCCTGCCTTACGTGGTGTACACCAGCATGCATTAGATCAATTTACACAACACACAGAGGAGTTTTCAGGAGTGATAGAGCAAATTCAATTTTGCAGTTTAACTTACTGTCATGAAATGTTGCAAAGCCAATGTCCAAAGCAAGGCAAATTTGGAAATGTTTCCGTGTCTTGAGCTGATTCTCATTTTTACCAGTTATTTTAATAACTTACCTGTATTTTGTGGTGTTGGGCCCAATTGTCACACAACCTTGCCCTGACAACCCAGCTGTCTACTGACAGCAAAATTAAGAGTTACCCATAAGCCATCTCATTTTTCTGAGAATGAAGACTATTGCATATTTGGTTTGATACTAGGGTGCCAGGTTCTTAAAGCAAACATAAAAATCCCTTAATCAGAGGGAAATAAAATGTCTGGAACCACAAGAGCAAGATTCATGAGACTTACACTGCAGTAAGGTTGCAGTGCTGGAACATTATTACAGTACAGGTACATCATATTGCAGTGTATGTCCACGTACATATATGCTGTAATATTTAGATTGCAGCATAAAATAATGTATTTTTTTCAAAAGCTAATGCATTTATCTACCTAGTTAAAAAAGTAGTTTCTGCACTTCCTTAGATAATCCAGCTGAGACTGTTTGCTGTTGAGACACGAAGCTTCTTAGTCCAATATCTGCCAAACAGCCAGCAAAGGGAAAACAGTCCTAGATTCTGCAATTACTGGCAAGCTCAAATGATGATCAGCTTTAATAATGCACAAAGTGGATGCCTATCCAAAACCACCAATCTCAATTCAGTTTTTGCAATGAAACACAAAAACCTAACCCTTTAGTAATCAAGTGTGCCTTGACCATTTACCACAAGTAACATTTTTCATGTTCACGGCAGGTGTCAATCACCTTTACCATAAGGAGTACTGTAAGTACTTCCATAAAAAATATTTCAATCTATTCTCAGAAGAAATCAAAAGGACCTTTAAAGGAGCCTCATCATCTCCCACAAGAAAAATCATTTTGGCTCTTTTGAGGAAAGGCATTTTAGCACTTAAGTTTTTAACTAGGAAAACACTTCCATGGTAGATAAAAGATCCAGTATTGAGACACTAATTCTCAGTGTATATGTAAACTGCTGGGTTGAACCTTGTCTCTCAGTGTCTCTCACTGAAGATCTTGCATTATACAACTGGTCCAAGTTTGACAAGCAACATTCTGGAAAAATTGTAAGCAATCTACTAAAAATAAAAGCCTAATGACTGCAAGCTTTCTGTTTATGTTTGTCAAAATGTCCTCTATTAACTCTATATTGGGAAAAAAGCCCCTCAAGCCAGTATGTAACACATCACCTACCCAGACTGTGATGAATACAATGGGGAGCTGCAGCAGTAAGAAAAATTAGGTTGTCTGGAAATATCACATAGTTTTGCATCAACTCCCTTGTACAGCAAGTAAATATGTTAATGTTTTGAGAAGCACTAATGAAGAACAGTCAATCTGCATCAAGTGTGATGTTTTATGAAGTAACAGCACCCATTACAAATGAGAGCAGTTCTGGTGGTTTATCACTGTCTCTAAGCAGGCTGTCACTACAAGTACCATACCCAGCATGGGAGACAGCACGTTATTGTCTTCGCTTCCTGAGTTTAAAAAGACGTCCAGTGCTTCCTGGTCAGACATGTCCATGAGGTCCATCTGCTCCAGCATGTCCACATTCACTTCCATGGAAGACATACTTCCAATTGGTTCTACAGGAGAAACAGTGCAATGAGCAAACCAACAATCAGCTACACGAGGTTATTACCTAGCAAGGCTCCAGAGGCTGCTGCAATTGTCTGCATCAGCAATAATTACTTAGGAATGGAAGGAGCCCACCCACAGGAGCTGCTCAGCAGCAACCTCAGCCCAAATCCAAGAGCACTCTGTGCAATCTTTGTTGTGAAACTAGCATCCATTACTGCTTTTGTAAACCAAAACATTTTTAGCAGCAGTATTTATAGCAATAACCTTCTCAGAAATAAGCTGAGATGGGACTCAGACGCAAATATTGAAACTCTCCATTTTGGAACACTCCTTTTCAATTTTCTCAACCAAAAGTTTTTTTAGAGAAAAAACAAACACATTTAAGCACACAGTCACTACATGTCAATATAGAAGGGACACAGAAATTCAGAAACCAGGATTAAAATTAACAGAAAGCAGCTGTTCTTCTCTCAGTTAATGTAAGAAATTACAGTAGCCTGTAAAACCCAGGCTCATGCCCAGTATCTTCTCTCAGCATGGGTATTTCACATTATTAATTACTCAAGCAAATTACTTATTACTGTCAATACAGTACTGACAATTTGCAAGGCAAGTAAATACTTGGATGAGCACCTTCTTCCTTGAACAGCAAAACATGCAAACAGGAAACAAGAACGCTTAGGGCCACTCACATTTAAGTCCAGCTGCTGCATATTATCAGATTATTACAATGAACAGTTTACTTGTTTTTCTAAATTTAACAATTACATTATTGAAAGCCTTCTTAGATAAAATTCTGTAATTTAACTGGGGGATTTATTTTTTCAAATCTGCTACAGCTCTGCAGTTTTACATGTACTGCAGGTCCAAATCTTTCATTAAAAGAGTTTCATTGATGCACCTGGGTTCCACATTATCCTAAAAAGCTGAAGTTCCAAATGTTAGGCAGCCTAACACTCTAAGAGAGCTGAGCTGTGTGTTCAGTACTAGAACATGACAATATTCACTTTTAGTCTAAAAGACAGCATATTACAGAAAGCAGGAGACTGAAACTCAGTTCCTGCCCTGACCATGAATTTAGATCTACATATCCCACCTCTCCTTAGCCACCCATGCAGAGCATCTTGCAGATGAGTATTTATAGCACTCATGCAGTGAAATGGAAACCTTGGATTGTATTCCCTGCTCTGACATTACAAATGATAGCAGAACTGCACTTGGAGCAGGGACAGAATACCTACATTTTTTCCTGCCACATGAATGCATAATTTCCCACTGGCTTCCTTACTGGTCCAAGAATCCCCTGCATTTTGGCCTAACAGATGGAAACCTCCCACACAGAATTCCCTGTAATCTCTGGCATTCTTGTGCTTTAACCAGTCCATAGATGCCAGACTTGTGTCATTTCATAATACGGAGAGCCCTTCATGGGACCTCCTGTGTCCTGATCACACCCAGTGGGAATAGCTGCCACGTGGGAAGTGCTCAGAAATGCTACACTGAGCTTTCCTCTGCACTTTGCAAAGTTCTCTGAGGCATCTCTTTGCCAAATGACAATCCCAGGCTTTGGAGCTCCAGTGGACAAAGCAGCTGCCTCCATCCATATTTTTACATAGAAATAGAGTGCATATTTTTGCGCTCTTCAGCTGCAGAGAAAAACACTGTTACAGATGTAGTTCAGGGCTCTGCATTTCCTCAGACAAGGAGCAGAGCCTGACTAATCTTCTAAGGTATCCAGTACCCCTGGGACACAAAGTTTCTTTAAAAGGCTTATCTGAAGTTCCAATTCTACCGAGGAAGAATTTGGACATTTTTGCTGTGCTTCTTCTGTAAGCACTGCTAGCTCTGCCTGCCCATCAATGCTCTCCAAGTTGGGAGTTTGTGCAAAAGGTATTTTACAACTTGCCTCTCCTCTCTGCTATCTGCAAGTATCCTGTGGAAAGGTATTGCTCCATGTCCTGCTGGAAGGCTTCTTCAAAGAACTTCTGGCGCTCCTTTAGCTTCATCTGCTGGGTGTGCTCCATGTCCAAAACCTTCTGTGCATGTTCAGCATCAAGTTCAGCTGAGCATAAAATAAACAGACAAATCAAATATTGCAGATGTATCCCCCACTCTCAGCATTTAAAACCTACAGAACCAGTTCAATAAATTCTAACAGGCTGTTACTACAGGCTGTTAGCACAACCTGCAATAAAAGGAGGTCTGTGTGCTTTGCAACTGTATTTTAAACCAGGATAGGAATACTGTATTAGGCAGCACAACCTTCACATTAAAGTGATGTCATAACTATTTATCTTGAGGCAAGATGCAAATTTCCTGAGCTGTACAAAACAGGAACACCTGAGAGCACTATTCATCAACAACTAGGATTTCAGAATTCCAAAAAAAACCTCAGGTAATGATGCTTCTGCAGTCATATGCACCCAGTGCACACAAACCCAACACTTCTCATTTGAACATTGCTGCACATTTCCGCCACAATGCAAGTGGCAAGATACATATATGTACCTACACATAAATACACATACATAACGTGTGTGTGTGTGTGTGTGTGTGTGCGTGTCTGCCTGAGATTCTGGCTTTGCCAGCCTCTGGAGGGAATGGAAAAATTCCTTGAAGAATCCTGCATGTACGTGCAGCAAAGGAAATAATAGACAGAATTAGGAAATGTTAGACAGAATATCATTAGATGAACTCCTTCCCCTCTGTTTTACTCTACACTGGATAGAGAAGAAAAGAATTGCACTGTTTATTGTAGAATAACATCTAGAATAAAAAGATGCAGTTACTATTGAAGTACTGACTGTAGCCAGACTGTTAGAATATGCTTCAGAAAAACAACTTTTTAGGAGGAATATATAAACTGGAACCTTTATCCCAGAGTTCTCTGTTCACTTTTCTGGTATCATGAGTGCTCTGCTTACAATAAAATAGGAATTTTTCAGCTGAGCTACTGATGGAAGGGAAGGGGGTGGTGAGAAGAGCTGCTGGTCTGTTCCGTTCTGCCCATTAGGGAAAGCTCCAACAAATACCACTGGGTGAAAAATGTCCAAGCTTTCACACACCAGACAGACACAGCTGGAATATGGCATCCACATGGATAAATGCTGAGGGAGCGTAAGGTTTTCTAGGACAAGCATTGTGTCAGTCTTCCAGGAAAAATGTTATGTTAATGATATTCTACAACATGGACATTCATTAAAAGCATTTACTATTATGGAGATTATTGCTCAAATGCAGAACATGTTTTATTAAACCAGGCAAAACATCAGAGAGCAGTTAATTCACTCTGTTGCCTGCATCAAGGTCACAGATCATACACAGAAGCAACTGAACTGTGGTAGATGCCAAAAGAAGCCAGGAAACTGGACTGACACACCAGATATTCATTAAAACATCAGTAAATAAGCAGAAATCTCTTTCTTATAGGAGATTTCAGAAGTGAAACATCAGTGTATAAAAAGGAAAGCATCTTCCCTGAAGGCAACATGTCTTTATTATCAATTACACTGTGGTGTACGATGACTCTGTGTCCCCTGGAGCAGCTCCTTTACTGCAGCCCTGGATGATGAGCAATTATTAATAACATTGCCTATGATGCAGAAATGCTATTCAATTGTAATAATAAAAGCCAGCGGCTCTCACTGACAATGGGAATTTTCTGTCTCTCTCATAATATATTCTGACAGTTTTGCACTCTAGATTGGTAATTTGGGATATTTTTAACCCCAAAACAGAGATGGCATCCAAGTGACATGACAGTGATACAATCTCTTTATTGACATTGAGCTCTTTGTTTTTAACTTTTGCCCAAAATGTCATGTGAACTGTTGAAATTGTAACTGGCCAGAGCTGAATGGCAACAGCTGCCTGCTCTGCTGGCATGTTCCACAGGAAACTGTAAATACATGAGCTGAAGCACTGTCAAGGACTTGTTCTCCAAAGTCAGCTAGAGAGTTAACATCTAGAACCTTGCCACACGATTTCACACCCTGCCAGGTGTAATAAGAGGTGCTTGGCTAAGCAAAACCAAACTGCTGCATTTGGGGTTTCTGTTTGTTGTCAGAAATGCTAAGGATGGGAGGTGAAGCCAACAGTCAAGCATGAAACCAAAGAAAACAGGTGCATTGTTTCTTTCACACAGCTACTCAGAGTTACATTTTCCCTAAGCTAAGTGGAGTTTATAAAACACCAAACAGAGACAGAACCAAAGTTGTTCCAAGAAAGACAAAAAATATTTCACCATACACTGCTCATGTGAATTCCTCCCAGGATGCAAACTGAGACTTGGCACACTTAAAATACTATTGTATTTTTCCTTTCACCCTGAAATTGTACTTTTTAATTAGCAATGGCACCTATTTCTCTATCACTGTGCACAGAAAAGAAAAAAATACATAGAAAATGCTAATGCACAATTAGACACAGACATACAGCAGTTGCCACAATAACCAAAATAAAGATGACTAATTCCCCACCATGACTTTTTAAGAGAACAGACACTAAAAGTAGGCAATTTTTTTTCTGAAAGAGTGAACACTTGAGGGCTGAGGCACAGCCTTCTGCACCACACCCAGCACAGCCCCGTGGCTCACCCTGCTCTCTTCAGGGTACAACCCACAGCCTGACTCCCCTGCCCCATATCTTCAGTGTTTGAACCAGACACCAGGAGAAACCAAACTCCAAAGGAACAAATGACAACAGTTTGTAACTAACTATACATCTCAAATGTAAAGGACACCATTTCCTGATATCACTCCTAGGCCTGGCTGAAACTTCCTACAAATTAAAATTCTGCCGCAGTACCTGAGGTTTCTATCCAACCAACAAAGTGACCATTTTATGCTTTAATCTAAAACATTTTCCAGCTATGCACAACAGATTTCCCAAATAAGTTGAAAGAATGACTGAAAAAAAAATTTTAAAAAATTAGAACTGAAAACACTGGCTGTTTACATGGCTAGCACATCCCTTAGACCCAACATGAAAGATGTCAAGTTGTCACAGTGGATGGCATTTTTCTGCTTTCATACACAACCAGTTTACTTCCCTTCAATTAATTTATTATGTAACTTTATATCTCATGTGAAGTAGAACACATAAATGCATCTGGTCTAAAGAGAGGAAGACACAGAGAACAAAAAAATGTCCCTTTTCCCTCCCTCTGCAGTTCATTTGCTTTTTGTAGACTCATCCAACCAGACCATAAAATGCATGCACACATTCTTGGTGGGTTTTTTTCCTTTTGCTACAGATACCAAAGTTTCAAGCAGCCCTTCATTGAACTCACTGCTGCTTTTGGATGTTCCTCCTATGCTGAGAGAGCTTGAAACTGGACACAACATGAAGACACGCTGGGTAAAGGATAATCCCTCCCCCTGGACTCCTGGCCACGTTCCCATTCACACAGCTCAGGGTGTTGTGCCCTTCCCTGCTGCCAGATGTGCAGCAGACTGGCACCCAGCTCACTGCCACTGGACCCCCAGGGCTTTTCCAGGGAGCCAGGGTCATCTCCAAGCTCGGTGCCAGAGCCCTCCATCTCCTTCTCTGGGACAGCCCCCAGGTAGGGAATGAGCCACAAAGCACCACCCTCCCACCCAGCCTGTCATTTGTCCACCTTGCTGCCCATCCATCCAGACTGCAACATCATCACTTGGCTGCGGGAGCACCACCTGAGATTGTCAAAACCTATCAGTAGGCTGGCTACTCACTGAACAACCGAAATCCTTCAAAAATCAGAACAATAAAATCATGAAGGCAGACAATGGAAGGCAAACAGCCAAACAGCTTTTCCAGTGCATTATGACTTAGCAACTTATACTGCAAACTGCCTTGTTACAGACCTTTTCAGCTAAAAATATCAGTGCAAGACAAGACACCAGGGAGTGCTTCAAACAAGGCAGAGGGAGTGCTTCAAACAAGGCAGTTTTCCTCAAAAATGTTTAAATTATTCTTGACAGAATTTAGAATACATGTTGATCCTATAAGTGAGGATGTGCACTCTTACACTATAGTTTGCTGACTGCTGACCGGTGGGGAGAGTGTGTTGGTAAAACTCCGGGGAAAAAAAAGTAAAAAAAGTGATTTAGGTGCACACAGTCTTTCTTCCACAGGAGAGTGAAAGGAAAACAACTGAAAACTACAAGTCCTAGGTGTTTTTAAACTCTTATTTAACAGTCACTTTACAAGGCTTTTTTTTTTTTTTTTGCTAAAGATATATTCAAATAATTACAATCAAAAAAATTAAGTCCTGATTCACCAGAATTGAAGTCAGGATTTCACTCAAGGACAGAAAGATCATCTGTGTTTGAAAAAATAAACGCCATTCCAAATGAGATTTACTGTCTGCCAACTCTCAAAAGCCTGCACATTCATGAAGAAATGTTTTACTAAAATTAAGACTATTTAAAAAATCAGTCATTAAAAATGACTGTACATACTCCTTGATAATACCTAACTAGGGTTTTTATAGATTGCATCAGAATATGAAAACTTCAAGTAGCCCACAAACAATCTAGTCAAGAAGAAAAGCAGAGGTTTTACCAGTGCAGAGAGATTATTTTTAACACTTCCCAGCAAGCAGTTTCAACAAGTTGGCTTACCTTAAAAATTCTCTTTAAACAAACAAAAATAAAAGGGCTTACTTGAAATCCTTGCAATATAAAGGATAAGCTTAAATAAATATCAGAAAAAAACACAGAAAATAGGTGCCTGTGTACACCAGGATTCCAGTTACTAATGCAGCACCTGGAGGAAGAGGCAGCTTCTGACCAATGTGACAGGAAACAGCTTGGGAAATGATTTCCACAGAACTCCAAACTTTATCTGGCTACCAGGAAATCATCATAGTTAAGAGACACTAAAAATATGCTACACCAAAGAGCAAATATGCAAATTGAGTTCTAAAAATGTAAATACATCTAGGATAAAAAAAAAAAAAATTAAAATCACATTTGTGATTAAAAATACACCAGGCCGAGGGGACTGCTCTGCAAGGTGGCCCACAGCATCATAATGGATTGCCATTTCAGAACTAGATTTGCTGTGGTTCAGAAAGAGCAAAAATGCTTTTTGTCCAGTTCATCTGTCACTAAAAACATCCCGAAACCCGAGTGCATTTTCCTGTTTCTCAAATTTTTAAAAAAATTAAGAGCAGACACATTTTTATGCCTACAAATGTGGTAAGCAGAATGACTTTAGAACCTTTTAAATTGGTTTTAACTGTAGTCAAAATCACCATGTTACTGTTCTATGGCAGATTAAGGGTGGGGTTTTTCCACACTTGCTTCATGTCATGCAAAGCACAGAAATGTTACAGCAAAGCTTTGGAGGGGGATTCTCTCCTTCAAGGCCCATGCCTGACTACTCCTGGGTTAACAAATCTGCAATCCACCATGTTCCATTTTTCTGGTTCAATGTCCTTTATGGTCATTGGTGTTCAATGACAAAATGTGTCTTTCTAGAAGGCAGAATTCAGCAACGTGACTTTGGTGGGATGTGAGTACCACAAGCCTTCCTCAGCTTACACCAGGACAGGGTCTGTTAGCAAGAGGGTCTTCCACCTCCCTGATTTTACTTTAGTCAGATTCCTACCCAAGCAAAAGAATAAAAAGTGAAGGAGAAGGGAAGTAGAGAAGGATAACATTAAGCTGAACTTCCTTAGTGCAGAAAGTAACCAAAAAAAAGCAAGAAAAAAAAAAAGGCAAGCACCTGAGTTCACACACTTGTTTCCTGCCTCCCTATAAACCCACCATTTAAAGTATGAAAGAACAATAATTAAGTTCGTGGGCTGCAAAATATGTATTTCCACTACAAATAAACCTGACAATGTCACATGTCCCTTCAGTACATTTAAGTTTATTTGTGAGGATGATCTGGCTTTAAAATTTAGCCACACACTATTGAAAAATCCCACTATTACAGAAATGGTACCTGAAAACAGCTCAAATGATTCAGCACAATTCTACTGTCATGAAATGCAGTATTTAATGCATATGCTCTCCAATTACTGTTTTTTTCAGCCTTACCTCAAAAATATTAATTTTCAAATGGAAAAACTAATCAATAGCAAATCTAAACCCAAAGTACTTAAAATACAAACCACGACACTGCAGAATTCTACTCGTGTTTCCAAAGGTCCATGAAACTGTCCCAAATAAGATTAATAACGTCCCATCGTCCGAGTACAAATTGATCTATCGAACAATTTAATGACTATTTTCCATTCCAAAAAGATAACCACTCTTGCTTTGGAATTAGAAAGCTTTCAAAGACAGGCAAGTAGCTTCTGCTACTACACGGATAGTGCCAATCTTAACCTTTGCACAGCTGTGAGCTATCTGCCTCCTAGATCAAATCATGTGCATGTGCAGACACGTAAATTAATGATGAGATACTGTTCTGCTGTCACAACACATTGTGCACAGGTTGAAAACACGGGTTCCACGACATGGCAAATCAGTTGGCAGGTATCAGCTTTTACTTGTCCTTAAGAGGAACACCCAACTCCAAACTCCTGCTGCAGTGGAACTACTCTTAGTCCAAATGACAACCATTTCAGACACACAGATCAACACCATTCAGTGCTGAACTAAATCTTGAGTCAAAAGGTGAAGGAAAAACAATTTTTGCCTTCTTTCCTAATAACTAAAACAAAATAAGGGTTTCAGTCCATAAATTGCTTTCAGAATAACCAGTTTTCTGACTGAACATGCAATTCCTACATCTCTCTTTGGAGGGATGGGTAGATCCTGTTCAACAGTCCTAGAGGCCTTCAGAGCCAAAAGGAATGAGCTGCAGGTTTATAGTCATAGTCTCAATACAGTTCAGTCTAACCTCACCTACATTACATTGACAGTGAAATATTTGAGATCTGAGGAGGGATTTTGGTTTTTTGGAAGACATATTTTAATACAAGTGTTAGGTTAACATGACCAATAACTGCTAAATAAGAACAGGGAAAAAAAAATTTTTTTAAAAAAGGAAAAACCTACCTTTTACAAAACAATCACATAACTAGTTGGAAGAGAATTTGATTTTTTCACATGCTTGGTAAAGCATTCCGTATTTATTATGTAGACTATGTTTAGTAACAGATCCCAGAAACATAACACAATCATAGAATGAATTCTAGCTAAAACAATTGAGCTGGAAGGGACTTCTGACCTCATCTCGTTCCAACCCTCTGCCACGACCTTCCACTACACCAAGTTACTCAGAGCTCCATCCGACCTGGCCTTGAACACTTCCAAGGAACAGGCATTTGCAACTTCCCTGGCAACCTGTTCCAATGTCTCACCACCCTTGCAGTAAAGAATTTTTCCCTAAGATCAAATCTAAACCTACTCTCTTTCAGTTTAAATCCATTGCTCCTTGTCCTGTCACTATAACATGCTCCTGTAAAAAGTCACTCCTCATCTTTCTCACCTCGTCTTTCCTGTAGGCTCCCTCCTAGGGTGGTACTAGAAGGCCACAATTAAGCCACCCCAAAGGTGACTTTCTCTTTATCAGGCTGAACAATCCCAATTCTGTCTTTCCTAGTAGGGGAGGTGCTCCATCCCTCTAATCTTGGTGGCTTCTTCTGGACTTGGAATTTCTTTCTTTCCTTCTTTCTTTCTTTCCTGCATTCTGTTTTAAGCTAATTAACAGGTGAGAAACTGTACAAATTAAAACGAAATATTCTCGTAGTCAGAATTGCAGGACCACCAGTGAAATAACACTCCCACAGGTAGAAGAAGCCTTATTTGTTTATGCCAAAATGTCATGTGTAGAAATATTTTTAAGAAACCACAAGCCAATCATTATATCAGTAGCACATACAACACGATTGAAATATTTTTTTCTTGACAACTCAGTCTATTTTCTATTCAATTTCTGTCAAAACAATTTCTCCAATGCAAGCAAAAAAATTTGCTATTCATTCATGCTATTAATGCTGAGCTTATTTCTTAG
This sequence comes from Hylia prasina, assembly GCA_013397195.1. NCBI lineage: Eukaryota > Metazoa > Chordata > Aves > Passeriformes > Sylviidae > Hylia > Hylia prasina. The sequence continues at coordinate 579,291 of VYXD01007950.1, forward strand.
AAAAAGAACCATTAGATTACAAATCTAGTCCAGTTCAACATGTTTGGTTAACGTCCCAAATGAACCACACTACAGATTTTCTTTAGAAATCCTAGTGATGAGCAAACACTTTTGTTTGATATCATTAGCGAAACAATATCTGAAACAGCATTCCCTCTAAGAAACCCGCATCCAGGACCATCAAAACACGAGGGGACTGATTTGCTAACAGACAGCTATTAGAGATGTGTTACCAGCTGAGGAATTTTAAATTACATGCAGTCCTCCATATTCATTACACACGGAGTATGAGTTATGACAGACCAGATTATTTTAAAAATCCATATTTATTCTCAAATGCAAAGCAAAGATGCCATCATTCTTTTACAAAAAGGAGCATGTACCAGTGCTACTTGCTAGTAAAGCCAATTTGCAACATTAGCAATGACGTCTTCTCCATACTTTTTGTAACACTCTAAGACACATCTCTGCAAGCTACATTACAATAGTCTCTTATAAAAGTGTTTTTCAATTAATGGATTGCTTTTAAATCCAGCCAATTGGACCTTAACAATTATATAGGCACAGTAAAAGGAAGACAACCAAAACAAAATTGTACTACATTTCAAACGGAACAATCTGGCTGCACATAAAGCTGTATTTTCAGAATATATGACTATATTTTCACAGTTAAAATGCCTCATTTTCTGCTATGGAAAGGCATTATATAGCAAAAAACAGGGCATCTGACACTAAGTGCTGAAATATACACAGTATGTTTTTTCCACTGAACATTTTTATCTTTAAAATTAAAATGTGAAAAACAGTTTAGTTAGCACATGGGCTGTGATTCAGAGGTAAGGCAATATTCAGTGTGTCAGTTCTAAAGAAAGGACATTGAGTTTTAAATTTTTAATGAAACCTTTTAAGCTTTCTCCCATGCATCTAGTTTTCATATACTCACAGCCACTCCACTTGCTTCTTTATTTTTTACAGAATATTAAATGGTCTATAGCTCAGAAATAACAGACCATAACAACAAAGCAGCCCTGACAGAACTTCCAACTTGCAAAATATCAGCTTCATTAAATAGGTCAATTAAAAGAATAAAATTCTTTTGACAAACTTAAAAAAATATTTGAGATAAATCTTTTGAAGGAGAAAAAAAGAGTCTTGAAAGATGATCTGCTCCCACTGGCTTGCTGACTTATTTCTGTACCATCTTCCAAACTGTTCAAACTTGCAACACTGAAGGTAGACTAAAGGTCATCTTTATCTACAGTGTCAGAACCCTTCCATATTTTCATTGCCAATTCAGAACAGCTTCTGAAACTTTGACATGTCTATTTGCTCTCTGAAGGATTTAAGGACAAACCTTGAGGAGCAAACCATATAATGTGGGCACATGGGAAGAAAACCAAAACCCTTCCCTCTTCACAGTCTGTAAACTACAATAGCAAAGTGTATGGCTGGCTTCACTTTCTTCTTTTGTTCAACCCTGAGGAATGTCTCACGCTCTAAATCTCACAGGACTTCAGGTGGTAGCCAACATTTGCCACAAATAAGAAGGGAAGCTACCAGGTCTCAACATACCAGTAGTTTTCAAATTCTTCCTCTCACATGCAGGTTTTACCACGCATGTAAGTAAACCAGAAGTAAACTAGTGCATCAATGTTGGCAAAGTCAAGGCAGACCACCATTCAACCAAACAGTAAACCTGATTTTTTGGTACTATATCAAACTGGCACTGCCACACCAAAGAAGCACTGGTGGCTGGGAACAAAAACAACTCTTCTACACCCAGCAGTTCTGAAAAAGAAACCCTTCTGGAGGTGTCTCTTTGACTGTTTTTATGGAGGCTCAGCCACCATCTGTCCTCCTGAAGCTGGCACAGAACTGACATCAGGTGTAAAACCAACAGCCACCACACTGCCATGTCCAGCTAAAGCTGCAACAGCAACCGTGTTTTCACCCAAAACTATTTTTGCTGCTTAGTCATTAATTCATCAATGGCAGCACTAGGCACGAATTAACAGTGTAATTTTAAATTTGTGCTTTTTCTGGTTTAGCTTGCAGTAACAGATAAATTGATTGTAAAATTTGCTATTGAAATCAAACTGATTTCAACAACAATGTAATTAATATTTTAAGTACTGGAGTAGACTGGTTTAAATGTAGTACAAAACCTGGCAGGTCTTTTCTCGCATGTACCATATCTAAGATCTTAACATCATTAGGTTAATAGATTATTTTAAATAAATAATTTAATACACAGAAATTAACAGAGTAATGGGAATAATTAGAGTAATTTATTACCATTGAATACATCTAGAAAAGTTCCACTGGTTAGCGTAACTAACCAGGTCACCCGTACCCTCAAAGAAAGAGTACAATTAATAGCTAAGACTTTTGCCTTATTTGATGTTCAGTTTTACACCCACTTTTTCATTGGGAGGAATTGTTACCACTAAAACAGCACAAAAATTCCTAAGTCTCTTGATGGCTTAACCCAATGAATATACGCAACAAAAAGAGAGACGCCCGTGCAGTAAGGGAGAGGGTAGAGCAGATGGGTGATGTTACTGATGCTTCAGTGGAGTATTAAGCACGAGAAATATGAAAGGAGATACAAAGGAAGAGAAATGAGGATGGGGCAGAGGGAAAGGGAAACTGACAGATTTCCCAAAAGAGATAACAAATGAGATATGACCCTTCATCCTGGATTTCTCCAGGCTGGTAGAGATTAAACAAGTTGTGGGGAGAAAAACAATACTAACTGGGAGAAAGAAATTCAAAACAGAGGCAGAGACGGCTTTGCCTTATTGAAACCAAACACCACAAACAAAAAGCCAGTACAATAAAATTGGCCCTACTGGAGCTACTCTGACAGAAAAAATCCCAAGACGCTGCAGGAACAATTGCGTTTGAGTGAGGAAGCACATCCTGCTTTGTGACCATCAGTGACTACACCCTACGCCTACAGTGAAAGCGACCTGACAGATGACACCTAGGATACAGTATCTTATTTGAGCAAACAAAGAAAATCCACCTAAAGGATGCACAGACATCAAAGTGACAGTGAGGAGTGAATAAAAAGCAGAAATTCAGGAAGCTGATGAAAGCACTTACAAGGGGGAAGGGAAAAAAGAAGGGGGCTGACTGAAGAGGGAAGTCAGTGTAATTAGGACTGTGAAACCTGTAAAATACACTTCCTGTGAGATTATGCTTTTCAATATACACAGCTGTATGAAATATCTCTCTCAGCTTTTCCTCCCCCCACCTTGTTTTTTTCCCAGCACAGGGACGCTACACAAGTCTTCAACATTTCCTGCCACACCTTGGGACAGCAAGCAATGATTTGTGCCTGTGCTGCAATACAGCATAAAATGAGGAATTAATTTCCCCAACATCTGTATCAATCAACTTCTGCCATTTTTAAGCCCCTTAAAAACATTCACCTTTAGGCCAGTTAAAAATACAGAACAATTAATTTGCAATATTTTTCTTAACTCTTTGAATATGTATAAGGCCTTGCTAACCTAATTTTTGATTTTGTTCTTCAGAGTAATTTAGCACTAATTAGTCACAAGTACTTTCAACCTCACAAAATGCATGCACATTTCCTCCACAGGGCAAACATGCAGCTGGATCTCTGAAAAAGTTGAATTTCCTAACTCTCCCTCTCTCTCAAGAGCACTTATCTACTAGGTATCATTCCCTATAGCAACAAAAATCACACACTGTATCTCTACAACAGATACAGCCACCCATACCTGGACCAATTCAAAGAGCCCCTACAGCACAGTGGTTCTAAAATAGGAAGTGGAAATGCTAATTTTTGAAGCATTAGAGTAAGCTATAAGCAGATGTGTATTGATCCTACTCAGTATCCAATTTTTCCTCTTCTACACCTAAGCTTGAATAATCTGCTACTTGAAATCTGAACAAAAACTAATTTTAGAGGAGGGTATCATTAGAACACCTCTATTAAATATGACCTTTATTAAATATAAATTATTTGTTCACAACACATTTGGCATGACAGTGGGAAAACACTGCCTTCAGGCCACCATTATATCTGCCCTGTTTCCTTCTCTTTCTTCCTGTCATCCTACATCTGCTTCGTCAGCCCCAACAGTGTCCAACTTCCCTGGCAAAAGAGATTTGCTGCCTCCTTTTAGAGCAACCAAAAGTATTTTTATTCGTTACTAACACAGAAATAAAATCACGAATTTTAAGATCTAAGCTTTCAACCGCTTTAGGCAGAATATTTCTCATCTCTTCACTGCTGTTGCAGATTACAACAGATGACACCACATTTGATTTAACTGGCTTCATGCAGGCAAAATTTCATTCACGGTCATGAAGACCAAAATTTATTTTTTAAACAAAAGATGAAGTTTAATGGAAGTGGGTTGCAAACAAAGAGGGTCTAAACATTTCATGCCCAGAGACTTTGGAATGCCTTTTAAAATACAAATGAGATGGCCAAAACCTGGATAAGTGAAGAGAATTTGAAGAAAAAACTCCTCACAAGACTAACATTGAAACCATCTAATCTGTCCTGGGGCTTGGGTAACAACAAAACCAGTGGAACATGACAAACAAAGACTGTGAGGCCTTCCAAGATCAGGGACAAACATACCAGGGACAGCATCTGGCAAATCACCTCAGTATCAGTTCCTAAACATACCTGAAATTATAAACAAAGCTTGAGATGGGGGTGGGAATGAATCAAGAACATTCCTGTTCTGTTGGAACACATATTTTCTCTCTAGGATGGAATGAATGCTACACCAAGGTGTTCAGCAAGCACTGAACTTCAACCTATTGTTGTTTTCTTATAAACTATTAAATCTGTTTCTAACAGTGACTATCCAAGGCTAATGAGAGCTGAAGCATGCATAAGGAATCAAAGTAACATCATTCGTGCTCTATAAAACTGTAGACATTTGGTTAAAAACACTCCTATTTTGAAACATCCTTGCTGATATTATTAATTCCAAATTATTTTTCATCTGCGCCTTATGTATTAAACAAGTTCCCTTGACAATACATGTGTTTCTACGTACATCAAACAGTGGCTGCATCAGAGACAGATCTAACCATAACAAGCCTAAAATCTTGGTCAAGAAGGAAGAAAACAAAGCACTGATAATACATCGATACTGTATTTTTGAAATAAGACTGGTAAATACAGAATCATAGAATTGTTAAGGTTGGAAAATACCTCTAAGATCCTCAAGTCCAACTACCAACCCAGCACCACCACCATGCTCACCACTAAACCAAGTCCTCAAGTGCCATATCCACATTTTTGAGTGCTTCTAGGGATACATTCACAAATATGCGGAAGATGACTCAACCGCTTCCCTGGGCAGTCTGTTCCAGTGCTTGACAACCCTTTCCACAGAGAAGCTTTTCCTAACATCCATTTAAACCTCTCCTGGTACAACTTGAGGCCATTTCCTTTTCTCTTGTCACTTGTTACCTGGTGGTAGAAACTGACTCCCACCTCACCACAACCTCCTTTCAGGCAGTTGTGGGGAGCAATAAGGTCCCCCCAAGTCTCCTCTTCTCCTAAATACAAATGCATTGTAACCAACATATTACAAATAATTTCATATACAAACATACGAAGTATTAAAGGGCTAGAATAAATTGCATTGTGATGAAGGAGTTTGCGAGGTATCAAACTTATACTATTCAAAATAGGTCAGACATTATATATATACTTGCATACTGCTATTATAATCCATTTTTAAAAGTGAAAACAGTAATTACATCAGCAGCTATTAAAATCTGATGGCCTTCTTTTTCTAACACCTGTCTAATGCTTTCTAAATAGCAAACTGAATGAGGATACTCAGCCTAGGGAATAAAACATACAAAAAAAACTGGAAGACACTTCATTTTGTATGTATAACATCTATATAGAAAATAAAACAAGAAATGTTATTCTTAAACCCACAAATTAAAATGAAGAACATAAATTTACAGTGAGGCAGCCTATAATAATATAGGTCACATCTGATGATTTGCTATTTGGAAAGACCCCATTTCAAAGTCTCATTTACATTCCATGTTAACTTCAGTTTTAAATATTCTTTTAAAGTTCTAAACAGTTGACCATATTTCACCCTTCACTTTTATTAACCTATAGAAACAGACCTGACAGATTAGAGAGCAAGGCAGCAGCCAACTAGTTAAATCAGCAGTACTGGAAGCATAATGTGCACCCACTGAGTCACCAAGGTTATATAAACTGACACAGCAAATTAATACCACTGCTTCCCTGCCTCCCAAAATAAAAACCATTCAGCTACTCAGCCATTACAAATTATTTCTGTGTTTCAGTGCTAAGAGAACTCTCAGAGCCCAGAAACTGAGCTACCTCCTCATTCAAGAAGAGATCAGAACCAAGGTGTGTTGAGCACAATGTTGCGCCATTGGCACCTGCACTATCCCACCTTCACCCATCTGAGGATGAATGCGGAAGTCAAGACTTCATAGATCGCTCCAGGATATTTGTGGAGTGATGAAAATCCTGTAGGAAATCAGTTCTCTGGTGCTTCACAGACTGGATTGCACCTACCCAAGTGGTAACAGGGCAAATGAACTACGAACTAGCTCAACTATAAAATATGGAAGAGCTATGATTAGAAGAACTCTGAAAAATACTTCTCTAGGTACATGCACTTTTTGACTCGCAGAATTTAAGTGTCTGTATGAACTTGGAGCCTCCCGAAGTGTAAGACTCTTAAGAGAAACAAAATACTTGTTCGATATAGCCTTAAAAAAGTCATAGGACAAAGAATTCTTAAAATAGAAGCTTGCAAAGCGCATTATATTGTCAGAGCAAATCTGTCTCCATCCCTCCAAGAGATGCTGGTGCGGTGATCCGCATGTAACTCCACCTATCTTTTAAGGCAAAAAAATTGTCCTAGTACCACTGCTTGTGGGCTTTAATACAAAGTTCTGGCAATCATCCAGGACTCTAGAAGGGAGGGAATGCAGCTTTTCAAATTTTCTTTTTAGGTCATGACATAAGAGATCATACTGATGGCCACTAATGCTCCATTTACAAATGCAGAGGGAAGTCAGCCACTTGTACTTAAAGATAAAAAGAAGGCACTTCTAAAAAAAGTGCTACATTGTACAGAAACTTCATGCTTACACAAATTATCTAACACTTTCCACAGAGCTCAGTAAAACATAAACCATAAATATCATGTACTACATGGAATTGAAAAACAAGGGTGAAGCAGTGTATTTTTGTCCATGGCAAATAGGCAATCCTAACAAACAGTGATGTTCTTAAATGGAAGTTTTAAGAGAAAAGCCCAAATATTTTTATAAAATTTTATCCTGTCCCCTATGCTTAGAACATGAAGAGGTATGCACATTCATCACTGAAATGATGACCATGCTAAGATTGAGATCAGCTCACTTTTAATGTTAGTAAGTGGTATTTGGAGCTTTTAACTTCTGTGAAGAAATCCCATTTGTTTTGGTGCTTGCGATGTGGTTAAGTCTTCAGGCAATCATAAAATCAAAAATCTTCCCCACACTTTTCTCAGACTTGCCCTTTTAAGTGAAGTTAATGGCTCCACACAATTTTTTTGGCTTTATACAGAACTCTTTACAGAAGCCTTTGCCAGCAAGACAGATGCCATATTGCCTTCTATATCAAAATAGCAACTAAGAATGATAAGTGAGGACATCACTAGAACATGGATCCAACCAGCAGAATATGGCAAAATTGACATTTATATAACAAAGTTTCAGGTTAGTCATCAATGACTAAATTTATACCACAGAACTATTAATCCTCACCCTCTGTAGACAGAAGAGCAGCAGACTACAAGAATCAGAAAACCAACAGATTTTTTTGCCCAACAGACTTCAGTAGAATGACAGAATGATTTGGGTTGGAAGGGACCTCTGGAGATCATCTGGTCCAACCCCTTGACAAGGCAGGGTCACCTAGAGCAGGTGACACAGGAACACATCCAGGTGGGTTTGGAATGTCTCCAGAGAGGAGACTCCACAACCTCCCTGGGCAGCCTCTTCCAGTGCTCTGCCACCCTCAGTGTAAAGAAGTTCTTCCTCATGCTGAGGTGGAACTTCTCATGTTTCAGTTTATGGCCATTGCTCCTCATCCTGTCACTGGGCACCTGCACTGAAAAGAGTCTGGCACCATCCTCTTGGCACCTGCCTTTGAGATATTTGCATGCATTAATGAGCTCTCCCTCAGTCTTCTCTTCTCTGGACTAAAATTCCAGCTCCCTCAGCCTCTCCTCATAAGACAGATGCTCCAGACCTCTAATCATCTTTGTGACCTCTCCAGGAGCTGCTTGTCTTTCTTGTACTGAGGATCCCAGACTGGACACGGCACTCCACATGTGTTGTGCGAAACTCCCATGTTCCTCTTCCCCAGTAAAACTTGACGACTATGGTAGGGCAGAAAACAACCGATGCCAGACAAAATAAAAAAATGAGCAGTATCACAATATAGGCAGACAGTATTTTCATGCTTTGTATTTAAGAAAGCCTCTTTGCTAAATTAATACTAGAACAGTTTACACAATTAACAATTAGCTGGAGGCATACTAATTACTACAAAACAACCTCCCCAGCTCCCCACAGTCCGACACACCGATCCTTTTCCAGAATTTTTCTTTTTCCTGACGCTACCTTCTTCAATATGTTTACATGTAGAAGTCTCCGTGTCCCCTGTTCTGTCAAGCAAGCCAAGCTCTCCTAGCATCTTGTGAAATAAGCTCTCTCCTTCTAACTCAATTGTTTCTCCAACACCTCATTTACAGCTGTCCACTGGAAATCTCATGATTGATCCATCCCTGGATATAATTTACACTCTTCACAGTTGAATTAATCCTAATAGTTCATTTCTCAAGAGACTTCATAACTGAGATTGTTTTCCTCCTAAATCACTCTCACTCAATAACCTGTCACTTGCCAAACTTTTTGGTTTGCTATTTATTATTTTTGTCTGTGCTAGATAAAACCTTTTCTGTTTTCTCTTCTGTTCTAGAGTTAGCCCACAACACCTCCACACACCAAATTATTTTTCGCTCCATGGATTTTATTAGACTGAATATCACTAATATGCAGAAAACTTCATTGGTACAAAAGCATGCTGAGCTCTACAGGGACAGATCATGAGAGAGACAGAAATCCCTCTGCCAGACTTCCTCCCACCCTGCAACTAGTGGACATTTTCATACCCATTATGGCTTCCCAAATATGTTGAAAATCAAGGACTTGGCTTTTTATTCTGTCAGCTTTCCTACAGCTTTGCATAGGAAACATGCTCAATTGTAATAAGAACCAGAGACTAAATGACTGGCAGCACAACCCTCCAAATATGTACCAACAAGCAAAAAGGGAAAAAATACAGATGTCATCCAAACCCATAATGTGGATAGATTTCTTCCAGTCACACAGTTTTGTGGAGACAGAAGCTGAAGCCACAGGCCCTTCTTGGGGACCCTGCTCTCCATCAAGAGACAGAAACTACATTGCACCTGAGACTAACCACATGGACAATGATGCTCTTTAAAATAAAGATAAATCTTTAAAACAAAGGCTTAGGACATTGTGTCAGCAACGCCCACATTGCTGGTGACCTGCAAACCCTGAGCCTGTCAAGTACCACCAGTTCCATTTCTTACCCTTGTGAATACACAAGGTAACTGAAAATAAACTGTGTGGTGTTTCAACATGTCTTCTCCACAAGGCGTGGGCTTCCAGTTTAATGTTCAATAACCAGAGAGAATAAATCTATGGGGATTTAAGATTATGATCAAGGGAAAACCCTCCTGAGCCAATGGAAATGCTGGTGTGCAAGGTCTGGAGTGATTACATAATCATCTAATTAAGATAGAAACTTATTCCTGTTAATGGCATCATTCCCGTTTGATTTAAAATGAGACACAGCCAACTACGTTTTGATCAAGTCTCATTTATGCAACATCAAAATAGCACTAGCTGCCTTCTACATAAAAGGAAAAAAAGGTCTGAGTGACATCTCCACGAGATTCTTATTTCACCCTAATCCACAGAGTAACCCAACTGATTAAAAATGAAGCAATGAGTAAGTCAAAACTGCCTCTTAAGCTCTTTTGGCCTTAACTCACACACTCTATTAAAAATATGCAATTTAGAAATATTACGTACATATAAAAATGTGTTGCTGACATTTAAAAATAGCTCACATTTTAAATATCTATTTTCTTTACACAATATTTCACCTGCAAAAGCAGATACATACCAAAAAAGGACGCTACACAAGCTACAGTACCAAGGACTTAGGTTTGTACAGTTTCAGCTCCACTGCCTTGATACAATTTCACATGACATACCTAACACTCAAATAAAAGGGGCACAATAGTTTACCAGAATATCCACATTTTTGTTCCATTTACTGAAAGGAGTAGATAAGCATTCAGAATTCCCACATGCTCACATGCACACCTCAGCCATCCACACACATCAACAGAACCGGAGCAGAACAAGTCATTTAATAACACACTGCTGGGAAAGGTGGGGCTCAGATTTATGTAAGAACACGCTATAAAGAAGGAATAAATTATTTCTACTGCAGCTTTTAAAACAATTCTACTATTTTTGAATACTGTAAGAACCAGAATAGTACCATATTTTAGAGTACCACTACAGAAAGAAACGGTGTCATGTGGAGAAAAATAAAAAGTGTATAACCTATTGCTGTACATTTATTTAGTTACAAATCAAACTGATGACATGTCTGCACTTACAGTCACATTTCTAACACAAAATAGAAGCAGCATGCCAAAAAAAAGAACAGTCATTACAAAACTGCTCAAAAATTCATTTGCACTATGAAAAAGTCATGATAAAGCAAGAGCCTACAGCATTTGATCTTTCAGCCCCCCAAAAAGTACTACAGCTGGCCTTGTTAAAGAGAGTTTAAAAGTAGGTATATGAGTATTTTTTAACCTGTCATTAACCATAGCCTACAGAGGTGGTGCAAAGAGATTATCTCAAAATATGTTTTGAATTACTTTTTTTCTGTCACAAAGTTAAGAGATGAAAATGTGATTTAAAAAATTAGAATAATCATGTTTACCATAGAGGTGTTAACCTTTCCAGTATTAATGTTCTTACTAAGGCTTCTACTTTCTGCTATCTCTTCCCAGAAGTACTTGGAGTTATATTGCTAAGGCTTACATTTCAAACTATTCTCCAGTTTCATATTCTATTCCTTATATAATTCCAAGCTTGACCCCCACCCCACACACAAAACAGCTGCTCTACTGTCCAAGATATGATGGTAAATAAAGAAAAAAAGAAATACTTGCAGCTGTGCCCCTCTTTGCCCATACTTCCACTGCAATTTCAGGAAACAAGAACAAGTAAAGAGGGATGACTTCTGCCAATATGCACAAAGTAATTAAGAATACAAAATGGATTATACCAGTAGTGAATATATATTGCTTGCAACACTACACGTTTGATTGCAGAGTGGTCACACCACATTCAGCAGAACAGAGGGTAAATTTTGCCATCTTTAAGTAAACAATCAACTGATCTGACTAGACTTATGGAAAACAAGTATTTTTACAAATTAAGTATTTCTAATCAACACAAATGTAAAGAGTTCACCTATACCAGATGAACTGCTTAAAACAAAATATTCAATTTTACATAATTATTTAACACGAATATCAACTTTAGTGGTCAAAATTACAACTCATAGGTAGAGCCTTGATCAAGGTATGCTCCAACAAGTTATTAAAATAGCAAATAGTTACATTTACTCTTATCTTTTGGTCCTGGACATCCCCTGAAAAAAATCCACGTGAATGGTAACAGAAAAAAACCTCTGCCAGTGGTTATGTAAAAGAATATAAAAAGAATCAGAGTAGGAATCTACGTTTTCTTTCTACTTCAATTAGTGCATAGTTCTAAACACCAATACTTAAAAATTAACAGCATAAAAATGTTATTGGTTGCATGATTAAGAACATTGTTTCATATGATAAAGGGGGCTCATATGGATGTAAATAGCATTAGCTGCTTCATTAAAAATATACCTTTAAAATTTACTTACTGTTTTATTTATCTAAAGGAAATTGGCATGACTATCTAGACATTTACTGCTCTATTTTCTTGTTCTTGGTTTTATCTTCAGATAATAATTCTCTGTCTCCCCTCATCCTCTGGTGTCACCCCACCCTTAGACACGCCTGGTTGAATTTAAGCTACCAAGATATCTGTGTATTTGAATTCTTTTACTAATTCTGATTAACATTACCTTGACAATAATGCAAAGAGACAGACAACAGCAAAGCAATAAACAAAAGCCCTGAAAAAATAGACATTAAGTCACCATTTCTTTCAAATTTGTTAAATCAAGTTGATAATTATCCTGTCATTTACACATGCACACCCTTTGCAAACCAGGCAATGGTGGTAACTGAGGAAATTAATTAAGTTTAATTTCATTTTGCATTTTACATTAGCTTGGCAAGTTAAGGTGACAAATAAAGATGATAATAAAGTTCCACCTACGTGAATTCTTCTGAGTATTCTCAGTGCCTCCCGGAGATGACATGGCAGTAAGAAATAAGCAAGTGAAAAGAAACCCAGCACTGGTCAAGTGAAAGCTCCAGTTACCAAGCAGCCCCAGTGATGTGCATCTTCACTGATGCAGAACAAAGACCTTTGCCAGAAGGCTGCTTTTTCAAAGCAGTGGTACAGCGATGGGCAGTTTCCGATGGGCCACTCGCACGCAGATGCAGCTGCACACACATGGATACTTCAACTCAGCGCCTCCCCAGAACCTGAGCACAAGCTCCCAGCAGCTGGGCTCCAGCAGAAATGCAGGCATGTATTTGGGAAGATACCACACGCTGCTGAACCAAGGGGTGCTGCCGAGACTGAAATCTTCCCAGCGGGATATAATCTGATGACACGCAGCCACAGCATGTGTTTATTTGGCAGAGAGCTGGAAGTGTCTGAAAATGATTCAGGAGCAAGGGGAGAGGTACAGAAGGGTTCTGAATTCTATTTTTTATTAGGCACTGTTCACAAGGCTCACCCCTTAAAGTGCCTTTCCTTACCGTGGCTTAGCTCAGATACCCCACAAACCAGATTACAGACTATTCTTACTTCACACATAAAATATTAAAAGCCTTGGATGTGATTTTTGAAATAAATTAGAACAGTATTCTCTACTGAAAACTGAATTTTCTGTATTACATACCAAAGCTACATTTTCATCAAAAACTAAACTTAAAAAAAAGGTTATGCAGTTGAGAAAAACAAAAAACAGCAACAGCATATGACTGAGAATCCCTGGCTCTGGTGACACTGCAGTTACACAACAGTGCATTTATGTTCAAAAACTGTAAGGCATTCCTCAGAATTGGGAACACTAGCACACGTTGCCTCTTCCGTTTAGGAGGGTGCACAGTGCTGTCACAAACCAGGATAGCCATAGCAATTCTTTTCTTTTACTTAGAAAGATCGCATTTTGCAAACCTTCTCTGTGCCAATTATCAAAATACAGAGTAGGGACAAGAGGTAATTATATAACAAATACTTCCCCAGTCGACATCATTAAAAGTAAAAATACCCAGAATGTTTGGCCTACAAAACTCAGGTTTATTCAACTGGCGAAAATAACACCAAAAATATCTATGTGAAAGATTAAAAGAATGATAATAATTGCGAGATAATCTCTCCTTCAGTCTGGACTTCAGTAATTAAAGGATGAATTCAAGTTAGAGCTGTAGACAGAACTGGCTTCTAATTTTTTCCACATCAGTCATTTAAGCATTAGAGACAATTAAAATATTACACCTTTAAATATTTTATTTTCTACATAAACCGAGTATGACAGGACTTATGTTCCCATGAAATTGTTTCCCATTATCTACACAGTTTGCTATTCACCCTGGCAATGGCCGAAGAAAATCCCTATTGTTACCCTGACCTCCTCCACTTCTCACAAAACCAGGATTTTGCAAGGCTGATTCCAGCACAGAGTAAACTTCTACCACAGCCAACAGGAGCTGCACCTGCACACCCATGAGGCATCTTATTTTAAGCTGCAGCGACGCCGAATTTGTTGTGATACATCTGACCTCTGAAAGGGCTTTTGACTTAGTGCAATACTAGATTACAAACAGAGTAGGAATCAAGGAAAAAAAGAGAGAACTACATAAATGCATGACTATTAAAATTTGTTGGGAGGATAAACCAGCCCCCTCAAAATGCAATACAAAGAAAAGATGAGGGCACATGGGTGTCTCATGAAATAAAACCCACAAGATTCTCTAAAAATATATGTAGATGAAGCAGAATTTAATAGAAAGGAGGGTTCCTGCTCTTCACTCTCACCCAGTCAGAATCAGCATTTAAAAAAAACCTGACAAACACAAGGTTTCACAAGTATTGGTGACATTAGCACTCTTTGGGTTATGCTAAGTCACTGTCTGAATAGTACTTTCAGGGGACAGCCATCACCCAAAATCCTGAAATCTAGATGACCATTGGAGGCTACAAACCGCACTATCGAATTTGCAACATAAAAAGTTACATTATAGCCAAACACACAACAGACAAAAAAAAAATAAAAATTAAAAAAGGCATTTAAAGCATTATACTAGAAGTGGCTTGGAGTAGAAGTGACAAAACCAAAACTTATCTTTGATCCGCCAAGTTACAATGGCATGCACTATTTATTCCAAGGAAATCTGACTATCTAGTCTGCCCATAAATAATCTGGTTTCTTTATAGCAGCCTTTTGAGACTTCCTTTAGAAACTCTACTCCCCGCATACAGCATTGAAAATTCAGGCCTTTTTCCAGTCTATAACCACTTTAGTAATGAATGCCAATTTAACACTAAGATCCGCCTAAGGCTGTATTGACAATACCAAAATAAGCCTTGTTTTCACCTCTCCAGTTGAAAACTAGTAAAAAATGAGCAAAAAGGGAAATAATTCCTCAACATATCCAACTATTAAGAGTTGGGGTTTTTCAGCCTGAACAAGAGATGATTTCAGAGAGACGTCACTGTGACCTTAAGGGGGCTTATAAAAAGGAGGCAGAGGGATTTTTTTTTTAATGGGCAGATAGTGACAGGACAAGGGGCAATGGATTTAAAATGAAAGAGTGCAGGTTTAGATTAAATGTTAGGAAGAAATTCTTCACTCAGTGGGTGAGGTACTGGTGCATGTTGGCCAGAGAGGCTGTGGATGCCCCATCCCTGAAGTGTTCAAGGCCAGGTTGGATGGGGCTCTGAACAACCTGATAGTGAGTGGCATGCCAGTCATGGCAGGGGGGTTGGAACTAGATGATCTTTAAGGTCTCTTTCAGCTCAAACTATTATATTGAGTTAGTTGACAGTGCAACCCTCCTTTGGACAAACCACAATGGAAACTGGCTGTCTGATGTAGTAATCAAAGGCAGAATTGTAGATAATTTTGTTTCTACAGTTGAAATATGCCAAACCTCTTTTTTTTCCCCCTCTTCCATTGAAATGTAAATTCTATTTCTTGTATAGAAAATATTGTCTGTCCTGAAGACTTGATGCTTATTAACATATTAGATAAATTTATTTCCAGTCATCTGCAAAATAAATGCATACACAAGATGTTACCCATTGTAGTTTGCTTCACTCCCAGTCTTAATACTTAATCCAGCAAATGTTTTGCTGCCTTGGCAAAGGCACCTAATACATTTTCAATTACACCTCATGTTCAGTTTGTGTTGCCAATTAAGAAGAAAGTCACAATCAGAGGGTGTCTTAGGTTAAAAAATGTAAGATGTGCCCAAAGTATGTATTCTATCACCATCTTCATGAGGTGTTGGAACCAGGTGGGGCAGTGTTTCCCTTATCTTCTGCTAATGGCCCATCAATGCCTTGCCCCATGACTCATAGATAACTCCCTCCGGAAGCCGTTTCAGTTTAATGGGCCATCAAGAACCCCTTACATGACTCATTGAATGATATCAGCCCATTGTGAGATGCTCCACCCAGGGGGAGGAGCCAAGCATTCCCACCTGCATATAATCCTGGATTTAGGACAGCAGAATCAGCTTTTTCCCCCACTGGATTCACGGAGGACAAGAGCTACCAGACCTTTCTACAAGGCCACTGCTTCGACAAGACCATTTCATCTGGACTGCTACTAACACCCTAACTAACAGGGTGTCAGGTTGTATTCTGACTATGTCAGTGGTGTTTTATACTATTGAATTTATTTTATTTTACTTTATTTTACTGCTTTTCTTTTGCTCTTATTAAATTGTACTTCTGACTTGGAGTCTCTCACTGGTTTTGCTTTCAAACCAGCACAGAGGGTCAGCAAAAGGCAAGCAATTACTCTGGTGTATTATCCCAGAAAACTGAAAACTTCCACTGTTCCTGGGTACGTATTCATAGATAGGACAATTTCTCAAAGTATGCCATTAAGTTTGATAACTCTGCCAAACAGAATCAGATGTGTGCATCTCAGCATCATCCACCTGTGGGCTACAGAAACGTACATCTGAAAGCTCCCACATACATTTCAGTCTTGGTAGTATCTGCCCAGATGTATAAAGAATCAATTATTTACTGGGGCAGACTGAAACCAGTGAAAGACCAAGAGTGAACGTTCCTTAAATTCCCCTTTTTAAATGGATTTTAAAACAAAATCGCTGTTTTTTAAAAGGCTTGATTTTAAGGCCACAGCCATTCTAAGAAAGGCAAAAAAGGAGCAAAAATAGAAGATACAAAAAGCTAGATACAGACCTAGAAACTGTAAAAACATGTCCCGAGAGTGAAATAGATGCAAGAGTCTGCAAACTTGAAAACATAAAAAGCAAAATCAAAAGCAAGGTAGCTATAAGGACACTTTAGAATCTTGTTTCCTCCTCTGTCTGTCACATCCTATTACACTATTAAGTAGTTAAACTTATTTGCCTTTCACTCAAGTTTTCACTCACCAGAAGTGCACAAGTCTCAAATCTTTCTGTTCCCTAGAGAACAGTTATCATATATAAGAGTCTTGGTCAATTCTTGTCACAAACAACACAGAGCGTCCAAAGTTGCAAGGCTCTCCTTCCATAGCCCGGATGGGAAAGAAGCTAGTAAAACACAGTATTAACTAGAAGTCTGTCAGGATATTTTCAGCTCATAGCAAAATAATTAGGAAACCCTCTGATATCTGAATATAAACCTGAAATTTTAATTCCATTTCTGCTTTATTACAAAAGAATAAAGCAATTTTTTCTCAACTGTTTTCTGGTATGACAAAGCAAGAGTTGTCTGTGCAACAAGGTTTAAATATTGAAGTTTTGGACCACAGAAACGTTTAAGTAATTGAACACCACGTGGCTGGAATTAATTTCTACCAAGTCATCTTACTCTTGCTCAGAAGAAACACACAGGATTATGTGCTCAAAATGACAGCTCAATTTCAAGAGCAGCTACATCACTGAATGCATGAGCTTTGTCAACCATGAGCTGTAAAGATCTCCACTGCATATTGCTCACGCATCTGGAAGGCAATATGAAGAGTCAGGAAAAGGAGTTTTATTTTGACAGCCATCAGAACACAGCATGATAAAGAGGATCCCAAGACTGGATGAAGAAAAAAAATCAGTTTGACATACTATTTTTAAAGGGAGTAGATTTCAAAAAATGGAGAACAAAGAGATGAGGTCAACAGACTGCTCCAAATATTGTGTGCTCAGAAGAGTGAAAGCCAGGAAATTAAAGTTTGGATATAAACATATTTAAGCTCCTGATAAAAGGACTGGAAAAGTGCAATTTCAACAGCAGCACCTTAGACACATGAATAGGGATGACAAAAAATCTGCATATCAAATGTGACCCAATGACTTAACCTTAAGGCAAAAGCAAGAAAAAACACCTCTTTACTTCACAGGTCAGTTTCTCAAGGAATATTTTGATAATGCTCTTAAAACTTATCAGGTCTTGTTTGGGAAAAACCTTGGATTCAAAAGGCTGAAAACATATTTTGTTGTATTGTAAATAGAAGCGCTGAAAATGGTCATATGACCTGTTTCCCTGAGTTTGAATGAAACTAATCCTGTTAAAGCTTAGAAATATGCATGACTCAACAGCCAAAGCCATGTGCATATTCGCCCTTGCAAAGTTGCTGCCACCTTTCATTGTCCAAAAGTGCTGTGTTGCTGATCTCTAAACAGCCTCTAGTGCTTTAGGTTTTTTTCCAGAAATAAGCTCAAAACGTTGCATCCTGAACATTTAATAAAAAGGGATTTTTACAAACAATTTTAAAATCTATCATGTATATAGTTCTTATTTGGATAAATTAGACATAAACTCAACAGCATATGTGATTACCATTGTTCAATTCTACTACTTTTAAAACTTTTATTTTTTTTCCTGTTCTCTCACTGCTGATTACCTACCCCATTATCTGCTCCACTCTTCTATCTTCTAATGAGATTAACAGTATTCTGTAACTATTTACTACACAATCCTGGGTGTTCTGGAACTAAAGGAATGTTAACTCAAAAAAGAAAAAATAAATTAAAAAATGGTACCATGTGCCTAGAAGGATGATGGAATGATCTGAAATCTCAGTGCACTCCTAAATGCACTAGGTTTCAAGTATCACGAGCAAATAACCACATATATGCTATCTAATTTCCAGTTTCTCAGCTGTAAAATGAAAATGATACCTTTCTAAATGATACAAGAGCACAACCCATCAAATACTAAAATCAAAACCACACATAAATATCAACTGAACTAAACTCTATAATTACAAGAAATTGCCAAGATTCAGAACAAAACACTTTTTTTTAGCATCTTTAAGAGTCTCAGCCAAGACAGGACAGCACAGAGCATAAGCCAGTTTCTACAAGCAGTTCTCCCAAGACTGAAATTGGTGCACGCTAGGAAGAAACTTGCAGGCTACTCCATATGGCATTCCAACATTTCCATTCATAAATCCATAATCTTTTATAGCAAAGACCTCTGAAAGATAAAGTACTAAAAAAAGATGAGGAACTGGACACCCTTTGAATGTTCTGCCCTCACACTTCAGGTACACAAACGCCAGTGCTGTAGCACTGTCAACAAAGACATCACACACTCATTCCCCACCTACTTCAGAGAGAGATGCTTAACACAAAAAAGCAGGAAAGCTTCTAACCTTTACTTTCTCAGCATCACAGATTATTAAATAATAATCAATTTCAATTACTCTGTAATAGAAAACCCTTGTGGTTAAAAAAGAGCAGAGACTGGAAAGGCTTGTCCTGCCCCTGCACACTGTACACTATGGGTGCAGCAAACAAGAAAGGAGAATGTCTGGTCCTATAAAAATGAGTCTTAAAGCAAAAAGAAGTATAGTAAAATCTATTCCTCACAATGAAATAGAGTACAATCTGCAATGCCAACATGAAAATGGCAAACAAATTCTAAAACATTGACAAATACAAAAATAATTCATAATTTCTTAAAGTAGTATTACATTCTTATTTCATGCTCCTTAAAGGTACTAACACCAACGAACAAGAGAGCCTGTGGATGTATCTTCTCAACTCTTTCCAATGCTGTAAACCAGCATATATACATTCCTAGTTAGGGCCCCTTCTGGACGACACCTGGCATCTTCAAAGAATATACATAAAAGATCAATGAATTAACACTTTGTACCCTGGCACACACAGTGGGAAGTTGTAAATGACACCAGAAACAATTCCGTTTCTTAGTTGTCTAGATTTTGCTTCCATATTAAAATAAATAAATACTAGATATATACAAGAGCACTTAAAATATTTTTAAGATTACAGACATCTGCAGATTTCACAAATTTATGGACTGTAACCTGTGTACCTATTTATCTTTACACATCCACAAAACTACAGGGAAGTAAAGTCTTAAAACAGATCTGAGAGGTCTGTGAAGCTACCCAGCGGCCTTTTGAGTCACATCTGCACTCTCAGGGTCAGTGCCAACATAAAATTTGCATTTTTTCTGTATTCATTGTATCACTCATGGGATGCATCACAGAATTCAAGTTTCCAGTGCTGTGCTATTTTGAATCTCAGACTAAACCATTCAGTTTCTTAATTCCAGTAAAACTTACTTTCTATCCTGAGCAAGGCATAAGAACTCATCACTGGTGAACATGAGAGCTGCACTGAAAAAAGTGCATACAATTCTCTTTTAACCCTTCTAGCAAACATATTGAAGGGTTTTATTTTTGGTACTTTAATGCCTGGATATTCAGATAGAACAATCTTGTATCTTTATGAAAGATATTTTTATGCAAGACATTTACCAGCCTTATATCCTGGAAGCTACTACTTTTTAGCATATGGTATTCAAATTCACAAATAACAAGTTACTATTATAAAAAATGGCATTTCAGGTTTCTCCATTGGAACAGATTTTAATGTACAACGATTTCAAGTGCAAATGCATTGAAAGGTGCAAGTGTACAGGAAGGTATTTTAAAGAGCTCTTCTTTCCTAGACCCTGCACCGGGTATTTCAGGAACAGAATGTTGAGGAAGACATTTCACTCTGGACAATTATGCAAAGATTAATTAAAGTTGGGGATGTAGTCTATACTTGCAACACTAAAATGTAAAGAACCATCTTCTCAACTACTAAACATGTTTCAGTTGGAACCCATTTCTCCTGGCTTCTTTTGCTTTTTAGATTACAGTGTTAGGCTGTTAACTTAGGACGCACTGCTTGCCTTTGCTGCTGCCTTTTCCTTCCTTTGTGACAGGATTCCTATGGACATCCAGCAAGTTATCTCAGTGTGCTTCATCAACCGGAACTAAAGCCAACCAAGTGACAGATCATTTTTGCCAAAATTTAGTGAGCCCTGGAAGCAGCTCAAAACAGAAAACTCAAGTAGGAGCACGGAGTTAGATTGGGCAAAGCTGTCCTAGAACCAAGACAACTGCCTTTATGTAATGAATCCTTCACAACTAGGAATCTCCTACTCTCCCTAATTCCAGCTGATGAAAGCTATTCCAGATACTAATGTAAGGTCCAAAAGACCAGAAAAAGACTGACTGAAGCCAATGTAACAAGTACCCCTACCTCACAATCAGGGTTGACAACAAAAATTCCAAGATCTGAGAATTCAGTAAGTCAGAAACACAAGAACATTTCCTCCAAACATGTATTTTCAATCAACTGTGCATCTGGATTTTTAGTAGTTTAATCCCAGCTTCCTGGGAAATGTCAGGAAAAGCAGTGAAAGTTGTTGCCAGAATCAAAACATGGAATCCATTGTTTATTTTAAACCTTCTTGTTGTCATCTTCTAGAAAGGAATTAGACTTGCTTGACAAGACCATTCTTGAAATTTTCTTAGCTATTACTTTCCTTGTCTACTGTCAGGTACAAGTCCACCAGTTCACTATACAAAAACCCACACAAATTAGGCCGACAGATGTTTAATATCCATTTCCCAGGATTTATCCCTCTATGCTTATCTAGCCATCTCGTGGTTACCAAGACAAGACTTTCATAACCAGTATTGGAAATCTCTACACCTCTGTATCCATTACGGAACCAGTTGCTTAGTTTGGTATAAATTTCAAGGTCAACACACAGCTAGCACGTTCCTCCTCCATCAAAATAATTGTCTTTCTAAAATACTTACTGTCAAATAACATTAAAGTCTCTATTAAAATAACAAGGGGCCTAGAGAGAAATTACTTTGGAAACCACTCTTCTAGCTTCCAGAAACTCACTTAAAACACTTGATCAATACAAATAAGAAAACAGGATTCACTGTTCTCACAAGCACCAGGTACTACAAAGTAGCTGCCTTGCTTTGGATCAGAAGGAGCCTGGCATTATCTTCCCTTTTGTATTGAGTTGCTCTATGTTGAAAGCTGTCAAATCAATCAACAAAAGGGTTGGTTTGGTAAGTTACAAAAAAAGTGACATTTTACATTATCTGTGTTGCTTATCTGTTACTGTAACTGTTATTTTCCTTTTGTAGTATCACAAAGATGAGATAGTAATGAACTGAAAAGGCAAAGGAATGCAGCTATAGACATTTCCATCCCTCCTTTCAAGACAACTGATTGACACAAGTCAATGCACCTGACTTCGTTCTCATAAATACTAGTCACAAACCCACAGTCACATCCTATCCAAAGCAAGAGATAATAGCAATTCTCAAGTTGATCAAACATTAATGCCAGTAGGTAGAGTAAGCCACAGTCTAGGATTTCCTGAAAATGGGACTGTGTTCCATCTATGGATCAGAGACAAAGCAATAGTACATGACAGAGCTTCCAGCCATTACATCATATATTGGACAAATATTTGTATATATCATCAAGAATCTCCAACAAGTTGAGCTACAAAAATTAAATTTGCATAATACTGTGAAAATTCCCCCAGAAACAGCCAGACAAAAATCTTAACATGTAACAGCCTGCAACACACGCCAAAAATATATCTGTGCCAAAAGACATCAACCAGTTGAAGACAAAGCCCTTAACTACAAAAATTGAACACCAAGGGAAAGGCCTGAATTAGGTAAGGCAATCTCTGAAACCTGGATAAGGCAACAAAATACCTTTGTTCTACCCATACTTAGGACTCTCCCAAAGAAAACAGTAGCAAGACAGGTAAAATGAAAAATACACAGCCTGCTCGGTCAACATAAAATGAACATTGTAAAATGTAGAAAGGGCAAAAGTTCCTTCCTAGTTTTACTTAATACACAAATTACTGTAAATCTTACAAACATTTAAGTAGAAAATAAAAATAGAATTTACCTTTGAATGTCTCCAGTTCCTTCCTGTTGGAGAAGAGCAGAATTAAAAAAATAATTAGAAATACCACGTGTAGAACTACAGGATTTATTTTACAGGCTTTAAGACTCACTAAATGACAAAAATCAAAGAATTTGATTGTCCCCATACATAACGGTAATATTAGTACATGTGTTTATCTAAAGCAAAGAAAATCAACCTGTTTATAAATAAGGCCACCACCTCTTTATAAACATGTACAGTTATACAAATATTGCACATTTATATCTAGCTACATAATTTCCAGAGACACTGTTCCAAAAATAACTAAGACTTCTTAAGGCTTTAGTTACTAAAGCATCCTTTGCTTAGCAGAGATTTATCAATTTCCAGCACAGTGAATAACAATTTGTGTCCCATTTTCATCAATGCTATTCAAAAACATTTTGGCAACACTGAAGGAGAAAAATTTGACATCATCACTCAGTTAAAACAGAGAGACAGGCAAAAAGACATACAGTTCCTCAGAGGAGAGATCTTCAAGTATGGAATATGAAGATAACCCATAGTACTCACGTACAAGAAAGCTAAGAAATTAGGTAAAAGATAATAATATCTTTTTTTGCCTTCCTATCAGGCCACTTTCCACTTTTAGTAGTTGTGAATGCAGAGGTTATAAACCAAGGAGAAATATTTTCTCTGTTTTAAAGAAATTGCAAAATGCTCCAATTGTCATTACTACAAGGTAGTGATTCATCATGAATTTAAAGGCTAAAGAAGAATCAGTGTAATAACTGAGATAAGGCAGAATGCTGGCCTTACAAAATACTCATTTATATCAAACATTTTTTCAGCCTGCATCTCACAAAATGCCTAGTTAAATTCTTAATTTTGAAGCAAAAGTGACTGTAAGAAAAATAAATTAAAGACCGAATTCACAGTTGTCCAGATAAATTATTCTATTCCCTATCTAAAAATCACTCTTTAGCCTTTAGACTAAAGCACTCTTTAGTCACCTACCAGAGACAGTTTCACAATACAGAATGCTATACCGTAACTCCTTCTACCCCTTAACAGATGATGCAATTCAGCATTTATTCTTCCATCAAGAACAGAAAAAACTCGCTCAAAGCTTGAACAATTTATTCTCTAAGCAGCACTAAGTAATCTAAAAGACGAAAGAGAATGCATTTACCTCTACATCTTCAGAGAACATCCCACTTTTGTCACCAAATGTTAAATACAGGTTTTTGAAAGAATGGGTGCTTTACCAGGAAATAAGCTAGAGTATGATTCACAGTAAAGAATTCTGTTAGTTCCAACTTCCTGTGAATATCTATTTCCTTTCCTGCTTCTCCTCCATCCCTTTCCCAAGCTAGTTTCTCCCTTTTATACCAGAGAAAAAAAGCTATTTTACAATACCTGTGATTTGCAGGTTCATACTCCAAAACCCTTTTCCTACCCTGTACACTCTATTTAGAGTTACAAAATTCTTAAACGCTCTCACAATTTGCCCTCATTTTTTAGTAATGGTACAGGAGTTGAGGAAACAACAATCACAGGAAATGCTTCTTTTCCATGGACTGTAACAAAACCATTCTGGAGGAAACATCTTGTGAAAGTAAGAGAGGGAAAAACTACATTACTTGCACCTAAAATCAGGAAATTTTATGACACTTGTCTGCAAAAGGAGAGGTGAAACAATTACTGCCATTGTTGAAAGAGCCTAGTAAACCAGATGGCAATACAGTAACAAAAGGGTCTAAACCACCTAAATTTTCCTTTTCAAAATCCATCAATATTTTTAGGGTTGAGATGCACTAAGATGTTGTCCCTATATCCATATACATAAATACCATTAATAAAGTTGGAAATTAATATTTGACAAAAATATTTTTTACCTCAGAAAAATTAGAAGTATCTATGCATAGAGTAAAAATACAGATTTGAAATTTAATGATTTGTACTTCTTAGTATCCTCATCCCAATTCAGAACCAAAGACTGAAGATTTTATATTTTACACAGCATGAATTAATCATATCTTGTGGTTTCTAACAAGACTTTCAATAAAACATCTATTTAGAAGCACATGCTTATTGAAATCATATTCAGCATCAGCAGCATGGAAGATTTTTTAAATTTATTAAGTCAAATTATCCAAATAAAAAGTTGGAAGTTTAAAAATTTTAATCCTTAATCTCATTCATCAGCAGCTTTGGTAAGAACACGACACTAAACTTAGAAGTGGAAAGGCAACTGACTTGTGATGACATTGGAAAAACAGATGGCTTAAGAGTCTGTCAGTACATTTTCTAGTTGGGTAATTAAGACCTGGCATTGCACAGTATTACACTTCTCCCCTTTACAAGTAAATAAATGTTTTTGCATTTACTGATAAACTGACAGAAAGAAGATACCTCCTATGTCTTCTCTAAGAGTCTAGAGACTGCAGAAAAAAAAGTCATCTGCAGAATACACTGACCTCACATTAAGAACTGAACTTCACGTTCAGAACACAGACAATGTAAAGAAATAGCAATTTGTGAGAATAATCAAAACGAAAAAGATTAAATTGAAAGCAATTTTGGAAAAGTGGCCTTCAAAGCAAGGTTAGAAGACAAGCAGGAAGAAACATATAAGGCAACTGAAAATGCTCCATAGGGAAATGCACTTGGATTTTAAAGAGTTTTCATTCAAAAGAACATTCATGCACTTCACAGATGGACAAGATAACCCTTTCCACTACTACTGCTAGAAGGAAAATACGCCTGCCTTGCCTCTGGCCTCACTACACATGAAGGCTCTTGAAGCCCAGTGTGGGCTGCTCAGCATCTGTCCAGGATTAGAGGAGCTCCCAAGCTGAGTCTGACCATGATCAATACAACTACCTGGCATCTGACCACATGCTCTTCAGCTACTAAATTTTAGGTTACTGACAACAAATCTGGCTAGTTACTCATATAAGAATACATTTTACCTTTTCATAGTTAACAGTAAGTTTTTACTTACTGAATTAGGAGGCACATTATAATATAAATAGCTCTTTTCAGTGAAAGATGAAGTTCAGCATCTGAGCAAGAAAAAAAGGGCTAAAATAACAGGCTACAGTCTAACACAATCAGACTATAAAGGCATGGAGACGTTTCAAAAGTAATCTCATTCTGTATGCTGAGCAATTTACAAAACCCAGATTCTTTCCTGAGAGGCAAGAGGCTGTAGAGGCTCCACCTACACTGAAGTTAGTTTTCATGGACATATCTGGCCACAGATACAGGCAATAATGTTAATCACTTCCAGTTGCTTGTTTCCATAAAACTGAATAAAAGATGGGTGGGGGAGGAAGGGAGTGGGTGGTTAATTACTCTGGAAATTCTATACAGACCAAACTCACCAGTTTTTAAGGTAATTGGAATGTTCTAATGATAATGCTATCAGTGGTCTCAACTTCTTCATTTACAGAAAAGTTGAGATTCAGGGTTTGTGGTGAGAATATACAGTTGTGGAGCCAACAGGTTAAACAAACCATCTACAATATATGACTTGTCCTACAGGGTGACCGACATGACCAGTTAGTTACAATCTACTTAGAAAGCAGATATAAAATTCCTAAGGACTTTCCCATTCCCCTCAGGCATAACCCTGCTCTAGCCACTGAGCAGATGAGATGGACACTAGGAAGACAGTGCTGGTATCACTGACAAACAAAAATAAATCTAGAAATCAGAATATGGGAGGACCAGGAGGCATAACTATCCTGCTTTAACTTACTGAGATCAAATGGAATTTAACTGGTTCAGAAACAGTAAGGAAAAAAAAAAATCTCAGGCTCTACTGTATCTTGCAAGGGACTGTAACACTAAGATCAATTTCCTAAGTGTAACTAAACATCAAGGAATCCAGTTAAATACCCAGGATACTACAGAAACACCACACTCCTTACAAAGATGCCACCAGCCAGAACTGATGGTTTTATATTTCATCTTCAAGAAGAGACTAAGCAGATAAGAAAGCAACAAAGTCCTAAATTAATGACAGGAACAATTTTATAACATGAGCTCTAAAAGTAACAGTCAGTGAATTCCAACTACTAGACTAATATATAAACAAAAGACAGTATCAGGACAGCATATGAATGCTAAAAAATTGAGGACTAAATTTGAAAGATTTTACAATTATATGTGTTAAGTGTTGAGTTGTAAATACTATTTACATTTGAAAGAAATTACATTTGAAGAAAGTATAGATGCTTATCAGCAAATTAATCTAAAAATATTTATGACACCTAACACAATCCAACCCAGAAACTGAGAAATGCTGCATTTCTTCTGCTATGTCTGATACAGTTAAATTTTCAAAATTGTATATTAAAAAAACCAATAATGCTTCCACAGCCTGACTCAAGCTTTAGTAAGCTAAAAAGCCATGAGATCTCTGGGACTTTCCTCTGGATGTTATCAGAAGTAAAAGCCAAAAGAAATTTTTTGTTTGTTTGTTTTGTTTTGTTTTTTTTGTACTTTGGATAATATATTTGGTCTATCCTGACACAAAACTGCTTTCCCCATCCCTGAGATTGGTCGAGCACCCCTTGGAGACACTTAGGCCAATTACTACTTTGAAATACACTTGAGACTGAAGCAATGAAAAGCCTTTAAGTATTGAAAAATTAGTAAAAACCAACACTATTACTAAACTACTGTTGGAATTGAACCATAGGCAAGGGTTTCTATTCATCTGACAAAATACTGAAGACAGGTCAGGATTCTTTATCATCAAAAGTGACATTTTATTCACTATAAAAGAAGAGCAGAGAACAAAGGCATTTCAATAATATTACAATGGAGGCTTTTTTGCTTCCATACTCATGCAAATACAGAAGTAGCTGAAGTCTGTTTTCCAACAAAACTTCTACATTAATTTCAACCCAGAAGTTGGAACTGATCCCAGCAAATTTTTACAACAGAAATTACAAATATTAACTGGTAATCAAGTTAATAAATACAACCAAAAACAACTACCACCCTAATATATTCAGCAGTTTCAGGGTACAGTGAAAGCATTTCTGTTTTAATGTTTAAAAAAACCCCAACAAATCTTAAGAACATGGGGACCCAACTTTCAGGCACTATCATTCAAAAGAACAGTAAAAAATAAGGGAGATGGCCTTAAAAACATAAGAAAATTGTTGTAGTAAAACCATTAAAGGCAAGTTTTGTCCTCTGCTAAGAGACTAACATGGGCCACTTACCATTAGAACCATTCCAAACTGGAATTTGAAATGTGGAAAAAATGCTTAGGTCACTCTAAAAGCTCATGCCTTCAGTTGTAGGACTTTGCAGAGGATTTTACACAGTTTTTATGCTTTTGCTTTCATCTTGTTTTTACCCAAAAAACCCAACGGTTTTTACATTTTTTTTAACTTTTATCTTAGTATGTAATGTCATTGGATCATTAAAACATACCTGTATCAACACAGATTGTTTTTATCATACAACCAAAATTTTAGGAACCAAAGTTTAAAGCTGAAATTTGAGACTAGGAAATTAAGAGAAGCTGCAATTTGAGAAACTAGAAAGAATGTAAGAGAAGGTGAAGTTTAAGAGAAGGTACAAACAATCCACCACCAAAGGCCACCTCCACCACCAATTTTTTTCTAGAAAGAAAAGGAGTTCCTGCAAACCTGTTTTTGGTAAACAGCCATGCAAGAAACTGCAGACCTTCTTTTAACCTGGCCATCAATTTCCCCATAAGCATTAAAAAGAAGAAAAATGACAGTATCCAAAAACTGGCCAAGCAATATACAGTACAACCCTAATTCACAGGAACAAGTAAAAAGAGCTTGTGACTCCATGTGCAATGTCATGTGCATGGTTATTAAAGATCTCAGGAAATAATGTTGACTGTGGTTCCATGCAGCATGGATGCAATTGTGTCAGAGAGAGGATACAACTTGTATCTCTTCAGGCATCCTCAACATGTCCCTTTGAAGAAGGAATGTAAAATCTCCCTCACAGAAGCCTTGTCAATGAATGCATTTGACACATTTCTTTAAACTACTTTTAAATGAATTGGTTTCCAAGGTAAGTGGAGTTATTAAAGATCTCAGGAAATAATCCACAGCAAAGAAACACAGAATTTATCAGGACACACAGCACAGAGAATGAATTTTAGTGCAGTAATGACAAGCACCTAAGCCTTGTTCTTCTGCCACTAGCCACAATGAATTAATTACATGTATAAATAATGCATTTTTGAAGAGAGGGAGGGTACAAACTGATGATTAAGGCAATCCTAAACCATCTGTTCCTATTATTGGTACAGTAAGTCTGGACAAAGAATGCCTGGTATTAACAGCTTGACAGGATTTGAAGATTATACCCACTAACAAGCACCACACGAAGGTAGAGATAAATTATGCAGGATTGACATAATGTTTTAACATTTTCTAGATAACATTATTAAAAGGTCCTGTAGGATACAGAGGATCCAACACAAACATTCAGTCTTTAACCACAGGTCACAAAAGCCAAAGAAAAAAGTCTTTTATTTGTCTATTTGAAAGAAAACAAGACTGTAAGGAGAAAGAAAGCAGCAAATCTCTTTGTAACAATGTCATTGTCTCTCTGTATCAAAGGTCACCAGAGAAAAGGCAAAATGAAATCAACTTAAAAGTGACAAATTATACTGTACATTCACACTTTGCAAATAAGAGAAAAAACTGCCAAAATCCCTCCAATCTTCAAATCTGCTGGGTGTTCAGTCTTGCCCAAGGTTTCCAAATACTGGGAGCACTGATGGTAGTAAAATTCACTAAAAATGAAGCAGCATACTCCTTTGGGCTTGTCGTATGCAGAATACTGTAATGCAAGAGTTCTTGCAAACAAAAGAAAGTTCAGAGCCCACAAACTACAGAAAAAGGAAGCAAAATTATCCATGAAACTCTCCCAAAGCTTGTGCAAATCTCTTCAGGATCAATAGGAATTCTCATTCCATGTGTCTGCCCAAAAAACTGCAACAACTGATGGCCACAAAATTAATTCCAACCAGTTCAGTTATCACCATGAAAACATTTGCTGCTAATTGTGCTGTATCCAAACTCCTGAAACAGGACAGAAAACATCTTTGCAATGTGAGTGCAGAAACTTCTACATTGCCTAATGAAAATGCAAAGCCAGTCACCCACTGCACATCCACCAAGAAAACTGTCCTGAAGATAAAAGTTCTGCATCCAACCTTGCAAAAATGTTTATCTAGGTACTGAGTCACACAGAGGTATAGCAGCTCCAAACCTATACCACTAGGAGACTGATCAAAAAAAGTATGGCATGAAAATTTAGACTGATGAAAACTTTGATGAGGACTATGAAACATGTAGCTGTGGTCTCAGAAATAATTCACAGTACACTTAACATCAGAAAGAAAAATATACTTGCTCAAAACATTTGCAACAAAGGTGCATATACGCTTTTTTACATATAAAAAGTAAATTTTATAAGTTACATGTAAAGTTTGAAAGGGTTATGAAGGTTAAATTTAAATGTATCACTGCCAGGTGGGAGGGAATCATTACTGAGGATAATGTACAGTACTGGGCTAGCCTATTGTTTGAGGAATGCTCTGGGATCTAAACAAGAGCTACAGATATGGAAGCTTTTTTTGTATTTACTTTTCAACTGTTTATGTTGTTCAGGCCTAAGACAAGCCACTGTATCTACATCCAACAACCCTTACTGTTCCTTCTGTTCCCAAAGCAATTAAAAAGAGGGATAAAGTCTACAGAAGAAAACAACAGTAATTAAGACATTTTCGCCAACACATCTCTAATCTACACAGTGCAGTGGCCATAAATTTTATGCCCCTCTCAGTGAGAAAGTAATTCATACATTCTTCTCCCCCAGAAGCACTAAAGCCCCAACATGACATAGCAATGCATCCTACAAGAACTATGACAATTTGTCCAACTCTTCACCTGCTGCACTAATTACAAAAGCACTTTATTTGACCACAAATAAACCTCTAAAATTCAAAAATTAGGAATAAATACAAATTTTAAGAACTTATTTTCTCTTCAAGTAAAGCATTTGTTTAAATAACATCAAAAAGGAAAAACAATAGTCCCACTAAGGTTTGGATTTTAGATTTTTACATTTACTTTTCTCCTAACGTCTGTTCTCAAAGCTGACAAATACTGAAAAACAGAGAGGGTTCTTGAAAAAGACATCCTAAAAAAAAATTATCATTTCAAGAATTGTTTTAAGTCAAATAATACAGTAAAATCTATTCACTCATTTCCAGAGACAATTGCTATTCCCAATGGAGTCCTACAAAATGCTGCATTTGGGCAGGTCCTTTTAATTGACAAAATAATCAGGAGTTGCCATTTTGAAAAATGTGGTGATCTCTCTGAAATGGATACAAATGGCACCAAGAGCTTCACAGAAGTACAACTTCAGGTCAGAAACCTTTTATCTTACCACAAAGCTGCCATTCAGGGCACAAAAAAAGATGACACAAAAGTGAGTTACTGGCAGTGCCTCCTAAAGGACATTGTACACATGGGAAAGCAAGAATTGCCACATGAGACTAAAGAGACACAAAGTTGTCTGCAATCAGAATATCCTCAGTAGGAGAATGAAGGAAAGGGTGAAGAATTGTGCTTGATTGAAAAAAAAGATAGGAAACAAAATGACATAGTTTAATGCTAACATACATCCCAACAACTGCAGAGAGACTAACCAGGGAAAACGAGGGTGGAAGCTAGACTTCATACAACAGTACTGGTACCCTGATCAATGGATTTAAACACAAAAAGACAATATTAAAATTCCAGCGATAAGCTCACAAAAAAAAAAAAAAAAGAAAAAAAAAAAAAAAAAAAAAAAAAAAAAAAAAAAAAAAAAAAAAAAAAAAAAAACAACAGAAACCCCCAAAACCACAACAATCTCCCCAAACATCCCAAACATCAGACTTTTAAATAAGTTGGAAAATATCCTGGATTCCAGAATCTATTTTGAAATTAGTACTCAAGACAATGACAAAAGGGCAACAATTGATCTGTTCGAAATGAAATAAAGTTGCTCTATTTAATACAGAGAGACCTATTTCTTAAAATAAGTTCCCATAGTTACCATAAGCTGTGTTTCATAGGTTTAATGTTGACCTTAAGCACCTTCTTCTAAGTCTTTCATGTAGGATTTTTTCAAAAGATTTGAAATACATTAGCTTCTAGCCTAAGCTCTACAGTGACTTTATAACAAAATTACGTTTTGTTACATGCTTAAAATAACCTGAGTTTCTAGAGTTAATATTCATCTCAGTGTTCATCCCTGTATTGTCAAAACACATGAAATACTTTTTTTCCAACACAAAACCACTCACTCCCAGAAAAATAATTTATGTGCTTAAGAGAGAGCATAGACTCCTGGGCCCACCCCCCTCCTTGATTCTTTCAGCTGGTATCACAGTGAAAACCCCAAGCACTAGAGAGAGAAAGACAGGATAGGAGTTCCAAACATCCACCACAAATCACACTCACGTCAAGTTAACCGGCTGCTCGCTCTTCAAGCACCTACACTGGCAAGTGTCCTTCCCGTAATGAGCTAGCAGGTAATTTCTTACCTAAATAAATACAGTGGTAATGATCAACCAGAAATTACCTGCATTTTTCCTGTTTTGTCTAGGTCTGACCAAATGTAATCAGCTTATAATTACACTAAGTAGCTTGCTTAGCATTCTATTTATAAAACTGATTAGATGCTGCTAAACAGAGCAGGCAATGTTTTAACACTTTATTTTGATGTTGAAAGCAGTGGCTAGGGGAAAGGAAGCAAGGATGGCAGAGAGAACAAAAACCACCTAGAAAACTGCAGAAAGATCATTATATGGGACCAAATCTGTTGTTTTATACACATTTTAAACTTGTATTATTTGGTTAAATAGCATGTATTTAGAATTTTGGAATTACTCAAATATTTAAATTACTCAGGTAGATCTGAACAAGTGAATATTTAGCCTGTCTGCTGTTGACTTTTCCTGGAGAGAGAATATGGAATTGCCCGAATTGCCCTGACCTGGGAAAGAGAAAATCCAGGCTGCAGGAAAATTACAGACCATTGCTGAGGCCCCGGCCTGAGGTTAAGACAACTGAACAGGATATGAAAAACTAAAGTGACATGACATGAGAAATTGTCAGATGTGACAGATAACCTAATAAGATACTGACAAAAGCCACAGACAGCACCATGAGGGATGACTGCATTTCACAGGTGTTTAAAGGGAAGTTAGGAGAGAAACAGTCAAATTTCACAGAAAATTGAAGGGGGAGCTTTAAGGTATTGGAGACCTTTTGGGATGTAGAACCTGCAACACCAGCACTCCTTCAGTAACTGGAGCTGTAACACCACAGGAGTGTAAGATTCCCCAGATAATAAAAGAGGACCAATAGGGAAAAAGTAATCAGGGGTGAATAGTGTGGGAAATGTATTTGTAGAGAATTCTCACAGCCTGACAGAAGGCTCACATAGTATGTACCTGTATGCAAACTTCGAGATAGAGAATGCTGACCTAGAAATGCCATGGAATAGGACAGACACTGTTGAGAGAGAAATGGAACTAGAAACAAGTTTCAAAGGATGGCCTTGCAAATAAGACTAGATACCTTTGAGAAATAAAACCATGAAAGATGTATTGTAGTAGGACCCACGAGGGGTAATTTTAGATGACTGGCTTTAAGGCATTAAAGGCATTGTGTGGCAAAAGCTGATAGGCCAAGAAATGCTTATAATATATTGTAATTAGGAAATGGTTTGTCTTCTGATTGTGACGGCATGAATTATAACGTCTGTATTGTCTCACCCTTCGCATGAGACTAAAAACAGAATAAGAGTTTTTAAAACGCCTCTCAGTTGTCCCATCTCTGTGTCAGAGAAAAACATAATCCAACAGAATAGGTCTTCTGGGAGGAGACCGTGACTTAAAAAAGAAAATAAAAATAGAAAGAGGTACAAGAACAGCAAGAAGGGTCAAGAAAAAGAATACAGATGAGCTAAGCAAAATGTGTCCAGTGCTGTCTGCCACAGTCCTGCCCTTGATCACCACATCCTCATCAGAGCTGTGAGACAAACCAGCTGTTCTGACCTTACCACACATATCAAACTTGCTTCCACAATCAAGGAGGCAAGGAGGGTGCCAAGGTGCTTCCCCTGGCTAACAGCAGGACTCCTGCCTGGACAGATCAAGTAACCTGGTTATCCCATTGTCAGCCAACATCCACATCTACCCACCCCTCCCTAACAGGCTGTCAGACATTGTCTTTGACAAACTGCTTCAATTCAACTCCTCATTTCCTAATTTATATAATGAATGTAATACTGCGTTTCTTACCTCCTTATATTAGGTTATTTTTGGCACTGGCAGTAACAAAAATCAAGAAAGTCAACAGTTTAAGTTATTTAAGAGCTTGATATTTTTCTCTTGCTACTTTTATCTTTTAGGTAAACCTGAAGCTCACGAGCTGAAAGGTCTGAATTTTCACACATACTGCTTTAAGTTGAACTTTGATTCCAAGGATTAATGCCCTGCTTTTACAAGCAAGAGAATGGCAGCAGATTAATACCTTTCATACAGAGTGAAAGGTACTTATAGGATTGGATACTGATAGAACTGAAAGCAAGATAGAGGAAAATTCAACTCCTAACCTGACAGGTACATGGGGAAAAAAAAAAGAAGGAATGAATCATGGGCAAGGGATTAAAAGAAACAACAGCTTATCTCTGCTTATTAATAACAGCCCTTATTCCAATTCTTTGCAGAGAATAATAAACATGACTTCATCTTAAAAACGTGTGATAATTTTCCAAACACATGTAGTCTTTGTTAATCACTCAGACATTCAATAAATCTAATACAAATTTGCAACGTCCTGTCAAAGACTATTGTTTCTTTAGAAGATGAAAATAAAAGGGATTATATTATATATGGGGGGGTGTTAATTACAAAAGGCTTATATTGTATGCTAGTTTATATTTATAATAATTGTTTTATTTACCTCTTTGTTTTCTTGTAGTTTTCCAGCTGTAATGTCTCCATACATTTGTATCTTTCCAATTCACACTGCTCACATAGTTCCTCAAGACACAATAGGTGGTTCTCCATTTCCTCAAAATTTGCCTCTAGCTGGGCTGTAAGAAAGACTTGCATGAATTTCAAATTGCATCAAGAGCCAGACAACTCACCTGAACAGAAATAGGATTTCATAAAGGTAAATAATTAACATGGTGATAATTACACACATATAAAATGGCTCCAAAAAATAAACAAACCTCAGCCCAAATCCCACAGTAAAGAGTGGCAGCAGAACTTTGTTAAGGGGAGATCTATCTGAGGTTTCCTTGCAGTAAGATGCTGAACCACTCTATTTGTCCCAGCATCGTGGTGTCACAGGCTCCTGGCCTGCATTTGAGGAAGAGAAGCACTCAGGGCTCATACTTCTTCTTGAGCAGACTGTCACTTTAGTGCTTCCTACACTTTACCAATCCAAGGAATAAAGCTGTGCTGGCCAAAGCCAGGTCAAATCTTCATTTATTCAAATGAAGCAAAAATAAAGCATATAGGGAGAATTTTAATTTTCATATGATGTCATGGTAACATAAAAGAACATATACTTATGTCTCTGAAGACAGACCCTTTACAGATAGATAAATATAGAGATTTACCTATTTTACATGCACACGTAAATTTTACAATTAAATCTACCTATTTTACATACACATCTCTTAATCTCATCTTTAAACACAATTGGTCAATCTCAACTTCAAATAGATCTTGTCTATGACAAGTCCTGAGAAAACTGATCTCATCTCATAGCTCACATTGCTTTGAGTAGAAATTGGGACAATTCCTGAGGTCCCTCCTCAAATGAATTAACCCATGTGAACCTGGTATCAAAGGATCACTCTCCCTGACAGTGATTAATGCTAAATTTCATGTCTCTCACCAGGATTCCACAGTGGAGAAAGTATTTTCCCAAACCATAACCAGCTGTTCACTCTGGGATGAAACTGTGTGAATTACAGGAATATTATTAATTTTTTTGCCAGGACTTCTCCTATACCAGAGGGAAGGTAAATTGCAGAAGCAAGAATGATTAACTCTGCCTGCTATTTGTTTGTAAAAATGTAAATGTATTTCAGATGCTCAAAAGAAGGAAACAGTAAGCTGAAGGCATCGGTGAAATCCTCCATTCTGGCTTGGCCATTCTACTTGAAGCCTATTCTGCACAGTACATAATTTCAACTTGCTCAACTTCCTCCATTATAAATAGCCATCCTTGTAGTTCCCCTAAAAAAGCAAAAGTTAAGACTCCATAAGCAAATTTCCCAGGATGCATATTCATGTTTGGCTTCACTTAACACCATTTTTTTAGTCCCTAACAAGGAAGATCCACAACAGTAGGAAAGGGAAATATGAATCATATAATCAGCAAATATTTCCCTAAATTATTTCTCTCAGATATACAGTTCACTGAGGGGAGGGGAGCGATTGACCAAAAAAAATAAATAACTAAAAAGAAGAAAGGCAGTTGGCAATTAATGTAGAAACAAGTTTGAGAGAAAAAAATGCTTTCAGTTCTACATATTGTGATGTAGAACATTCATTGTTTACCACATACTCAATTTTCTCTCACAAAATCCAGATGTATTCAAAGTGTAACATCATGATTACAATTATGATCAGTAGGCCCTTTTTCTTTAAGAAATGGACTTCTCTGAGTGCATTTAAACCCAAATAACTGTATTGTGCTAACTTGCTTTTCAGAATAATTGCTCCCTTAATAATCTGCAAAATTCTCAAACACAGCAGGACTCAAGATAATTTACTAAGGTACCTATCAACTACTGTTTTTTCCACTTAAAAAGCCCCTACCACCTGCTTTGCTGTATTTGCTGATGAAATAATATTAAAAGACAACAACAAAGGACAGGAAAATAAAGAGGATAAAGAAAAGTGAATTCTAGAGAGCAACTGATTCCTAGCACCTGCATTTGAGCAGCCTCTAGTGGGAATTTCAGAAAACAGTGTGCTCCTGAAGTACAGGAATGGACACTAGAGATCTCTCCAGGAGGCAACAGTCCTGCTTTACTGCAACAGAGGTTTCAGAAGCTTTTTTTCCTTTCTGAAGTGAAAGAAAAATTGCTTTTCACAAAAAATAGTTGAAGACAAGCTCCATTGCAGCAGCACCAGCTACACCTGAGAATTAACATCTCTTTTATCCAAAAGAGAATATATGCACTGTGCATACAAAGGCAGTGGCAAACAAAACTACGGATTTAATAAATTTGAAACTTAGGCTGTAAAAACCCTCTAATATTTTCCTAAAAAAAATCCTCTAAATATTTTCCAGACTTTAAAAAATGTATTTTCTTTTAGAGTAAGAATTTTTATGTATAGCAATATGCCACACTTCGTAGAAATAGTATTTTTTATTAGATAGATGAAAAAAAACCCCTTGTTCTTTGGGTCACATCACTCCAGTTATAGCAGTTTGGGCTGTATTTCTTACATTACCACAAGTATAACAACATTATTTGAAACTTTAATTCTTAGTTTTAATTCTTTTGAAATACGTTTAAAGTTTGGCCAGATGACATTACATTGCATTATCTTCCATCCGCATACACTGTTTTCCTTAGTTTACCAGCTATCAGGTATTAAAGTATTTACCTGGAACTCAACAAACACATTTTTTTTTTTAATGCAGAAAACACTTTCTTTCTAAAGTGCACCTAATTTAAATTTACCACATGAAACCTGTGTTATCTTAGTTCTGTATGAGTACAACATTTGTTATAATAGCTAAACCACAGCTGTATGTCAGAAAATAGGTTTCCAGTAACTTTAGATGTAGCTTTCCTGAACTGTCCCAGCCACTCAAAGAACAGAAACCATGCAGGAATACTAAAGACATTTCTACAAAGCTCATTTATTTTCTGACTAAAAGGCAAAAGGCAAAAAGCAGAAAGGATGGAAGCAATTACAGCAAAGATGTTCCCTCTACCTCTAGGCCACACAGGGGCAGAGATTACTAAAAGCTTAAAATGAGCAGTGAAAGGCATATATGAATAGGAAGAGTTCAATTCAGCTGCAACAAGAAAAAAAACCACCAACTTTATATAATTACAGTTCTACTAGTGCTCAATTTTTATCTGTTTTTACAGAAAGGATCTTACACCTAGTTAGTATTATACCACTTACATAAATTTAAAGCAGCTTTTTCGCTGAAACTACACAGCGAGTACACTAGGATCCTTTTCCTTGTGTATTTGATCCTCAGACACTTCCAAGTTTACAGCACCAAACTGTATGCCTTTTTTACATGATATATCTTTACTTAATGCAACAACCCCCTCTGCTGAAGTGTTGTGCCCTGGAGTCTATGGAGAAAAATTCCCTGTTGAACATAGCTGTCTTTACAGAGTATTATTCAAATTCCCTGGTTTTATGTAGATCTTTCCAACATTCTCCCTGATTTTCTCAGTAAAAGATAAATGCAAATTATGAAAAAATTATAATTTTGCAAAGCTAGAGAATGACAACTTTCATACTTGATACACAATCTGAAATAAAAAAGACTGACCTTTTACTCAAGATATAAACAAGGATACTTCTAAGCAGTGCAAAAGATTCTGTTTCCCCAATGAATTTTCATACCCTCCTATAGCCCTCACTTCAAAAAAAACCCGTGAAGATTAAGAGGCAAAGGATTTTAACTCTGACTGCATCTCCAGCCTTATTTTCTTCCCAGTCCCACCAATAAAACATTTTCAAGCTATGTTGGATCTGTCACCTATGTACAAGATCAGTCTTTCTGAAACCAGTATCAAGTTAATTCTTAACATTT
>VYXD01007950.1:627695-781262 GCA_013397195.1 Hylia prasina
AGCACTGTCCACTCTTTTTCAGACAACCTGTATATGCTAGTCAAGTTGACACAGTACAGCAAGAATGAAACCTGCTGGCTATTCCCTGACCACCCAGGCAATGGCTGCCCTCAGTTTCTAGGCCCTTTGTGGTCACAGTAAAATCGGGAAGAAATAAATGACACAGACATAAGCAAGATGGAAATGAACTACGAGAACCAAAGATATCCTCCAGACATGACAGAGAGATCTGTAATCCTGAGCGACCCAGGGACTGAGAAACAACCCAATATACAGACAGATATTCAGGCTGCTTTGAGGCATAGTCAAATCACTCCCCTAGTCTCGACCACTATTTTCCAGGAACTCAAACATCACAGCTGTACAGCACACCAGGTGGTTGACAATTTGAGAAAAGACATGCTAAGGCAGGTCTCCACTCCCTCTGGGGGAGCTGTCTGTAACAGCCAAGCCAAGTAGGAACAACCACAGCACACTGAGGAAGAAGCCCACTGCTGAAGGAAGCTCTGCAATCTGCCCTTCTCCACTGCCATGTTCCCCAGTATGCAACCTGGGCTGAAACAGCAGCACTCTTCTGCATCTGTTTTAGTTGTTCTTCCTCCTCCTGCAAAAGCTTGCTAACAGGTGAACGGGTCAAAATTTAGATACCTTGATCACAGGACACACAGAATTAGACAAGAGACACAACTGAGCAAGGAAGGAGGCCACAGAAATAGCTAGTAATTCTAAATTGCTCTCTTTAAACCACACAACCCAGATTTAATCTTTTTCAGCAATATATCATGTTCCTATATTCCTTGGGAAGTGATATTATTTTGTTAGAAGCCCTGGAAAACCTTCCCCCTCACAATTTCATGAAATTCAACTTGTTCTACTTTGCAAGCACTTATGTACAGTGAACAAGTTGGCCACAACTTGACACCAAAAACACTTTCTTTGGGTTTTCTAAATGAGACAATTTTAAGCTAAACTCTCAATGTCACAAAATTACTTCTATTACCACTTTGGTGGGGTGCAGAACAGAGTAATCCAGAACACCAAGAAATTAGGTTGCATGGTCTAGGAAAGAAGAGGGGGCAAACCAGGTCAACTTGTGTTCTGGCAACATCTTTTTTTTNACAGATGAAAATACCACTATACCACTTAAAGACAGGACACTGGAACAAGGGCATATTAATGGAGTGGCCAAAACACAAAGGTGGACATTATGAAATCAGAGACTGTTTTCAGAACAAAACATTGCAACACCAGGAAGAAAGCAAAATACATGGAAATATACTGACTCCACTGCAGCAAACATGGAAAACACCAATATGGAAACACAGAGTTAAATGACCATCAGATCCGGCATGTTATGACCTTCCTGTTGTCCTCTTTCACCATGTAAAAAACACCCTTTTCAAAAGAGCCTTACACTGTGCTGAGATATCAACTCCTCTGAGAAGCAAAAGAGAAAGTCAGAAGTAAAGCAATGCTTTTTGTCTGCATTTTTAAGACAGTTTAATATTCAGTTGCTGTTTGCTAGGATGAGACAGATAACATGTAAGCAATTTATCTGTTTGACTGGCAGCCTCTTCTACCAGTTTCTCTTGACTGTCATATACTGGTACAAGTATGTAATGATAAACTATTTAAGTTTCTGGGGAACAGAAATTCCTCACTATATATAAATATTTACCATAGGGGTATTATAAGGCAGCCTTAATATTATCAAAGACACAGTTTTTAAAAGTAATTGATTACAACAGGATACTCCCCTGTGGCTCATCATGAGCCAACACTTCTGCAGCACAGGCATGACCTTGTCCTCCGCCCACTCGCCGACTTCCAGTGACGCTCACTTGGGCCACCTGCTTGTACTAAAAACAGCATCGACACGGGGCCTACCCAAATAAAACCTCGTGAGGCAACGTAGGAAGAGTATCTTTCTGCTTTTTAGTGCAAGCATAGGGCTGTTACATCCGCTTATCCTGCACTTTCCCTGTGACAGTAACTCATCTTCCAAGGAAAAGCAAGTTTCTCCACGCACCAAGCGGCGCCTAGAAATGCTCTTTAAGGGATTACGCTGATCCATGAAACCTTGAAGGTCGGTAACTTCATAAAAAATTCAAGCACGCTAATTGANCCCGGTCACCTGCTTTCCCCCCTCCTTGCCCGGCCGGGCTGCGGGCCCCTCTCCCGCTGCCCCCGCCAGCCCCGCCGTGCCGCAGGCGATACCCACCCAGCCGTGAGATCCTGCTGGACGCTCAACAATCGCTCCCGCAGCGTCTCCAGCATCTTCCCGGCTTTTCCCGGCTGCGAAGGCCACCGCCGGAGGGAGGAGCGCGGGCGGGGCTCGGCCGAGCTCCCGCCTCCGGGGCCGCCTCTCCTCAGCCCGCCCCGTCCCTTCCGCCCCCCCCGGCTCCCTGTGCGTCCTGGCGGGGCTGGGAGANACAGCGGTCTGTCTGTCCCTCTCTCTCTTTCCCCTTTCCCCCGACCGCAGCTGCTTCCCGGGCACCGCGGCTCCTCCTCCTGCTGCTCCCCAGAGCGGCCCGCGGCACCGCGGGGCTCGCCAGCCCGCCATCAGCCGCCCAGCCCAGGCGGGAACACGGGGGGATTATTCGGGACCCTGGAGACGCCTTTCCAGCCCGTCCCTGCACACAGGAGGGCATCCCGGGCGACAGACCAGGCAGCGGCTCCCGTCTGCGCAATCTCCTCCTCTTCCTCCCTCCCTGCGCCAGTCCACGCCTCCCCCGGCCCCCGGTCACCTGCTTTCCCCCCTCCTTGCCCGGCCGGGCTGCGGGCCCCTCTCCCGCTGCCCCCGCCAGCCCCGCCGTGCCGCAGGCGATACCCACCCAGCCGTGAGATCCTGCTGGACGCTCAACAATCGCTCCCGCAGCGTCTCCCGCATCTTCCCGGCTTTTCCCGGCTGCGACGGCCACCGCCGGAGGGAGGANGGGGCGCGGGCGGGGCCCGGCCGAGCTCCCGCCTCCGGTGCCGCCTCTCCTCAGCCCGCCCCGTCCCTTCCGCCCCTCCCGGCTCCCTGTGCGTCCTGGCGGGGCTGGGAGACGGGGGGATTGCTGGGGGAGCCGAGCACGTCGCTCTGCGTCCCCCCTTGTGCGAGGGTAGAACTGCGCTTAAAGCCCGGGCGATATCAAGGATAGATCTTGAGCAGCGTGTGAATCGCTGAAGTTGCGGCTTTTTAGAGGTTAAAGACCACAGGAAAGCCCCTTGGCAGGTTGGGACGCTAACCGGAGTGATTTTGACTTCGGCGATGGCAGCGTAGGAGTGACCTCCTGAGCGATACGAAGTTGATCAAGGAACTGGAGCATCTCTTTTACGAGGAAAGGCTCAGGGAGCTGGGCCTGTTCAGCCTTGAGAAGAGGCAGCTGAGGGGGGACCATGTAAATATAAGTGTTTGAAGGGAGGGTGCCAAGAGGATGTAACCAGGCTCTTCTTGGTGGTGCCAAGCAATAAGACGAGAGGCAACAGGCGTAAACTGATGCCCAGGAAGTTCCACCAGAATATGAGGAAGAACTTGACTGTGTGGGTGACCAAGCACTGGGACCAGTTGCCCAGAGAGGTTGTTTCCCTACTTGGAGATCTTGAATATCTGGATGCAATCCCATGCCATGTGCTCTCAGATGACCCTGCTTGAGCAGGGAGATTGGACCAGGTGACCCACTGTGGTCTATTCTAACCTGACCCATCCTGTGAACTCAGAGTCAGGCTCCATGATAAAAATCTTAAAAGTATGGAAAGTGAAACCACTGGGTGTCCCTGGGGTTGCCAGGTTCTTGGAATAAGGGATAGAAGATAACCTTTTAAAGTCCTTGCAAAGCAGGTAGTTGAATTGTCTATATGTCCCACCACTATTTTCTTTGGAGCTGGCTGGACTTTTATAGCAATACTAGCAATTCTTACAAACAATGACCTAAAAGAAAAAATGCTGTTCTTACAAATAGTAAATAAAGCAGTGAAAAATTTAAACTAAATTTCTAGGTACTGTCTGCTCAAATAATAACTGTTAGGCATCATTCAGCAAATCGTTAGGCAGTTTTAAGTGGAATCAAGACCTTTTCAGAACAATTGGCTAGTCTTTCTGGATGGCTATATTTACAGGTACAGTAACAGGAAGACAGTCTCACACCCT
Organism: Hylia prasina; assembly: GCA_013397195.1. NCBI lineage: Eukaryota > Metazoa > Chordata > Aves > Passeriformes > Sylviidae > Hylia > Hylia prasina. The sequence goes on from VYXD01007950.1 coordinate 631,828, forward strand.
ATGTGTTTTCAGTTAATGTTTGAATGACATGGACCTAGGATTTAGATGTATCTGGGAAATCTTAGACTTCCAGTAAACTGAGACTTCAACTTTTAGAAAAACTGAGATTTCAAAGTCAAAAGATTTTATTTGCTAACCAATTCAATTTTGGTTGAAAGTTCCAAAAATATGAAGAGAAGAGCTGATAAGAAAACCAACAAAGAGCACTGAAATAATTTGTTACAAGGAGAATGTATGCAGAGGACGACTGCTCAGTGTGTCATTTGATACTGCAGAAGTATATTCAGGAGTGGTTGGAGGTACTTTGAATCTACTGGAAAATTGACACCATAATCCCAATACAGCTTGTATGCTTTTAGAAGAGTATATGACCCATAGATTGTTTCTGATTTGGCTTATGGAAAAAAAATATTGCTCTGTGGCATAAATAAAAATTAAAAGTTAAATGCCTGCTAAAAGAAAAATGGCTGGGTTGATATTCCAAACATTGAATTTGATGTAGCTCACCTTATCTTGAGGTCAGAAAGACAACTTTCATGGCAGACTGAATATAGCATTCTGCAAAAAATATTTGACATTTAGAAGGTATTTTTCTCATGCTTGACCTAACAACAATATCTGAAAGTAGAGACTTCCCACTTGCCTGGATAGTTAATTCTTCAGACAAGGTGGGGAAGGCCTTGAATCAAGTGTTTTCTGATGTATTCACAGACACGCTTTACAAATGCTGACAAAAGCTGTGCAATTTGGCCTTATGTAATATATGATGTTACAGGAATTAAAGTGTTCAGAAGACAAGGGAGGGGTTTTAACCTTTAATTTTCAGCTTTCCTTTGAGAAATCATATTCATTTTTTCAGTGTTAGATATTTTCAATTTTCTTGTGAATAGTTTTTGTCAGTGGTGGCCCTGGTAATTCACAGTGAATAAGCACTTTTAGATGCCATTGCTTCTTTTACAGTTAGAAAACTATTCATAAACTGCTGTACAGTTTTTTTCACATGTCTGTGTAGAATTTGGGAGAAGAAATGTGTTGAGATAGTATTAACAGTCACTAATTCTAGAAGTACAAGACTGGAAGAAACTTCTAAAAGCACATGCCCTTCTCAAGGGCTGTGATGAATTATAAATAGACTGTATAAACTTTTGTTTAACTGGTTCTTAGGAATTTAAAATTGAGGAGATTCTGCAAGCTCCTTATCAGATCACATGTTTAGCTTGATTTTCTTTTTTGTTTCTAGAGTGAATAGGCCTGGTTTCTTTTTTCTTTCCCCCTTGTAGTCACCTTCCAAACCTCTTATATGTGTTGGTCTGGTCTGGACATTCCCTAGTTTTTCCAGAAAGTGCAGAGCTATAGCATTTTCATCACTAAAGCTGAATTACATGGCTTCATTTTGAACACAAGTTACATATTTATACTAACTTATTAATATCTATGTCCAATAGCAATTAATTTACCAAACAGCTCTGAGACACGAACAGATCCTTCAGGTGTTAATTCAGCACAGTGCCACCTAAAATTCTGCCAGGGGCTTTGGGTCAAGTTTTTTAGAGATAAAATGAATGCTAAATAACTTTTTAGTATCAATGACCTGTTCTGCCATTTAGTAATTAAGTAGTTCAGGTCTGGTTATTTGATAATAATTCTGGCCTGAATTTGAGTGAGGACTTCCTAGTTTATTCTTCTGCTTCTCTGATACAAGCACATGTAATATCTTCTGCAATTTTGCTGTAACTGGCTCCACTGGTCTGTACAAAAAATGCATAGGCATCCTGTGCCTTGCACTTCTGTAAAGGACAGTGATGTAAGTCAGCAGCAACAAATCTTTAGAGCAAAAAGCACAGAAATGTATTTGACTATATAACCCTTGTGTGAAATGAAGATTTCTTTTCTAGATCAGCCTCTCTTAGAGGCAAAAATTAGGCTACATTTCTGTAATAGATTATGCAGCACAAAGTCATCCCTAGTCATGCCTTTCCATAATTCCACCTTTTCTTAGGCTTTAGTGACCCCCATTTAGATTGACTGTGGATTAAGACTACTCTGAAAGAGTAATACTGCAGGCTCATGCCTGTTAAGTTTTTCAGTGAAAGATGATTTAAGATAGTTTCCCGTTATGCTGATACGATGTGAAATGTAGTTTGTTTAGGTATCTATCTGGTTTATGTCTTGATCTCTTTTGAGTGCAGTTAGCTTGATAAGTTCCAATATTAAATTCTCAAACTGATTAGAAATAGTAAACAAAACTCTCAGACCTTTCAGAATCTCTCAGGTTTGTGGAAGTAACTTTTGTCCTCTTCTCCTTAAGTCTTGCTGATAGTATAGTTTAACAATCTTTATATTTTGGGTGCAAATTTAAGACTTTTTTGTTTTAATAATTTTAGAATATGACAAACTTGACTAGTGGATATTATAGCTCTTCAATTCTATACTTTGTTTAGCTATCTGGATCGGTACTGATATAAAGTTTAACTATTGTTAGAAATACCTGAGACAAACTTTAATTCTAAATATCTGCTACTGCCATTGTAATTGATAAAGACTTTAATGAAAATGTGCCTGAAGTGGTTCAGCATTTCTTGCAGGAATTCCACTGCATGCTGAAAAGAAAGATTGGCACCTATCGAAAAGTTTTATATGCCCAAAGCTTCAGCAGGATTACATTATATCACTGGAAACTAAATTTAAGCATTACATTCTAAGAACTATCTGTCATAGTCTCACTTGTCCTGAGGCCTCCATTGGAGGAGGCCTCAGGATAAATCCTGAGGATTACCATTTCTAGCAGCTTCTAAGAGCTTCCTTTTCCAAATTAACCTTTATAGCTTTCTAATAAGAGTTAATTTCTGCTCTTACCTGTACTAACTTTTGGAGGCTTAGTCTCTGCAGGTGACACAAAGTTTTTATGATACATGAATAGAGAATATTATTTTTTATCTCAATAAAGGAAGTTGTGAGGGAGGTGGGGTTTTTTTGTGTGTGTGTGGTTGGGATTTTAATTTTTTCCCCCATGTAACTAGAAGAAGAAGAAATGGATAGTAATCATTACCTGTCCTGAAGAGAACTGGAAGAATAATTTCTTCATATCAAGTAAAAATATTCTTAATTCAGTTCACACAAGAACAGGTATGGGACTTAGTCTCCAGGTTAATGTAGGTTCAAAGACCTGGTTTAGATGTTAACTTTTTAATGAACTACCATTTTGACAGCATGAAAGTGAGTTATAAATCTCAAATAATAATCAAATAATATCTTGCTTCAATTTCACCGTTTCTGTGAAATAGACTGGGGAGGCACATTGTAGCGATAGATAAAAGAAATGGTCAAATTCCTTGGTCCTCACCTTCCACTCTCCTTACATTGTATCTAGTGAATGGAGACATGATAAATCCCACCTCTCTGAACTATAGATAAAAACGGGGGGTGGAGGGAATCAGTGGCTAAGCAGAGTTATGAAGCTAAACCGGAATTAGGATCCTCCTTATGGAGGACCTTAATTGCTGTTGGGGAGAGGACAAGAGCACATGCCTTGGGACAGACAGTTATACCTGACTGGATGAGGTGGCAAAACATGTCCTGATGTGATGGGAGTGACCATCTCTGCTGCTGTAACTCTCCTAATTCAGTGGGACGACTTTGTATGTTCTTAATCTTCAATTGCAGCTGTGCGCAGTCATGGAGATGTTGATAAAAATTTCACTGTCACCACTGAAGCTGGCAGACCCTGAAAACTATTTAGAAACCAGGATGTGGGCTCCTGTTATCTTTCTCCTCATCTTCTTTTCTGCCTTCATTCCTAGTCTTTAATATTTTTACTGCATGAGATTGTGAGCTCTAGGTGTTTCTCCACCAGTGACCTTGCAAGTGGAAGTTGGACCTGAAACTGTAATTTCTACTGTTACTGAAGTTTTCTGTAATTTTCATGTGCTTTTTCTATGAAAGTATTGGAATAGGTCGGCAGTGGTCCCAGATCACTTCCTTTTGTTTCTTCCTAAATTAGTTGACTTGACTTTGAATTGTGTAAAAGGCCACAAAGCAGGATTTTCTTTCATCAAAAGAACAACTAATAGGAAGGCTACCTCAAAAATGAGGTCTTCATTTAAAACTTTATCATTTAGATTCTCTGAGTATCTTGAAACTTCTGAATTGAAACTTGAAACAACTAAATTCTTCAAATTTAATAATACAGTAGCTTCCAAAAAGAAAGTGAGGATCATGTGGTTCAGAGTGTGCTTGTTTTCAGAAAAAGGAAAAACCACTCAGTGAACCAGCCAGTTCCACTAGAGGGCACGGGTGTGTATAAAAAAGCAAAATAGAGATGTGATAGTATTTATTTCTCTGCAAGGGCATGTATCTCGGATGAGCAAAATTTTACTGGTGATGTATTAAGTATAGTTCATGGCTTATTTCGTCTCTGAAGGACTATTTAAAAACCACCACTGCTTTGAGTGGCAGCAAGCTCAAGCGTGTAGTGGCCAGCTGGTATTTGACATAGTCACAGGGTTGTTTGCCTAAGCTTCTGTCTCCTGGTTAAACTAGGCGGGGAGATCCGTGCTACACTGTTTCACTTGGTATTTTAAGGACTGTGTAGACAATCCTCCTGAACCAAAGCAGGGCCAGAGTCTGGTGTCCCTGCCTCTTAGCAGAATACTAGTTTGTGCCACTTCCAATGACTCTCACATTGGCACTTCAGTGGAAATGATCTGAGGGGCTGCACTTGGTAGCAACTGGCTTAAGAAAACATACTTGTGCATAGCTTGTGTAACTAACCTTGATCCTGATGTCAAGGAAATTAAAAAGATGTATTAAGCATGAATGAATGCCATAGAAAGGTATTTGGAGTCGTATTATGAAGTTACATCGTGTCTGCTGTTTTTATTGCACTTGTGAGTAATTTTGCTAGAGTAGGCATTGTATCCCCATTTGATTAGATGATTAGATGTTCCCCATGGCTGTAAAACATAATTGGTCGGTTTGAGGAAAAGGCCGTGTGTTTTCTGTGACACTGCAGTGCCAGAAAATGCTGGTGTGGCTATAGGAGCATGCTTACAGGGACACTGGGGTGTGAAAGAACCTTGGCAGGACCTGTATGTTTTGGAGGTGTTCTGGGAGGGATCCCCCTTCCATTGCTGTATTCCCAGTCTGCTCTAAGATCTGCTGGAGTCTCTGTGCTGGTGTAAGGGAGGCACAGAAACACTGATGGCAGAGAAGGGACTGCAAACATGTAGGAAACTGCTGCGAGTGGGTGGGATGTATCATGAAGCACAAGAGGCTTTTAGTCAAATAAAATATACATTTCCCCAGTGTTTACTGCTATAAGTTCTTCTGTGTTACTTCCAATTTTCCATTAACATGACCAATTTCTGTTCCCCTGGATGTCAGAAGCATGGTTTGAGGGAAGTGAGATGATACCCAGACTGAGATTCTTGAAGGACAAGCATATTATGTGTCAGTTTTATTGATCAGACGCAATTAGCTCAGCCAAACCCAATTAGGACACAGTTTTAGTTTTAGGCACATAGACATTAATCACTCATTATCCAAGTGAACTCTAAAGGGAATTACAGCAGACTAACAGAATAAAATGGCTGTCCCTTTGCTGTTAATGGAGGACTTTTCTAGATTTGTATTTGGTAATATACTGCTTATTTCACTGACTTCCTCTTATATTAAATCTCTTCTTGTTTTTTGTGCTTTTTTCCGTCAACAAGATCTTAATCATCTGTCATTTTGGCCTTTCTGGTGACAAATATCATCCCATGAGTGATTTTAATGGATTTTTCCCCCGTTATTTTTTTCCCCTGTTAACTCCTCCCCTTGGTTGCTGCTCTTGCTTAAGGCAATTTTTGTTGAAGCCTTTTGGCTGACTGCCTAGCATTTGGCTAATAACTCTGTGCAATTGTCAACTTCATACTGTTTCAGCATTTGAAATCAAATTCTCTTTCCTCATTTTATATGAGTCTGCTGTTTACTAGTTCATTATGCATAGAATCTAATCCACTTATGCTGTAAGTAGCCTGGAGACAGAGCCAGGGTGTTTTTTTTAATCATCATGTTGTATTTTATTTATTGAGCATAATTCAGTTTGAACAAAATGAAATTAAATAGTCAGAATGGTTCTTGTACTTCTGCAGAACTTTCTTATCATGGTACATTTTGTCAGTTTGATTTATTTTGTCTGTCTATTTACAGTTGTTGTGACAACCCAGAGTTGCTTTACTAGCTACAGTAAAAGTATCTCATCCTCCTGGAAAGTACTCCATGTTTCAAATTACATGGCTTCAGGCTGGACCTGAGAATTGTACAAGCGAGTTTTGATTTAAAATGTTGTCTGCTGGCTCTCTCTCAGCTTTCTTTTCCTTTTTTTTTTAAGGTATGCTTTTCACTAGGAAAGTAGCTATCATTGCTGAATATCAAGGTCCATTAGACATAGACAAATATTGTTCATATGAAAAACACTGAGACAAAGATGCCAGATGCTCGTATTTAGGTGCCTGATTTATGACATGTGTTTTTGAGATCATTAAAAGTGAGCTGTACCCATCTGAAAATAAAACATTTCAGTGCCAAATTTTCGCCACTTGGTTTTGTCATTCTGACCTCTATAACCCAGCACAAAAAATGGAAAAACTGGATTGGACTTGTCTGTTGATGCTATACTGCTGTGAGATATAGTATTGGCTTTCTTCATTGTATGGACTTTCTAGGAATGAGAGAGTGTGAGGTTAATGTTGTTCAGACCAAGGCTCTGACATTGAATGCATGGGAGGCTTAAAGAGCCTTCAGCAAAATATGTGTACTACAGTGAGAAAGAGGAAATACATTGCCTTGACAGATGCATCTGAAACCTTGCCTTTTCCCAGTAGCAGAGTAAGGGAACTAGGTAACATGTGAGAATATTTTATTCTCAGAAAAGTTGTAAATGTTAATCATAACCAGAAAGCTTTCTCAGTATATATACTTTTCTAAAATAGTCAGGGGCCTTCAGATGTATCATATGTTGATATATCTTTCTATTGGGAAACAACAACAAAAATAAACCTAGAGTATTTCCAGCATGGCCTGGCAACAAGGAATTTTACTTCTTTCAGAAATTATTTAAGTTCTTTCAGTACAGGGTATCAAACATTGTTTCAGTAATTAATGCATTTGACTTTCAACTTTTAATGTTAATATTGCTGTATTATTGTGTACATAGCAATAATATTCATGTCTAGTAGCCACACATCAGATTATTCTCATAGAGCAATTCTGTGCCATTCAGCATGGTTTTATTGTATACATTCACTGTTTACTCAAGACAGGGAGATACTCTGAGAAGAACTCTGAACTGCTCTCAGGTGTTAAACTAAAAAGTGGTTTCACTCCAGTGATATGGATTCAAGATCTAGCTTTAAGTCTAGCTTAGAGCCTTTTGCTCTTCCATCTCTGAATCTCTGTTAGCCTCATAAAATATCAAATTTTTATTTATTCTTTTCCTAGCTATATCCTGCATCCCATAGCTTCCATTAGGAAATTGTTTTTAGTGAGTAAGCAGTAAACAGATCTAAATGCTGCTGTTCATATTGGCACTGTCTGTACATATTAAAGACTTTGCTTGCATCTGCCTTGCTGTTGCAAAATCATCCTATGTGTTTAAACAGTATGTTGAACTCGAAGAAAATATTTTTTATGAATATATCTGCAGGTGGTGGGACCTGAGCCAACAGTGTGCCGTTGTGGCAAAGGAGGTTAATGGAAGCTTGTACTGCACTAGGAGAACGCACTGGGAGTAGCATCCTCCCCTCTTTTTAGCACAGGTGATGCCACAGCAGTGGAGTGCTGTGTCCAGTTCTGGACTCCCCAGTACAAGTGAGATACAGCCACAGGGCTGAGAGTCCAGTGAATGGCCACAGTGGTGATCAGGAACTGGGGAATCCTTCCAGTGGAGAAAGGCTGAGAGGGCTGGGGCTGTTTCACCTAGAAAAGATAAGGTTCATGAAAGATGATATCAAGATCTTATCAGGTATCAAATACCTGAAGGGAGAGTGAGAAGAGCCAGGCTCTTTTCACTGGTGCCCAGTGACAGGACCAAAGACAAGAGGCACTGTGGCCCTGATTTTTCTGAATCTGAGAAATTTTAGCCTGATAGCAGCCGCTGAATGTTTCCAAGGGAAGAATTCTTCGAAGGCTCTTTCTCAGGACAAATCTTTGTAAACAATTGCTCTTGTTTTTCAAAACAATTCTGTGTAGTTGTGCCTTTGTGTTTCTCTAAGCTTGACCAATGGAACCAGAAAGGTGTCAGTCCTATGGACCAATAATATGCCTCTCAGCACAGCATGTTATAAAAGGGCTGAACAAATTGTAAATAAAGCCTTCTGATCTTTCTTCTACCCTGGAGTCAAGCATCTTCATTTTGTGTCCAACAACAGCAAGGCACAAATTGAAACATGGGAGGTTCCCTCTAAATATCAGGAAACACTTTTTCACTGTGAGAGTGACCAAACACTGGCAAAGGTTGTCCGGAGAGGAGTTCAACTGTCCCTCCTTGGAGATACTCAAAAGCCATCTGGACATAGTCCTGGGCAGCTGGCTCTTGGTGACCCTGCTTGGGTAGGGGGGCTTGGGCCAGATGGACTCCAGAGTCAAACTCCCTGGTTTGACTCCAGGTTTTGACTCCCTGCCAAAACCAACCCTTCTGTGATTCACTGATCTATGTAAAATCTTGTTTTCTTTATGATTGTTTATTGATTCATTGGCACTTCCTTTTCACTCATACATACTACTTTTGGAAGTAACCTTTATACTGAAGACACAGATCTTTAAAAGTAGAGGTTTCTCTAGATTTTGTGGGGAAGACTGAGCTAAAATGGTGATTGTTTGATTCTTACTGTGATGACTTTACTGTATTGCTTTAATCAGCCAGTGATACGTTTTTTGCTTCCAATTAATCATCAGTGTCTAGGAGCGATTCAGTAATTTCAAGTTAGCTCATTTGATACTGAGAGTTCTGAAGATGCTTTCTGAATATCAGTAAATGAAGATTCAAATATATACAAACATACAAGATTTAAATATTCAGCAGTTACTTATGAAATTGTTGTATAACTAGAAATCAGGTCTCATCAAGATTCTTAGCCTTATGTTAGTCCAGCAACTCATTTCAGCATGAGATTCCCTGTGGTTTTTTTACTATGACAAGTCTAACACTAGGAAAAAGAAATGTAATATACATAATGTTTTATGTATGTAGGTATACATATGTGTGCATTTATGATTTAATGTAATGGCTGTAATGCTTTCATTTTTGCAGTAACAGAGGGAAGTGTTAGATATCTAATTTATATCAGACAATTTTATTGTTTTAGAAAAGTTACTTTCTTTTAAATAGACCATTCAGTGGCTTCAAATTTATAGCAAGGTTGAAGAACAGACATTGAAAAATGAAAATCAATCCAGCTGTTTTAAACTAAAATTTGGTGATTCTATTGATTTCATATGATTTGAGTTTTCATACAGGTATTGATGATTCCATTAGCCCATTCTGTCATTAGCAGAATAAGAATGCATAACCTTCATTCTCCTGTTAGAAAATCCTTTTCAACAGCTCTCACTTTACATTTCCTTCATACTGTAGAAGAGAACAACCTGGTTTTCGTGCTATCCACAAGTGAAACATAGGCTGTCATAAAATGCACCTTATCATAAATATATCATCACTCAAAGAAATACAGACTAAAAGGCAGAATACATATGTCTTTTGCATAACAGATTAAGAGATTAAGAGATTACATCCCTTTATTCAAGAAAAAATCTGCAGTTTTAAGATACCAAAGTTAAGTTGTTCTGTGAACAGTGGAACTAATGAAGTTTTTAAAACGATTTTTGTCTCCCACATTCCTTAGTCCTTCCCATTCTTAGTGCTCAAGTACTTCTTCCAGCTCCTTCTCATGTCTTTTGCCAGTTTGGCTGAGAATGTGGCAACATATGCCGCTGCTGAAATAAGTGTGTGCCGATTGCCTGTTCATTATATCCATGGTGATTGGCCAACTGGCTGAACTGCAACTGGCTTTTCCTTAGTGGGAGCACTAATTTCAATCCATCTCCAGCAATCAATTTTCACAAAATGTATGGGAATTTGCTGTCTTTGAGAACTGTGTATCTCTCTGAAGTTTGGAACGTTCAATCGAGTCACAGGTTTAGAAAAGGGAGGCCTTGCAGTACAGTAACATGATCTTCCTTCTTCACTTCCTTGGGAAAACAGGTCCAAAATACTGTCCCATAATACTTACATCTCAGAAAAAAAGAATCTCAAAGTCCATCAAAATTAATAAAATTATCAAAATTGTTAATCTAGCTAAAATTACTCAAGGCAACAGAATATCTTTAAATTTTTTAGTGTCGTTAGAGGGAGAACCATTTGCAGGAGGTTAGGGAATTTTATAAAGTTTTTAAAATTTTTAAATACTGTTTTGCTGTCTCTTCAAGAACAAGTGAAAGATGAATCCTGATGCAGGAAAGCAAAATGCTCAGATTATAAAGTGACAGCTATATCCCTAAAAGTACTTTTGCAGTCTCATGAGGTTAAAAACATAGGTGGTAGATGATCAGATCCACTGATAGACAGGCACAAGGCAGACTCTCCCGTTTTTCTGAACAGAACTCTTTACGGGTGCTGTGACCTGAAATGTCAAAGCAGTACACAATTTTGTCTAAGGCCAGCTTTCATCTAGAGAGCCTTTATATCTGTAAGGCAGGATTTTTATTTTCACAGTACAGCATCTGTGTTAAGTGATTTCAAGGCGCTACATTCCAGACATTGCCGAAGGATTTCTCACTGCCTCAGTGACCTGGAAGTCCAAAGCTTGCAGACTTCAGACATGGAAGTCCTCCTCATCTTCCCTGGAGCACGGGAGCTGTCTAACAGAAACTCATCAGCCTGCAGAGTCTGACAGGTGAACAAGGTTCCTGCTGAGCAATTTCAGTGAATAGATGCATTCTTCCATCAATTATCTTCTGTCAAATTGGCATTTATCATTTGAAACCTGTTTTTCAAGAATTTTTCAAGCCAGCTCTTGCAAAAAGAAAGTGTGGGGTTGAATATTAATATTCCTCAATTTGCTTATTTGTCATGGTGCCTTCTTTTAAGAAATGAATTTTTCATTTTCTCCTCTTCATACAGCTTACAGCTTTGTTAAGTTCATTCCATTTATCAACTGTTAAAAGTTATTTGATATAAGAAACAATACTCTCAAATGAACAAATTTACTTTACTGTCTATAAAATGTAGCAGTGATCTGTGCCATACTGAAACAGGACTCCCTGTTGGTAGTGGGAAAATTATGCTTTGTCTTGCCTAAATACTGTTTTCCTCAAAGCAATATTAAGGTGCAGTAACTATTACAAAAGCTTTTCCAAAACACATTGGAGCAGAAGTAACAGACTCTTGTGGATTTTTGGGATTAAAGAGGTTTAATCATGTGTTTCTGTGGTGGGTCAGTTGTAGCTAAGGACCAAATTTGTACCCAGCTTCTCTCTTACTCCCCACTCCTCAGCAGGACAGAGGGAGAAAATAAGAACATCAGGCACAGGAAACTTCATGGGTCAAGATAAAGAGAGGAAGATTGCTTACCATTTACTGTTATGGGCAAAATAGACTTGGTGAAAATTAATTTAATTTATTCCCAGTTAAAATATATTTGGCTAGTGAGAAGGAAATGTTGCAGCACCTTTCCTCCCCCTTTTCCCATGCTGAGCTTGTCACCCTTATACCAAACTCCTCTGCCCTGTCCTGGGGAGGCACAGATGAGGATGGATGTGTGCATTAGAGCCAGTATACAGTTATTTCTCTTTGCCTTTCATCAAATCATGGAATCATAGAGTAGTATGGGTTAGAAAGGACCTTTAGAGGTCATCTAGTCCAATTCCCATGCAATGAGCAGGGACATCTTCAGCCCCATCCAACCTGACCTTGAATATTTGCATTTGCCACCTCTCTGGGCAACATGTTCCAGTGTCTCACCACCCTCACAGTGAAGAATTTCTTCTGTGTGCCTAATCTAAAGCTCTATTTTAGTTAAAAATCATTACCTTTTGTACTATCCCAACAGGCCCTGCTAAAAACTTTATGCCAAATAGAGTTTCTTATTATCTTACTCTAATACTAAAATACTGATAATTGAACGGTATGTATGAACAGTAACTTTATCAGAATAATCTCCGGGTTATGCAAGGTATTGCCAAGACTCAGTTTTTAACATTAAAGGTTGACACTCACAACTGACATAAAGAGGATTCCTAGTTCCTGATCTCTCCTCTGTGGAGAAGAACTTAGTGTGAGATTCCCTTTTAAAGATGGAACCCAACCACAAGCAGTGGTCAGTTCCCTGCTCTACCAGTTCATGTTTTTAGCAAGTTTAAAACCAACTGATTAGTCACTATGTAAGTGATCCCTTTCCCTCCCACAGACTCAAATAATTCTTTGAGGAGTTCAGGGAGATTATACTCTCACAGTCGCAGTCATAGCTGTCTTCAAGAAGAATTGTGATAGCGAAAACCCATCAGACCAGTGCCTGATTCTCAGAGATTTGATAAACTGTACTTGTTCCCCCAACCCACTTTGCTGTTTGACAGTGGTCATGTCCTGGTTTTGTACATGCAGTAGGAGCTTATCTGCTTCCAAACCTCCCAGCTTATTACAGGTTGCAGGGAAAGGCTGTGGGGTTTCTGGGCAGAGATGAGCTGTTCAGTGTGCCATTGCAGTACTGACACTTAAAAAGCCACATGCTCTGGCCACCCAGGCCACCCCATGTCATAACTGACATCCTGACTGTCCTGCTTAACACAAAAAAGAAGATCTGAAAAGGAATTTGAGGCCAGATAGGTAGTGATTAACTAAACCAAACTTTCTATGTACATGAAGAAACAATCTCACTGGCATCCAAAACTAAATTATTCCCTCTGCTTTTGAAAAACATGCCATTTGTAATGCCTATTTTTCATTAAATTAATCTTTGTTATTAAGATCTATAATTATAAAGCAGGAAGGCATAATGAGATTGGCTGATTATAATGCAGGGAACATAGATGAGTATTTCTAATTCCCCAGAGGATGAATGTCTCTGGTGATGGTGCAAGCATGCTTAGAGCTGCTAAAATGCTGTTTCTAAACATCTTTATTTTGAAAGAATTGTGTTTCGAGAGATTAAATTAGTTTGGAATGCTCAGCAGCTTTTATTGTAGCTGCCATTTGCTTTCTTTTTGTCTTAATTTCTGTCTCTAACAGAAGTATCGCAATGTAGTAACAGAGACTCTCGGTGAATATCTGTGGTAAAACTCCACTCCTATGGCTGTAATGTGTGGGCCAAATCCCGCACGTATTAATTGCTGCCGCTGTTTAGATTTGTTTCAATATGGTGGTTTATTTGAATAAGAGAGGCATTGCTACATCTCGTGGTCTGGTGGGTGACCTGAAGCAAAGTTTTCATTCCTCTTTGTCTTAATATGTGTGAAATTGAGATTGTGTTACAGATCTTCAGTCTCTTTCACGTAGGATTCCCAGACTGTATCCAAAGTGCTTTGAGCTGAAGATTGGGAAAAGAGCAATATCGTGTACAGTGGATGTTGTCCTCAGCTCTGAACTGACGTCTAGCTGATGGCAAGCTGGCAACCTACTTCTCTCACCCTGCTCCTTAAGGTAGATACCCCTTGCAAATTCTCTTCCTTGCCCATCTCCTTAGCAACGTGCTAACATTCAAATGAGAATGTAGTATCTATAGCTTATCTAAGGGCTGCTGTCTTTCCTATTCTAAGCACTGCCTAATTTATTCTCCCTTCCTCCTTATTGCTGCATGGAGGTCTTTGCATTTTAACGTTAAAAAAAGTTGTCCATGAAGTTTTGAAGGGCTGACTGGTATGATGACGAACTAAAACAGATGGCTTAGTGGAAGATTCCAAGTACACAGCATGTAAAGCTCCACAATCAGTGGACTTCTCAGTAAGCAGAATTTGGAAAGACTGTTAGGCCCAGGTTGGGGAGAGGTTAATGATATCAGACCCCACAGGGTAAGGTTGTGTGTCAGGGTAGCAGATCAAAGAAATCAGAAATATGATGTATTTCCATGTTTTATCCGTCCCCACCTGCTAAAGTTAAGACTGCTCAGGTAACTTCAAGAAAGCAGCCTCAAAGTAAGCAAACTCAGGAACTGCTGCAAAAGGAAAGAATCTCTAGGACATTGCCTCTGTCCATTCTAAAGGCACAGGGTAAAGTGCTTTCTTCTCCCAAGTATGTTATCAATATGTCTGTTGATTCCTGTGAACTTAGCAGGTAGATATTGAAAGATCAATCAGTGTGGGTAGTTCAGAGCAGGGACACACTATCAGACATTGTGCAAAGGTGACACAGTAGAGTTTTTAGATGATGATGTCACACTTGAAGCACAAAACAAAAAGAAAGGATGAGAAGGAAGTAGTACATTTACTACAAGCCAAGGTGTGGCTGCAGATGACGGGGCAGTTTTACAATACAAAGAGAATTTTTCAATTAAACATCCAGGTTAGATTATCCTAGGAGGATTGTAACAAGGGAGATGAGAGTGAAGAGAGAGAACAAGATTAGGAGATGGGGGAAAAATATAAAATGTGTGAATTAAGAATATTACAAAGAAAGGCTCTTCTTCAAACCGTTCAGCAGTATACAGGAATGTGCCTACTGCAACATCTCCTGACGGTGTTTCCTATTTCCATCTGAGGAGGAACTTGTACAGCTAAGTGTGAGAGAGGATGGCGTCAGAAAAGGGAACATGATCGTAATCCAAGTACTAATGCCTTCATAAAACAGAACAAAAGAAATGTTTCAGTCCCATAAATAATTAGAGGAATAAGAAGGAAAATAATATAAAACATACTTTCTGTTTCAGATAAGGTTAACAGAGAGATAAAGAGTTCACAGGGTTATTATAGTGGTTTTCCATTAGTCCCATGCAGAGACAAAGGCTTGCATCTCTGACTAGAAAAATACAATTATGAAGTCATAGATTCCTACAGTATTCTGAGTTGGAAGGGACTCACAAGGATCATCAAAGTCCAGCTCCCGGATGACAAACTTGAAAATCCACAGAGTAAATAATAGACATAGACAAAAGAAACACTGTTAAACTAGGAGAAGATCTGAAAAAGAACTTCATCTGGGGATTGGAAGAGCATCTCAATAAATATTTTTTTTTTCTTTGTATGATACATCCTTTCTGAACTCATGAATAAGCATGATTTAAAGGCAGGTGGAGCAGCGTTTCAAAATCTTGGCCATTATACTGAGAGAGTAACCTTCATAGAGAGTTTGCCAACTTGAAATTTAGGCAGTGCAAGAACATGTGAAGGTTTGGCTAGTACACTTTTCTTCACATGTCATTGTAAATAGTGCTTTTTAGACTCCTGCATCCCATATCAGGTATTTTTTTCTCTTGCTTTGTTGGAGTTACAGAGAGAGAGCAACTACCAAAGATAAGTAGAAAATAGCACTCCAAATTTCATAAAATTAAGTGCCCTAGAAGCTGTGAACACTTTCACTTTCAATTTTACCCACATGATTGTTTTTAGAAAGTTCAAAGGATCTATTTTTACATGAACAAGGAAGGCAATGATTAGCCTTTTAATATGGAGTTTATTCTGTCTCATGTTTTAGGTCAATTTTCCCAACTCCCAATAATCAATAATGTCTTTTCAAGTTTCTGTGGAGACATGGATACCATTCATTTGTTTAATCTAGACTAATAATGTTTTTCCCTACCCTAGAGCAATTGTAAAGTAAAATAGTTTTAGAAGCCTACTGTAAATTCAACACTATCATTTAATAGCAATAGAAAAAAGCAACAAAAATTTTAAATATCTGAAATTACTGTGATTTTAGCAGTTACAAAATAATAGCTGGGTATATTCTAACTGGCAAGTGTGGGAATTAGGTCTCTTTCTCTTGCAAGATTTCACTGTCCTGTACAGATTTCTTTTGAAAAAGGAACAGGAGTCAAGTTCATGGAAATGTTTCAGTGTTTGTGATGTTTCACTGGATATATGAGCTTCAGTGCAGAATTCCAAGCTGTGTAGGTTTACGTGGCAATGAGACAAACCGAGCCAATCTGAAAATAATTCCTTGGATCTTTTAGCCTTGCAAAACAGAAGGACAAGAAATATTACAACCTGCTGAACTCTCTGCGAAATAGGTTAGAAATACAATGTCCTGCTGAATTCTCTTGCAGAGACTGTGACAGTAACAATCAGGAAGAAGAGCTTTAAACAAAAGGCTAAAATAGTGAAACACCTTTCCTGCACAGCACAGCCTGAGGCTGAAGTGACTGACCTGGCCCTGAGCTGCTGCTGTGTTCTCTCAGAGTATAGGTAGAGAGCAACAGTCCAGGAATATTCCTGGAGTGCATTGGCCTAAGTGGCACTGGGCATTCAGAAGACTCTAATGAGGCTGCTTTCATCTCTAAGGTGATTATCTCTCTATGCCATAACATCACATTGTGTGCACACAAGTCCTAAGGAAAGCAGTTTTTCTACGCTGTAATTTCTGCTGGGGGAAGTAGTAAGTACATGTGCAATCAAGTTGATTTTACTTCAAGTGTTTGCCAAGTCAAAGTTTGTGTTTTGATTTAATTGCTAAGTTGCATTGAATGAAGCTAAAATAGTGTGGACAAAAGTTCGTTCTAGGGAAAAAAAATAATCTTTTTCTCATTCTACTAAAAACACACATGCTATTTCTAGAAGTTTCTAGAATTTAATACTTACAAAGTTATTCTCCTCTATGCAAAGTTTAGAAAATTCAGTGTTGCTTTATATATTTAACAGTATTTTGAGCTAGGTCAGGTTTTTGCTTTCCTGTGATTCATGCACCAAAGAAACTACTTCTGGGTGGCTTCACACCAGTGGACTGTTTGTGAGACAAAGCAGCATTATAGCTGCTTTGCAGAAAAAGATATTGCTATTGACAGTGTATTAGGGATTCCTTCCTTTTATTTTATCTACCTCTTCTTCCAAGGGTTTTTTTTCTTTTTACTTATTGTGTCCTGTTTTTAATTAATTTCTTTCTATAAGGTGCATTCATTTATCCAGGTTTTGCCACTAAACGCAGTTGTCAAACCCGATATTGAAGCCTTTAACAACAAAGATGCTGTGTGTCTTCAAAACTGCAAGGTGTTGGGTATAAAAGGAGGAAGCACATCTTTTAGAGAGGAGTAAATATGAAGAAATATGTCCATGGTAGAGTCAGTCTGGGAAGGGATGTTGGACTATTTTGGTAGTTCTAAGTCTCCCATTTCACGTCTACTTCACCCTTTCTGCGAACTGTTAGAGCTGGGAAAAGTATGGGCAAAGTTCTTGAAACAAACACAGCATCACTGAAGAAAATGGTTCAAATCTAAAAGGAATCTTTAGACAAAAAATTTTCTGTTGGTGGAAGCTTGTGAATGCACACAGTGATCTTTAAAGAATAGAAACTCCACTGATTGAGCTAAATCATGTCATGTTAATATCCATGTTACTAGGGATAGAGTACTACATCCAAAGCCTGAAAGTGTTCACTGAGACCTGATTATTCTCCCTTTTACAAGAGAAATGCATTTCTTTTGTAGTAAGATACAAATCCTGATTTCCATGGGTTTATTCCTTCTTTTATTTTATAACAGTTTACAAATTTGTCCAGAGTTTCTTATAGATTAAGATTCCATGCATCATTTTCTGCATAAGCTGATTCTACTCAGCTGGCTTTGACTCTGTGTCAAAATTTTCTGACAAAATATTATATGTCACAGAGCTTTGAAAAGTCAAGAGACTAAAGATGTTTTATAATCTCTTCATGTGTGTAAAATGTATTTGATGAAATCAAATAGAGCTACTTTTAAAAATTCTTTCTAGCCCAAGTAAAAGTTTCACCATCTGTTACAGCTTCACAAAATTCTCATAAAATATCCATGATGACAAATTACTTCATATACATGGTGGGCTTGTGATTTCTTTCACTGAACTTGTCTTCTTAGAGCTCCTAAATGAATTACTAAGCTTGCTACAAAATAAAGTGGTAGTGTAATGTAAATTCAAAAAACCCAATTGTGTACCTTTTCATGAGTGACATTAGTCTTTAAAATGCAATACAGTGAGCACTATAATTTTTTAAATTACTTCCCCTCTGTAGGGGCTTATTAACTAATTATATATTAATATTAGCAGGATGATCAAGTTTTATGTAGTTTTCTAACTTCCTGAAGATACATTTGATTGACATAATTGGGCTTTTGGTTACAGAACAGCATCTGCTTCCCATCTCAATTATATCAGTGTAAATCCAGAGAAATGGATGTTTTTTCAGTTTAGACACTTGCCTGTGAAAATGTTCCATAATCTAGAAACACTTTAACATTTTATTTTAGTCCAGACCAAGTAAGAGCTTTTACTATTATTACTGTGTGAAAGATACGTCTTGTTAAAAGAGAAGTGGAAAACTTCTTGGCAAACAAAAAGAGAAATGGAGAAAAATGTCATTGGCTTTTGAGACAAGTAAAATACTGTATAAAGTATTATATAAGAGTAGAATGGGGAGGAAGGTATGGGGTAAAACACAGCTATATATTTCTTTTTCAAAGTTCTTTTATTAGGCTGTGCACACTGAAGCAGTGTTTTACTGTAATTCTACCTTTCTTTTCCCTCATTGCAGCTCATAATTTTAAGAATGAGATCAGTCTGTCAAGAATGCATATTTAACATGAAGAAAAAAATGGAGATAGAATAAAATGCAATATTGAGATCAGCAAATTCATTGGCTGACTTTCTACATCAGTCCTTAGAGAACACCTTTACAAGAATTAGTCCCATGTCTGGATGTTGTTGCATTTTAATTCAGTTTAACATGCCAATTCAAATGCCCTTTAACAACACTTTAACAAGTACTGTATTTATAATGGAGTTTGCTTGCTATGAGGTTTTCCCTACATGTAATAATTTGATACATTGGTTAAAAGCTGCATTTATTTCAGAAACTAAAAAATGGCTACAATCTTCAATTTATTTTTGGAAAAGTACTTGTTTGATGATTTCCTAAAAGGCATTTCTCCTGTCTTCTTGCCAGAGGCAAGCAAAGTTCTTGCAAATGGTAATTTGGATGCTGGCTGTGATTTAATAACAGGAAGATGGTCTCAACTTAGAATGAAATAATTGGAAGGCATTAGTAATATAACAATCTACAAAAAAGAAATGCCAGTTATTACTGTGTTCTTCCCTGAAGGAATTAAATGTGGTTAATATTTTATAGATAGAATTATTCTTTATTCTGCCCATCACAATTAGAAAACACAAACAAATCTCAGTAATCTAACAATTATAGTTTTAAATTGATAACCTGGTTTTGGGTTCTAGAAAATGCTTCCCACCAGGGTACAGTCATCTTCAGATACTGTGTGTCTGTCTGTCTGTCTCAGACAGTCCTTCTGAGTCTCAAAAAAATGAAGGAAAACCCAACTGTCAACATACAAGCCTTTATTGAAGCGCCTGCTAGGGCAGCCTTTTCTAAATTTGGCTTGGTGCTGCAGGGGAAGATATGGATGTGTCTTCCCTACAGCTGTGGAATTGTATTAATGACACAGTTCTGAAGTTCTCTTTAGGTGTCAATGATGAGAGCAAAATTCTGCCCTTAAACAAAACAAGGTCTTCCTTACTTTAATCAAAAGTTAGATGTTAAAATGCAGCTGCCAGAATAACCAGCAATTACATATCTATGCTGGAAAACTAATTTTAAAGTTTTTCTAATTTTTTTACTCTCTTTCCTTAAAATCAGCACAAAATAAAGTTTCTGCAAGTATCTACTCTGTTTAACAACAGGATCAAGGCAAGAATGAATTAAAAATAATTAGGCCAACTCAAGGCATAGTAGAGACACATGTTCACTAATTAGAAAATAAACTTCTTAGGCATTGGGTATCTGCTTGGCTTGCTGTCAGGAATGGAGAGATCTCATAAATACATAAGTGATTATCTCTGTAGCATCACAAAGGATCACCATGTTACTGTGATCTAACATCACATGGTTGTATGTATTCCTGAAGGATATTAGCTATATATTTTTTAAACAAAGTGGCACAATATAACATCATGCCTCCTTCCAGAGAGAAAAGTGGCATTAATGTGGACTACTTTATTACCCAGTTGTTTATGTTTGTTTCTGGTTCTGCTTTGAATGCTCCATTTGGTCGGATCATTTTCTTGCCTTACCAACAAAGGACCAAAGCTACAAAACTTTCCCACATTAGATGGGATTAATGGAGATGAAACCCAAATCCTGTCTATGCTTTCTGGGTCAAATTTGAGATTGTACATAACAACTGCAAGTTATTCCAGCCACCAGTGAGTATTGGCCCTTGGAAGCAGGTTACAGATAAACCAGATGCACATACTGCAGGGTGTCAAGTCTCAGCACCCACCACTTGGCTCTTTAGATCTGCTCCTGCTGCACCTCCCTGCTAATGTGTCATGTTTTAGCCGCCTCATACCAGATTTGTGAAGAAAAGGGCTTACAGGCAGCAGTGTAGTGGTAAAACTGCAACCATGTGTTGTAAAGTGGGCAGTGTAATAACAGCTTCCCAGTATTACATTGCCGCTGGAACTGTATCAAAAAAATATCATCTGGCTGAAGGGAATGCAAAGTGGGACTGCATTTCTTTTCCAGTTTGCTCTGTTTGTCCCTAGATGCTGTTTTTTGTGAATTATGACATAGATTGTTTTGTCCAGATGCAGGTTCTTCTATTATTTTCTGTGATCAAGCAGTTCATTGAACTCTTTTGTCATGGCGACAGATTTTGTTGTGAAGTTCTCTTAGGGTAATGTCACAATCATCTTACCATATGATCTCCCTCTAATGCTGTGCTTGCTTCTATCCTAAATTCCCACACATAATAGCCTTTTTCTCATGGCTGTAATAATAAGAAACTCCCTTGTTATGAGATATTGTACTTGTTTTTTCACGCCATCAGCTTTGCTCCCTTTTCCACACACCCAGCATAAAATACTGTGTTTACCTTTTTTAAGTATGTGTCAGTAGAATTCTCTGTTTTTTTTCCCCAGAGACTAAGGTTTGCAGCAATAAAATATCCATGATCTTGTGGGTCTTATCTTCAGTTTAATTTGTTTGCCATGTAACCTAAACAGTGTTCCTGATATGCTTGCAGAATCTGAGCATGGATTTCTATGTTCATCTTAGGGGAGCCAAGAGCATAGCTCCAGGGTTTCACTGTAATTTAGATTCAGGTTTTATGTGACTGATTTTTCTTTCAGCTGAGGTACTTCTAATTTCACAGAGCAGAGAATCAGGCCTTGAAGCTAGGGACAGCCTCCAAATACGACTTCTTTATGTTGTAGAAACCATAAAAGATATATAGTAAATACTGTACCAAAGTGCTGAAGTTTTAGGATAGAGCTGCAATGCAGAATAATTCTTTCTATGTGGTTTTTACTTTACTTCTACTTTTTGTTTGTGATAGAACAATTGTTGCATTTCTTGACAAAAATGTGTATGGCTCTTCTTAATTGTATAGACAGTATCTGTGGCTCATCTCTCTTGCCTAAGCAAATTGCATAGTAGTGGGTTATCTTTTATTTATGTCAATTTACACCACTCTGACAATGTTAGAGGTCTAAGATAATTTAAACAAATATGTAAATATTTGAGTATTCAAATTCTGGTCTCTGCAGATGCAGTAACTCTTATGCATATAAATTAGCTGTAATAATACACTTTGTTGATGTCATCGCGATGGCCTCTTAAATAAGGCCTTACATGTCTTCTGATAAAGAACTTGTCTTGTTTTGTTCTTAAAAGAAAGGAACAATGGAGAAATATCTGCACATAATTTTCCCGGGTCTATTCTCTAGCTGTTGTTTTGATTCCTTGATATCAGTCTCTCTAAGTCAGGTTTTTCATAGTCTAGCACACAAACTTTCTGCTGCTGATAAGAAAGCATTGGGACTGCACTGGCCATTTCACAGTCAGGTGATTATTTATCACTGTCAAGAAGTCTGGGAGAAATGGCATCTCATATAGAAAGGAATATCCAGTCTCCATTACTTGATATACAGGAATGTCTTTCAGAAATTCTTATGTTTCTCAGTAATATGGGGTGATCATTAAGAGTCATGTGCTTGCGTGTTGTGAGTGTACCAGTTTCCAATGGTAAGGTTGCCAGTGGTTATTCATGGCAGATTTTGGCTGACGCCTTTCAGAGCTTGAGCTATGTCCTTTCATACCTCCTCTTTGCAGTGTCCTGTATCTGTCCTGTGAGTCAAGGCTACCCCAGGCACCTTCCCCATCCTCCCTGCTGAGAACAGGGATCACCTGGCTTCTCTGATACTACTATCCCTTGGTCATTTCCAATATTTTCCTTTATGCATCACCCTTTATAAGCCAGTTTCCCTATCTGTTTTCTCTGACCCTTCTAAACCACAAAACAAACCACGTGCACATCCCTGCAGTCAGTGTGGTTTCCTAAGGGTAAGACCTATTTCATCCTATTGACTTTGGCAAGTGTATTTCAAAGTGCTTTTGAAGGAACTTTTTAAGTCTGACTTGAAGTTTGGTTTCATGTATCAAGTTATCTCAGGCATCCTCCTATCCTACACACAGTATGTGTGTGTGTATTTATGTTGTGGCAGAAGCATGCTCCTGCAGGAATTAGTTGTCACACATGAAGTTGTCCAGCACTCAGCAGCTGTGTCTGTATCCTGTGTGTCAAGAGATTCAATGGGCAGTTATCAGCAGCCTGTTACTGTCAGTGACTATCTTCTGTTAAACAATAAGAAGTTTGTTATGGTGAAAGCATCCTCTAGGAATTTGTATTTGTCTGGTGACTGGTACTTAGCCAAACCAGTCACATCTTGTTCAGTGCAATGCTAGGTGTCTCTGTAAAGCAACATAATTTAAGATTACATGTAGTAACCTAATGAAACTCCAGCAGTATTTTTCAACAAATCCTTGCACATTGGGATTAGAAGCAATGTGTCAAAATATGTAAGGTTCTGGAAGCGCAAATCTGCTCTGCTGTAATGGCAGTACCCATCGAAACTGAAATAATTTAGAAGTTGGAAGTCTTGTATATGGCACTGTCATAATAAAATCTTCTGGTGTGAGTGAACATCACCTGGAGAGACAAAGCCAGTGCCAGCCTTTCCTCGTGAGAGATAAAAATAGAATCACAGAATGGTTAAGATCAGGGAAATCTGGCCCAGCATCCCCACTCACGCAGGACTATATAGAGACACTTACACAGAACCATATCCTAGTGGCTTTTGAATATCTCCAAGGCGGGAGAGCCCACAACTTCCCTGGCAGCCTGTGACAGTTTCTAGCACGTGGTGGAGAGTGTCACAACAGGGGTATGATGCAAGAAAAAAAAGTCTTTTAAATACTTACAAAATGCCCCTCAACTCTGTGGAAGTTCCTCGGTTCCAATTGCTTGCTTTAGACACAGGAGGAAATGTCTCTTTTCAAAGTAATGGTTTTTATAACTTTGACTTGTAACTTTTGACAGGGTGGAGATGGTGCCAAATTAAGCCTCAGTCCTTACAGATGAGCCCTATTGCTGCAAAACCATTGCTTGTCATTGATGGGGAAGTATTTTATTCTAGCTGCAATGTGTTTCCAATTTTTCTACCTGTGCAAATGCCTTTTGTGCCTTTTGACGATTTTTGTATAACCTCACAGGGAATATTCTTTGGGCAAACCTGTTGAATTTAACAGTAATCTGATCAATAGGAAAACTGCAACAATTGCACTGGAACAAAAATAATTGTTTTATAAAGAAAGGAAAATTAATATTGTTTTTAGGTATAATATCAATTTTTATTCAGCAAATCAGTCAATAATATTTGTGATTCTTCCCAGTACATCAAAGCCTTCCCCTCTCTTTCCTATTCCTAGGTAACAGCAGGAAAATAGGCACCTCTATGAAACAGGCCAAATGCACATCCCGGTAGCTGGTGTAGTTTCCTAAGGGTTAGACCCATTTCATCCTAATGACTTCAGCAAGTGATTTCTGCTAAAGAACTGCAAAATGTTCTTTCCTCTCAACTAGCAGAACAGAATAACTCTTTCTGACATCTATAATTCCAGCTGCTCTCATCACCAATCCACTTAGAAAAGGAATCCTGCATCTGTGATGGTGGATTAAATTCTTTTGTCTGTGCCATGACTTTGAGGAGGGCTTGTGCTTCCAAATCATCTAAAGTGCAGCTACAAATGCCACACCACTCACAGAACTCTGATGGAAGGGACCTGTGTTCTCAAACAGCCTTGTTTGCCATTTTAGTTTTGGAGTGAAACACAGTAAATCACAGCAGCTGCTATAGAGTGAAAATGGATTATTGACAAAATAATTACTAGATATTTGAAAGGTCTTTTAAAAATATTTTTACTTTTCTCTAAAGGACGTGAAGAACTTGGGGAGTTTTTATTATTTATTTACTGCAGAGTATGTTTCAGCACTGGTTTGACGAAGTGTATCAGGCATACCTGTATATGTGGGCTTCTGTCCCTGGTTTCCTTGTAAAATAGATCATACCATCTTATTTCTGTGTCTCAATTTTTCAGCTCTGTGTGGACCATTTATATAATGCTATGGTGTTTGACATGAATAGCAGTTTTCCTTCTCCTGTTAAATTGAGGTTAACAGTACTGCCATTTATGCTGTAAATTATAGTCCCTTCTGTAGTATTTTTATGTGCCTAGAACAGATGGGAGCTTGCTTTCAAAACACTTACAAATTGTTTGTTTACATTATGTTTCCATCCCTTTATCTCAGTAATAGTAGTACTTCCAGAATTTCATTTTTGTGCTGCAGACTCTTTCCACCCCTCTTCTCTCTGTTTCTGAGAAACTGTTAGGCTGAGATGAGTAGTCTGAAGGTATGTGCTAAAAAGATGGGATACTGTACAATTTTGGAAGAGTGTTAAAGGATCTTCAGGATGTTCTCCACTGTCTAGGAACTTGGGATTGTATAACATGCATAGATACGTGCACTTGGTATAACCCACTGCAACAGGAATAGGATTGTGGTATTCGCATTTCTCCTTACTCTTGCTTCACCACTTCCTTTCCCCATTCCATTAGGAGTGTGGTTTAATGCACCCATCTGTTCTTCATTCACTCATTCCCATGACCCAAGTACAAATAGTTAGAAATAGTGAAGTAGAAAATTCTCAGCCAGTAAAAGATCTGAGGAAGTGCAATGACTTTTCAAAAGTACCTTCTGGTCTAAATATTATGAGTTTGTTAGCATTTTTTATTTTTGACTTCCTGATTGTCAGTGGGTGTTTATTTGGAGGACCAAGGGTGGATGTCCTCTAGCGTATTTTTTCTTTCTGTGTGCAAAATCCCTACCAGCTTTGTTCATATGCTTGCTTTCCTATTCTTCTCTCCTCTTTTTGTCCCTGCCATAAGGAGGTGGAGAGAAAGCTTGCATTTCACTTGCCATTCACAACATGGAAACCAGAGTAAGAGAGTATTTGCAAAAAGTAGTCCATAGCCAACAACTTTCCCTAAGCTGATATATATTTTGAACTATTCTGAAGGCTGTAAGAAATGTGAAAGAAAAGGGTCTCAGCATTTTCCAGCCTCTCTGGCCATTGGATTTTTATAAGTTCCAAAAGCTGAGAAAGTCTAAAATATATAGCTGTCTGCCTGGAGGAAATTCAACACCACTTAATTGTTTTGTCTTCTGAAAACAAAGCCATGGAAAAAAAGTACCTTTCTAAAGAGTTCCAGCTCTCTTCATGAACATGTATTTCATCCAAATAAATCAAACTACCCTGAAATACCTTCTGGCATATGATGTATTTTGTTATAATATGATAGATTTGCAAGCAGAAGAAAAACACATGATGGTGTGAATGATAAAAAAGTGAGCGTGCTAGGTGTTCAGTAGAGATAATCCTGCATAGTGGAATGGCTATCTCTCTGTTGAGCTCTTCCAGACACCAAACAGTCCATATTTGTCACTGTCCATAGTGCCTTGTTGATCAATATTGTCTGTGAGCCACAGCTCTCCCAGTAGGGATGTGGAAGAATGTATCTCTGGGAGTGAGGGTGGTAGTAGATGGGAGAATAGAACTGAAATGGCAAGCAAAAATTATTATGTTGAGCTCATCTATTAAAAATTGTGTCCCTGGAAATGGTAATTGATGCCAGTGAATTAAGAGAACTTGAAAACCAAACACAAGCACTAGAAACATGATGTGGGCATTTTGCAAGTGCTAACAGAGAATCCTCATCTAGAAGACTTGCTCTGAACTTAATTATGTGCAAACATGCACAGATCTTTGTTAAACCTAGTTAAATCAGTCTCTTAGTCTTTCTTCTACAAAAGAAAATACTTCAGGGTAAAGATACTCCCAGTGAATACACATAATTCCTATAAAAATAAAAAATGAAAGTGAAATCACATAGTTTAATTCTATGTACATTTCTGGTATGGACTCTGTGGCAAAACTGCATAACTTTGCCTCAAAGTTTCTGTGGCATCTCAGAAAACCCTGATCTAAAAACATGAATTCTCTTTGCTATTCAAATCTGTATTAAATCACATATTCCATTTTGTATACTAAGCTTTAAATGCACATATTACAGCTTCACCTTTACAGATGTAGGCTGGGAATGCCAGGATAAATTTATATGCTCTGCAGAACACCACCAGTGAGTTTGTTAGGCCTTGGAGATTAATTATTCAGACGAGAGTAGACAAAATACGGTCTATTGTTACAGGGAAAACAGTTTTTGAAGTCTGTATTTTACATGGCCAAGAATCATCATGAAAGAAAGCTGTGAGAAAGGGTCAGGGAGGCTACCTGATTTAAGGACTGAAAATTTATTATTGAAATGGCCTTTTAGAAGAGGAATTGGATCCTGAGGAATAAATGGTTGGGCAGACAGTGGAGACACAGTGGATTTCACATTCTGCAGAACAGAGTTTCCTCACTTTTACTTACCACTGCTCAATGTCTGTACATTGTCCTTTTTTCCAATGAGCAGAAAAAAGTGGGCTCCAATTTAATGAGAAAGGTGGGGCTGTGGTTCCTAACTCAGCTGACAGTTCCCTTGCAAAGCACTGGCTGGAACAGATCCTGTTCTTTGGGAGTCTTCAAACTTCCCCTGGTATGAACCACTGCTAAATACATAGTTATTTTCCACCTGAAAGGAACATAACATGAAAAGACAAACTTTATGTGATGGTAATGTGTGTTACATGTTTGATAGAAACTCAAACATTGTATGCGCTGCTGAGCAACCTTGTCTAGTGGAAGCTGTCCCTTCCCATAGCAAGGGACTGGGAACGAGATGTCCTTTCCAACCCTTCCCATTTTATGACTCTGAGACTGTTACCAAACTGAGGAGCAAACCATTTTTTAAGTTCTTTTAAAATTTTTGTATTATAAGAAAGACATCATAGTCACCCAATGGAGAGAAAAGAGGTGTGTGGGAATGTATTCATAAAATAGAGCCTCTCATATTTTCAGGTTATTGACCAAAAGTTAGTAGAGAAGCTATTTGCTGTCACAGAGTCACATAATTCATGTGTCAACCACAGCAATGGGTGATATGGTAAACTAAGACTAGAAGAAAATCAAATACATTCCTCTCTTTTGCCTAAAGCATTTCTAAAAAGCTTGTCTAACAGCTTCACCTAAATCATAGCTATCTCATTTATCTAAAACAAGGTGAGTAGGGATTATTTTCTTTCATTTTGAGAAACATTTGCAGTGTCTTCAGGAGCTGTTAGGTTTTCTTCTCTTGCCTATCATTTCTCCACACTGCACATACATTGATGTCTGCTTTTCCTTTTCCCTGCTTTTTGCTTAGCTGTCTGACCTTATTGTCTCTACTAAGTATGCTGTGGCCTGGTTTCTTTTTTTTCCTGCTTTGATTTTCTTATCTTTTCTCTCCTGCTTCCTTCTCCGAGAATGTATTCCTGAAAGATTACTGCCAGGGAGTATGACCTGGAATAATAGTACTTAGTTTATCAGTTACTATGCTAAAGGCATGATCAAATCCAATAAAATATAAATGCAGTTATCCAAAATTTTTGTTATTCTTAAGCTTTCTATGAAAAAGTTAAATTGGATTAATTAATTCAGACACTAGTGAGTAAAATTTTATTCCCGTGTCAATTTGAGTGTGGGCAAAAGCAGTGTGTACACTTTTTCTGAGATGGCACTTTCACAGTCTGCGCAATTTACTGCCATATTGGGATAGACCATGAATTTGTCATTGTGCAGCAGGTACCAGTGGTTCCATAAGGGATACAACTGATCTTTTTCATCTTTGCCTTTGGATGGTCATTTGTTTTTTTTCCTTTGATTGTCTCTGCAAAGACATCGCTTGTGGGGCTGTCAGGTGTTCAGTAGGAATTGGAGTTGCACCTATTTTATATATAATTTATAATTTACCAGTAGCTCATGAAACTTAGTAGAGAGCCCTTATAATAACTT
Organism: Hylia prasina; assembly: GCA_013397195.1. Taxonomy (NCBI): domain Eukaryota; kingdom Metazoa; phylum Chordata; class Aves; order Passeriformes; family Sylviidae; genus Hylia; species Hylia prasina. The sequence goes on from VYXD01007950.1 coordinate 660,322, forward strand.
CACCAGTCTTACTCATTCAGCTTGGTAAAAATATCTTGCTATTACATGAAATGAGTTCTACCCTTCACATGATCCAAATACTTGAAAAAGACAAAAGAAAATTTGGTATGCTTTAAAGCAGTTGATCCATTAATTCTATTCTACAGTCATGATATGCAGTCTTTCTTTTCAGCTCATAACTTTGTTATAGGTAAGACTGATTTATTGGCAGACCACAGGATTACTATTGTGCTCTGTTTACAGAAAATGTCATAAATAATACAGCCTGAAATGTCCCTCACACATACAGAGGACTATAAATTACAGAAAGTCTTTGTGTAAGGGCGTTCTACAGTGAGCTAATTAAGGCATTCAGGCATAAAGCTGATAACACAATCAAAAAAAAAGATACAGCATAGTGAGAAAATCTATGCTTTTGATTGAGATTTGGAAAGAGAGAATGAATTGGTGAAGCAGAGAGAAAGAGGCAATCTGTTTCAGATGGCAGGTTACAGATGAGAAGGTGTTTATTGCAAGCGCAGTAAGTGTGAAGGAACAGAAAGAAGCCTGGCTCTAAACTGCAGAAGAAACAGAAGAGGTAAAAGAAGTGTGTTGAACTAGAGAAAATCCAAGAGTTTGGAAAGGAAGAACAAGAGAAGGCATCTGTCTGGATCATGTACTGCATGGAAAGCTGAGCTGAGCCAGACTTGAAGAATCAAAGTAGTTGTGAAGAAAAGAATAGAAGATGGGGTAAGTCTGCAAAGGAGCTATTGCAAAAGAATGATATTCAAAGGTGTGCTTGTGGGGGCAGTGATACGCAGGTTTGTGCACTGAATTGAATCCTGTCATGTGTTGTGTTATTGCACATCAACAGCAAAAGGCTACCCAGTCTATCCTTTCAAATATCTTTCTAACCATATAGGCAACTGAGTAGAATATTTTCTTATTGCTCAGGAACATCCTGACTGGGGAGACTGACCAGCACAGAACTTACTCACTGTATGTAAGGGCAATTGTCTGTCTGTAATAACCAGGCTGTAGATAGAGAGGCAGAGAGCCCTGCTCTGCCATTGTTCTCTTCCTTCCTCACACTGGATGCTGCACTTGTAGCATGCAGTAGAACACTCCTCCTCCCCTGGTGCAGTGAAGTGCCTGCATAAGCATTTGGATGTGTGCGGTGATGTCTTTTCTATCTCAGATTGTCTCCCAAGAAAGGACTAGGGTTAATAGCTTGGATACCTGGAAGAGGGAGGTAGTAGATTGCAAGATTCAGGATTTTCACTGAGGGAGTGAAAGCTCCCCCCAACAGATCAGCAGGGTAGTTGCACACCACAAGTCATGCCATAATCACAGAATCATAGAATAGATTGAGTTGTAAGGGACTTTGGAAATCATCTAATTCCAACCCCCCTGCCATGGGCTGAAATCCCACTAGATCAGGTTGCTCAAAGCCCCATCCAGCCTGACCCTGAGCCCTTCCAGCAATGCAGCATTTGCAACTTCTCTGGGCAACCTGTTCCAGTGCCTCACCACCCTCACAGTATACGGTTTCTTCCTCGGATCTAATATAAACACACTCTCCTTCAGTTTGAAGCCATTGCCCCTGTCTGTACCTGCTCTTGTGAGTAATCTCTCTCCATCTTTCTCACAGACTCCCTTCAGGTACTGCAAGGCTGCAATTCTCTTGGGAACAACCCCAGTTCTCTCAGTCTTTCCCCATAGGAGAGATGCTCCCCCCCTCTAAACAACATGCTGGCCTCCTCTGGACTCACTCCACAGGTCCATGTCCTTCCTGTGCTGGAGACCCCAGAGCTGGATGCAGCACTGCAGGCAGGGTCTCACCAGAGCAGAGCAGAGCAGAGCAGAGCAGAGCAGAGCAGAGCAGAGCAGAGGGGCAGAATCCCCTCCCTCACCCTGCTGGCCAAAGTGTTTTTCATGCAGCCCAGAATACAATCAGCTTCCTGGGTTGGAAGCACACACTGCTGACTCATGTCCAGCCTCTCATCCAACCCTGTATTTTTAGGCAATATATTTGCAGAGGTTGATTCCTGCAGGGCAGTAAAGGAATTAATGTTGTCTGAAAATATTCTATCTTTATGTTTATGAAGCTTTAGCAAAGAAAGTTATGATTCTTTTCAAGAAGAATGACTTAATATGTGTTAAAAAAAAAAAAGGAAAAAAAAAAGGAAAAAAATAAAGAAAAATGCAAACTGAAAGTTCCTTCTAGCATAGCCACATGGACTGGAACAGATTTCCATAGAAGTGTGTTATTTCTGGATGTGACTACTGTGTCTTTGAATAAAATGTTGAAAAACAGTATGGGTATGCTACTTGTGCACATTTCCAGAAAGATAAAGCTGGTTACAAACAAATTAGCTCAAATAATAAGTAGTTAAAATTTTTAATGGAATAAGCAAGGCCAAGGAGAACCAGTCAGTCAGTCAATTACAAATAAATGAAAGTAGACATATAAGAAGTCATTTATGTCATGTTCTCTCTGGAAGTCAAAACCTCTTTATTCATAATAGGATGAGGCTCTACATGAGCACAACTGCTAGTCTGATCCCAGTTTGGCTTTTTTTCCCCCCTAAAGATCTCATTTACAGCACTTTTTTCAACTTTTTTTTTTGACAATTATTTAGATTTTAAATTCAGAAAATTTTTATTACTGGTTGTCTCAGTACTTTTTTCCTAAAGTGCAGTGAACACATAAAAAAAAGAAGGGTCCTTGGAACACAGATTAATTGGAATATTTTTCAGTGGTGGTCTTGCTTATTCCAATAAAAGCAGATTGCTGTGCAAAAGTCAGAAGAATAGAAATGTGTCATTGGCACCTGTTCTTTCTGAGAACTGCAGGTTTCCCCTACACTGAGGACTCATGGCAACAAGGGAGGTAGAAAAACAACTTATATTTGCAAACTTTTCACAAATCCTAAAAGCAAAAACCCTGTAAGTCATATCTGTTTCATATTTCCTGCAACAGCCAGCAGTGTCTGTTCGCCTATAAACTAGTGAATGGAGCCGTAGGAGAATAGTTCTCTCAAGTACTCCCACCTTACTAGATGGTAAAAGCACTTCATTGCTCAGGTTCCCATAATAGATATTCATGCTTTTATGGGTTCCTGTATCTGAAAAACCTGGTGAAGTATGCAGCCAGCCTTTTTTATTTATTTCATTTGCTTAGGAAAAATGTCTTGGAGATTGGCAGATGAGTAATTGTGGCCTCTGTCAGCCTGACACCTTGTGAAGCTGGTGGCTGAAGAATAGATCCATAAAGCACATCCTGCACATTTGGAGTTTTTTTGTAAAATTGGCTGGCAGATGTCTCATTCACTTAACTGAAACAGAGGTTTTCTTCAGGTACGTCTACCATTATGAGTCTTTTTGTACATCACAATTCAGATCCATGTGATCAGTGGAAGCCTTTGCACTGAAATCATGCATGTTTTGGGTGAGGCAGTGTCAAATAACATTTATATATATAGAAAACTTCAAAGACTTATGTGTGATAGAGAATATGGATGTGGAAAATGAAGATTATCAGTTTGGATGGAGTCTAGAAACAGTATGCTCCTTAGCAGTGAATGTGCTGTGGGATTTTAACACTTAGTTCTGTAACAGGCACAAAATTTCACTGCTCACTGATTATATGCTGTACTTGAAACAGCAAACAAACATTGGAATAGGAAAAAATATGCTCTGTGAGTAGGCAATAGTGACTTTCTTATTGAGGCTACTTCTGTGCAGCAGAAGGAAACAAAAGCTAAGCTTTCATTTTAATAACTATTTGAAGATTGGTTTAAATGGAAAAAGTTTTCCTGCTAAGCATTTCATATTATTTTTCTTTTTGTCCTTGTTTGCCTGAAAGATGAATTTGGAGCCAAACAAAAGCTGAAGAAAGAAACCTGAAATATTGCAATTTTGACTGGCAGGGTCAATTACACTGTCTTGATCTGAAGAACTGAGAAAGTTCCATGAAAAAAAAGTTGTGGGTCTGAGAAGGTGTACATGATCAGGATCCCATCCTGGCTGTGTACTGCCATAAATTTCTTCCCTCCATGGGACCAGGCATGTGAGTCTTTGCATGGATACACTAATATTTCCAGGAGATCTCTCTAACTTGTTCTTTCAGTTAGAAGTGACACATATTTGTGCAAGATACTGCATTAACAGTGCCAGTGGCATCATCCATCCTGTGGGAGATTGACAACACTGAAGGAGATAAAAAGACCTGTGCAGCTGAAAGCACAGCCCAGTTCAGACTGTTCATGCATACAGCTTTGCATGATATATGCCTCTGGGATGAGAAAAGATAGAGTCATGGAAGTTGTACTGTCCTCAGGGACCCCAGGAATTAAGTTGAATTGGCAAGATTTAAGTAGGAAGCCAAACCTGCTGCAGCAGTTTGTCATCTTTAATTGAGGCTTACTCTGTGCACATACAATTTTGTGGCACCTATTTACAGAGACAAAACTTGTTTGTTGGCTGTCCTCTACCTTCCTCTTTTGTCAGGCTGAGTGCTTCCATAGCATTAGCCTGGTGCAGTGACCAGTATATCTTCTCCATTCTCTTCTGCAAGGAGGAAGATTTTTGTGTGCGCTCTCCATGTACATATTTAGGTGGCTGGCTGTAAAGGGAAAGAACACCAAATATCTGCACACATATATACAGTGATTTTTTACTTCTCTTGTTTTCCAGTTCCCTGAGGTAAGTCCTCTTATGCAATGCTGGCAGGGGTAATTCAGTGTCACTTCTTTGCCTGGGGAGGTACCACACCTGGCCCATGCTGGACTGCTACTGGTCATTCAGGCAGCACAAGTGTCTCTGTGTTATGATGGACTGTCTTGTCAATATGCAGATCTTTTGCTCTGGGCTTTTTTTGTTATGTGTGATATTACCTCATCTCACAGCAGTTTTATATTTAATAGGGGGTGGTTCTCAGAAAAAGGGGGGATGTGGAAGGTACAGCAACTCTCACAATAGGTGAAGCACTGCAGTGAATGCTCATTAATAAGACACAATGTACAAAGTCATAATGATAATAGGAACGGCAGTGACAATGTCCTGGGTCAGTGCTTTATGTGCATATGTTTCAAATTCATGCAAGGAATCCTATTAGAGCTTTAAAATCATTTGCTTTGCCTCAGCAAGTTTTTGTGCTCATTTAAACCCCTGGTTTATCATCATGAAGTGTATTAGCGTTCCCATGTTCAGTGCTTATTTCTATCCTGAGAGAAATAAACAAATAATACTTTGCAAATGGGTTTCTTGGGAAAGGAGGATAAGCGGCAGCAGGGTATCATTTGCACTCGGAGCTGATTGCTTTAAAAAGCTTCTCTAGAGTTCAAAAGGTTAAAAAACAGACTTGGTGAACATGTGCATTTTACTTATATTTTCCTTTTTTGCACAGAATGGATTTACAGAGCAGTCTTTTGACAGGCATGAGGCAGTGCCAGTTACTCAAGTCTTGGATGAAAGAGGAGAAAGCACTAAGTCGTATTTGCACAGTAATTCTGTGAGACTGCTAGCCTCAAGTGTAGGCTGCTCCCTGCTGCTGCTACTATATATACCCCATGAAAGACTGGTTTAAAAAATGATGAAACCACAGTGGGAAAAGATGTGTTCCTTTTCCACAAGTATTTGGAAACAAATAAGCATCTTTTGAAACAGTAATCTCCCCTGGCAAAAGATGGGCATGCAACTGACCACAGCAAAGTTTCATGTAAGGGCATTTAGAAATGGGTATTACAGGAGTGAATGAAGCTCAGAGGGTGTTGTTTGAGTGGAAAGGTATGTGGAAGTAATGGAAGAAGGAAGTGGGAATTCCTTGGGATTGTGATCCTGAACCAGGAACATTGTGCTGTGGGGCCTTGAAATGGTGAGATGTTGTCTGTCGCTGTGCAATGGTGTATTCAGGAAACAGAACTTTGTAAGTAAGGAGGAATGCACCAGGGATATCTTGTTCCAGCTCTGATTTTTTGTCCTGAAGTAACTAATGTCTAATATGGAAATGCTTTTCATTTTCAATGAACAGTGAGATTCAGAAATTATTTCATGCTTTCCTCCTGGACATTTACTGCCCCTGGATACAGTTAGAATTCAGACTTCATTTCTCCTAATCACCTACTGTCAATTACAATTCTTTTCGGAAAAGTAAATATTGATTTTTGTAATGTAAGGAGAGTCAATTGAGGACTTAGACAAAGACCATCACATTTCATGTGATGTAATCTGCTTTTCAAGTGGAAAGACTCGTATATAATTTGACAGTGTTTTAATACTGAAATTAACAGAATATGCAAATGCTCAGTCAAACCAGTTCTTAATATCTTGGAGCCTGTTTGTTGGGATTTAAATAGAAGGCTTGGCTTTTCATATAGCTCAATACTTACATCACCCCTTGGCTTAATAAGCACATCTTCTGTGACACAATCACAGCACAACTCATTTATAAATCTGTCATGATAACATCCATGGAATTTGCTTGTTATAGAAATGTGTTGTGGCAGCAGGTGATGGAAAGGTTATAAAAAAATGTATTATAGCTAGAGATTTGAATCATTGTCAGGTTTTATACTAAAATTGCTTTGTAGGAGGTACAGCAATTCTGCACAAAGACTGTGCAATTTATAAATGGAAACTTTTACACTACAGCACTTTCTCCATACATGATTAGACTTCTTTAGAAGAAAAAAAAAAGTCAGAATGGTGCAATGCTAACACTTATGAGTAATGCATGATTGATGATCTCCTAAAGGCAGTGAGAGAGAAAATTACCTCCTTCTCTCATTTAAGGACACTATTAGAAGACTCAATGAGTTCAAAGCTCAGGAAATTATGTTAAGAGGACTGAATCAGGCTTTAAAGAAATCAGGATAAATTATTTTCTCAGCAGTTCCAGGCTAGGATTTCTTTTAATGCACTGTAAAAGAAGAATACTTTGACACACTCTTACATGGTTCTCTTAAAAAGTATCTGTCACGACATTTGTGATTTACTCGCATGGGTACAATTCTCTTCATGTACTAAATATGCTGCAATCTGCAACCACTCAAATGAATACATTTTAAATGCTATGTATGTCCTTGCTCAGAGCAGGAAGTAAAGGGATCCTTCTTTTGGCTGGGTAGGTCACATGGTATGCTGGGAAAGAACAGGAGATAACACCACTCAAAACACCAGTGTTTTCTCCTGCAGGGTTTGAGAGTGGGACTGAGTGTCAGCTAGCAATGTACACTTCTACTGATAGAGACAGGGAAAAGGGGAATGGTGCTGAAGAGATCTAGGGATACTTCTTTTGTTTGGTTTTTCTTGTTTTTGGTTTGTTTTTTTGTTTTTTTTTTTTTTCTTTTTGTTTGTTTTAGGCCTTGCACCTTCTGTAATTGTCTCGTGGCATTGCTGTAGTGTCTGTCAGGAACCAGTGAGAGGTGTGCTGCAGCTGATCAGAGGAACATGAAACAGGGTCTGTCCTGTCAGAAGCCTACTGGTGCATGGCAGCTCCTTTTTAACTAGTTTCAGAAGGTAACAAGACTTGCAGAGTGTCCTTCTCTGTGTCTGTCTGATCTCAGCCTACTGACTTCACCAGAGGTTGTCTGAATGATTAACAATTTGGAATAGGTAGTTGTCTCAAAGGCATTATGCTCTACACAGTTTCCAGCAGGCAGAGGAGAGGTAGCTTGAGCAGTCTTGTGAAAGGAGTGCCCAGTGTAACAGGAACTCTACCCTTAAGAGGCACAGGGGAGTCTATATGAGACCATCTGTATACTGCAGGCACCTCAGCTGGGAAGACTATCAGCTGGAACTGAGCCTCTGTGAGGTGTTAGCAAATCCAGTCACAAGAGACATCCTTATAAAGTCAGGTTTCATGGTTCTTGTCATTTTTGAATTTTGTAAAAAAACAATTTTCTGTTCCTCAGATGGACTAAACGCAAGATCCTGATTCCAAACATGGCCTCCAGGAATGACACTTATCAACTTTTATCAGCATTCATGAATGTTATGCTGCAAAAACCTGTACGTTCAAAGCATAAATACCTTTTTTATTTAAAGTGGATAACAGTGTAACATGCATCTGTCCTGACACAATGTCTTAATGTGTGGGTTTATATGTATTTTTTGGGGTATGGGAACAATTTTGTGACTTTTGCTATCAAGTAAGAGAGAAAAATTATTTCTGACCTACCTCCAGACAGGAAGGTAAATTGGCAATTTTCCTATTGCAGAACCTTTATTTGCTGCAATATAGAAATATAACACTAAAATTCCACATTATCACCTTAATACACTAGTTTATTACAAATAAGCAAAAATGGTATATTAATATTTTCTGTCAGGCTAAGAAAGCTGAGGTTGCTCTGGGGAGCCTCTCCCCATTGAAGCCTTTCAGTACTTGAGGGGGCCTTATACAAAATAGGGAGAGTGATTTTTTAAACAGGCAGGTAGTGTTAGGACAAGAGAGAATGGTTTTAAGCTAAAAGAAGAGAGATCTAGATTAAATACCAGGAACAAATTCTTTACTGTGTGGGTGGTGAGGCACTGGAACTGGCTGCCCAGAGAAGCTGTGGCTGCCCCATCCCTGGAAGTGTTCAAGGCCAGGCCGGATTGGGCTCTGAGCAATTCAGTCTGGTGGAAGGTGCTCCTGTCCATGGCAGGGGGATTGGATCTAGATGGTCTTCAAGGTCCCTTCCAGTCCAAACCATTCTATGATTCCATGATTCTCTGATTAATGATAGATCATTTAATTTATTTCTGTCTGTATCAGCTTTTAGGGGCTAAAAGCAACTTGAGAGGCAAGGGAAGTAAACAAACGAACACTATCTTTTTGTTGCCTTTTGAGCAACTTAATACCTGTCCCCTTATTTGGCCTAACATCTTCCCTTTGAGCTCTTGAGATTACTTCACCAACTCAGACAAATTATCTGCATTTTAATAGTCACTTAGAAATGACATGAGAATCAATTCTTTGCAGTCTTGGTCAAGACTAATGCTTTCCTAACACCAGAGCATTGTAAAATAATACAAATTTCAATGAGTTTCTTGAACCTACCAGACAGGGTTAACATTCCTGTTTTCCCTTTGCTATATGGAAATAGATGGGTTTTTCTAAACACAAAAAGTATCCACTCTTTTTCAGACTGTCAATATCAAGATCTATAAAATCAATAAATAAAAATAGAATAACAGTAATGTATCCATGTTAAAATTGCTCTCTTAATACATTGCATCAATTGCTCTCATAAAATAGCAGTTGCCTCACAGCTACCATCACAGAAGGACAGAAACTACCCTTCATTGCAAGTGCAGCAGACAGGAAAATGGCACTGGCTGTGTCTAGATTGACTGAGCCAGAGGCAGTTCTCAGCTCGTGTGTATTAAGCTGCTAGACATTTTGTGACATGTCCATGAGAGACTCAGACACATTTCCTGTCCTCCTTCAGATTTGTGGTTTATTTGTGAAGGAAGCAGGTGTGTAGGTGGGGAGGGTCACATCTGCTGCCTGAATGAAGCCTGCTGGTGGGACAGTCCAGGAGCATGTTTTTTATAAACAATTTAAATTTAACCAGTATCTATATACCTTCACATAGCTGAACATGCCAGTAAAAGCATTAAGCTTCCACATGAACAGGCATACTGAAAATTTGGTTTAAAAAGCTTAACACAAACCATTAAAGTGCTGGCTTCTTCATAATTAAAAACTAATCAGGCCCATCACTGCTGAAACATCAGCTTGTCTTGTTTGTATACAGAGAATATCATTAATTTATTTAAATGTCAGTAACAGACTTCATCAAGGTTCCCCATACTTCATCCTACATCATTATACATGATGTGAAATTATTGCTGCCAACCATCTTAGTTGATTCAGAACAGTGTGATTCAGCCGTGGCCTTGGACACATCCTTTAAAGTCTTTGAGGCTTGAGTGTCACAGACTATTCATTATGCTGGTGGCTTAACACTTTTATACCAGGAGTGCTTTTTCAGGACATTTTCAGGTTTTTTTTCCTTCCCCACCCCCGTGACATAAAAAGCATCCTGTAAAGGCCAGGATTATTGCCAGGTGTGTAAGCATGTGGATGGGAGACAAAGAGGATAGTTGCATCCTTATCTAAAGTGAAAAAGCAGTTTTCTTCCAAGAGTGAATGCACACAATTCAGTGGGTAACTCTCATTTGCTTAGCTTTCTGCCCACTGGGACTGAGAATAGCATCCTCTTCTATTTTGCCACAACTTCCTTTGCTTCCTACATGATCTGAAATTTCATGAGTGCCTGATGGTTGTTTTGTTGAAAGGAATTTTTTGACACAAACTACATTTTAGATAAAAGATGCAGATCATACAATTAGAAGGAAAAAGTCTCCAAAAACATTAGATCCTTAAAAACTTAGGAAATTGAGTGTATTAACATTAACTTCTGCATAATGAGATGTGCTTAGTTAATGCATTAGCCTTTCACCCTAGAAACCTGTGTTCAAAACCAGAATCAAGCAGAAATTAATTTGTTAACCTGATACAGTTATCTTTTGAATATTAATTCACCTTACACAAGTCACAGCACAGTCTGATCTGCCTGGATGCTAAAGAGCAGGCAACTGAAACAGCATGGAACACAGTCAGCTCTCTTCTGAGCACCTACAGGGCAGTCAGGTTCTGCTGGTCCAATATTTTCCCTTCAGTAAAGTTGTTGCTGCTGTAGGTTTTCCCATTGTTCAGCTGATTTCTGTGCTGCCACTATATATGAGTTGAAAATATTCCCCTATGATTTTGCAATGTAAAAGTAATAGTGTTACTTAGATTTCATTTAATTAAGACACAAAGAAAAGTCACCTTAGCTAATTATTTTGAGATTACATGCTTTGAAAGAGAGGGATAGAAAAGCACACTGCTTCAGCGGCCAAAAATATACAAGCTGTGAAAAGAGGAGCCTTATTAGAGTTTCTGTTTTTCATCACTGTGCTCCATTACATTATGTCAAAATCAAATTGCATTAGGCTAGCAGAGCACCAGCTGACATGCACATTCAATCAGGGCTTTCTAAAGCACACTCCTATTTTATTATGTGCATTGTAGGCAGTACTTAAATATTAACTGAGCACAAATTCCACTTAGAAGCATTTTAAAAATAACCCTTGATGCATTCTTTTTCACGCTTTTAACAGCCAGAGGCTTTGGGTAAGGAGAGGAGACAGCTACCCAAAGTGCTCAATTTCTCAACTATGCTGAACAAGTAAAATATAAAGACCTTGGGACAGTTAAATGTAAGCAGCTAATTCAGGTTCAGGCCTTCAGACACAGGTATACTTTTTTAAAAAAATCCCAAACACGATATTTTAGTTTGGCTGGTAGCATCATACATGTGTTTGTGAGCTAAGGATAAACAGTTCTTCTCCTTTTCATATATAATCTCCCTGAAAATAAGTCTGCATACTTGTGCAATTCTACAAGTTGTAAGAGGTATTCCTGGATTTGATTGATATTTGCCAGCCTGACTGTCAGAGCAGCATCTGTCTTGGATCTGCTGTAAACTGGAGCCATGGAAGTGTGAGCTTGTTTTTATTTCACTGACGAATCTCGAGTTGTGTTTTGTTCTTAGACACTGAGGTGCATTGTCTCTCCCCAGGTGAGGCTACTCTGAAAGTCTCTCACCATGCCTGAAACACCTGCACACTTGCCTAAAATGAAGCATCCTATTAACACTTTGCAGTGGAAGTGTTTGGTCCCCACATTTAGACTTCTGCACATGCACACTGGTTTACCATCCTGAGCAAAGAAGTAATCAGTATCTGCCACAGCTCTGCTCCTAGTCAGTAAAACTCCCAAACACCCAGTGTGTTTCTGTTGTATTTGGTGTGCTTGTGGCACTCTTCATCCATTTGTGTATCACAAAGCAGAGATCCATATTCTTCCCTCCCACCTTGTAGTTGGGGACCCTTCCTGCAATGTCAGACTCCCTCTTGGTAGCTGGCAGTTTAGGCAGCTCAGTGGCACAGCTCTAACTTGGGAAGTGAAAGGCGCTCCACAACTCTTACACAATGCAGGCATTTACTGTGGAGTTGAAGGAAATACGATTGAGATCCTGGCACTGAAGGAGAGCTACGCACCAGAGCTCTCATTTCCTGAGCAAGGTCAAGGACTTATGGGCAATCAGTTATGGGGACACTGTCTCCCACTCTGAGACAAGTGAGTTATGTGAAGTACTTAACCTAAGAAGAGGGATGAAGTATTTAAACATGGAGCTCTAAGACAGACACTTGACTTGGACAGAATGAGAGTTCACATGCAAATCAAAAAGTTCATCCTTCTGATGCCTCACCTTTTCAGTTGTTGTGCTGCAGTTGTGTTCCCAATTTTAGTAGTACCTATGGTATTCTGTTTCACCTTCAGCCTTAAGATATCCCTCCCATTAAAAAAAGTTACAAAACTTTGTCTCATCTACAAGTGGCTCAAGTATTTTCTATAAACAACAACACACCTCTTGCAACAGGGTAATGCAATGTTGAAGCTGTAACCCAACAGTAAGCACATCATAGCTCTTTCAGCAGGTTCATTATTCTCATCACACCTCTGTGTGGGAAGCTGTGGTGCAGCAGTGTGGAATGTCATGCAGATATGACGTGTTCCCTATCTTGCCTTCCAAACCATCTTTTTTTGGTCTTGAATTCTTAAAGAGGGGTGTTGGAGCTGCCTCTTGAAGTGATGGCATTGCTGTGGTCAAAAAACAATCATTGGTTCATTTCAGTGTAATGCCAGACAGTGCTAGAAGTTAAAATCCAGCCTTCCTCTAATGTCAGTTTATTCTGAAGCACATGAACATCCGTAATAAGGAAACATTTTCACACAAAACATTTTCCTATGAATTCTGGCATTTCACTTCTTTACACTTCAATTATTCTTGACTAAGAAATGCAACAGGAGGATTCCAGACGCTACCCAGTGGAATAAACAAAAGCCTTTATAAATGCAAAGACAATAAATAGGCAGGTTGGTAAGAGCTGGGTATCTGTCAATTTAAATGGCATTCAGCAAGTGAACTTTTAATTGAGACGAAGCATTGTGGCACAATGTATTCCATTTATTACTTTTCATTAACTTTCATGTGACCTATTTCTCTATCTCTTGACAGGTTCATTCTTCTGTGAACTTCACAGACAAAATGATATTTTCCTTTTCTGTCTGCTGAAGAACAGAAATCTCAGTTTGAAGCATTGCTTAGCATTCAATGCTAAAAGAAATAATGCCAAAGGCATTAAACAGTGCCTCATACTGCCCCACCTATTGTTTAATTTTCCTCCTGTTTTTGAACCTTACTTGTCTTATAGTCTGGAAAAAAGTATTTGGTGAGCAGTCTTCATGGTTTTCTTTTTTGGCCAATTAAAATGAGACAAATGTTGTGCAGTTGTTAATCTCATGAAAGAACAGGAAACAAGAAATGCTAGAAACTATGGTTAACCTTAGTCCTTAAAAGAATTACAGGCATATCTTAAAGATGTGATTAGTAATTATGAATCATAGTCACCAACTTTTGCATTCATATGAGTATTTTTATCTAGTTTACTGTTTACTCAGTTTACAGAATTTACAGTTTACTCTGTGTTTACTTGATTCCTACTATAAAGACAGCAAGAATGTAATTTCAGTGGGTTTGAGTGTAAATACAGATTTCTCATAGATCTTACTATGTCCTTGCTGAATTTCATTTTCCTGAAGTGAGTGGAGATTCTGATCTGAATTCTGCCTGGTGAAAATCCCTTCCAGTTTCAGCTAAATAGTGGTTACTCTGTACCTCCATTTTTAAAATTCTTCAAGTCCTGCTTAAAAAAACTGTGATACAATAACAGGATTTATGAGCAGTTAGTTCCTGGGGACAATAGCACCCAGATAAAATGAGTTGAGACAACTAAAATCCAACTTGGTAGCATCAGGGAAAGGATCTATATATCCACGAGAAAAGAGAGAAAACAAAGGTCTTTCCTTTCTAACCCGTGTACCCAAATCCAGTATTGAAGGTGCTTATGATCAGCGTAATTTTAAGAGCTAGTTTTGAAGAAGTAGGGACTAAATATTTTTTGATGTTCATACTAGTTTACAGAATTTACAGGATAAGTTACATTCACATAAGGTATGTTTCTTGTATGAAATAAGTATCTGTTTAGAAAAAATCACTAGAATGTTCTAAAAATTATGCAAAACAATTTGAAACATGAAAAGGTAAAATGGTCTTTTATTTATAGGAATATAATAATTATTTACTGCTGAGAGTGATACCTGGAAAGAATAAATGCAAATTTGGCTCCAGTGTCCTATCCAGAAAATAGCACATCTACTTTAGGCAGCATCCCTTCTACATGAATCTGAGATGGCTGTAAATTGTTGTCCAGATGCTTGTTAAGAGACAAGCAGGCTGTTTACCTTGGGTTGGATAGTTCCCAAGAGCTAATATGAGGATTAACACTGGTATGTCAAATACTGGAGAGTGAATTCCCAGCCTCCAACATGCTCTGCCTGAAAGATTATCTGCATCTTCTGTAACCTTTTAATCTGCAGCCCAGGAAGTCATCAATTTAAATTCCTGTATTGAAATAAGCCAACAAATACTGACATTTACTTGCTGTCTGATTTATGCTTATATTTACTTAGCCTTTGTTTCCTGAAAATCCCCTCTTCTTTCCCCAATCACACAATATAGCAGCTCTTGAGAGCAAAAAATCACATACAATTTTCTTACTCCAACAACTTTGCTTGGTTTTGTTGCAGGATTACTTATTTCATCCTGAACTGCAAGAAAGAATAAGACTGAATGGTAACATTTTGATTTATTGAGATGGTCAGATCCTCATGGGTTAGTTCCTGTCTCCACACTAGAGCACATGGTGTAAGTAAGATGTCATTGGAACAAGCACAGGACCTTCATTTCTCATAAGAGGTGAGAAATGCTGTAGGAATGGAGCACTTTTGAATGCCCAAGAAGTATATGCTTCTTGCCCCTGAGCTGCCGTGCAGCAGGGAGCAAATCGGAGCTTGATTTGCTGTATTGTCAAGGCTGAAAGACTGGTATTAAGAATGATCCTGTGTCCATTAAAACAGCAAACTGTTCATTTTTCAGGAAAACATAGATTCAAGTTAAATGATATCTCATGGATATTTTTGCTCCTCTGTGGCATGTAATCCCTTCTCTGAGACGGCAACATCCACAACATCCTATTAGATCATACCTAGATCTAAATGTTATTCGGAAAATTAAAGAGGAAGCATGGACTGTGATGTGTGTTTTGGGGCTGCTTGCTTGTCAGATGCTAGAATACATGGGAGAGATAATTTGGGCGGTGGCTAAAAGAGATGGTGGTGGAAGCACTGCTGAAGGTGACTGCATTATACCAGCAATTCTTTTTTTAGTTTGCTGCCTAGAGACTATGCTAAATGCCACTGGTCTCAAACATGAAAGCAGAAGCTACTGCTTTATCAAGGTTGTTGCTTAATCCTTTCTAAATGGCAAAAAAGATCACAGCCTTTTCTTCTGGAATAAAAGTTTGAGCAAGAATTTATGCAAGTTTTGTTACTGGGTTTCTTATTTAATATTTTGTTAACTCCAAGGTAAACAAAACTGAAGTGGGATCACAGAGGCATAGAACCCCAAAAGTTATTTCATAGTGATATATACATTGCATCATTGCATGCACTTGTGTTACACATGAATTGTTTCTCTCTGTTCGGCTTGTGTTCTATGCAGATTAGAATATAATTTCGCAGACAATTCAAGTTCCTAATTATTGTGCTCATTGTTCCAATATATTTAGCTATGTTTAAACATCTACCAAAATTGTGAAGTAAAGTATGAGACAAATGGAAATTTACTGCCAATTCATTTTTAAGACAAGAGAAGTACCTAACATAATCTCAAAGTAAACCCTTATAGTAGAGCAATGGCAATCTGATTAAATAATTAGTGAGTACCCTTTTGTAATCATTAACATATTTGTAATTAAAGGACAAAATTTCATCTCCCACCTTCTCCAATTGATTTATAGGGTTGAATACTCCTGGCTTGAAAGCACCTTTGAAAATAAGGTCTTCTTCACAAGAGTCCTACAAATGCTTGTATTTTGCCACTACCTCTCACACATTTCCTACTCCAGGTACCATCTGTAGCTATCACACTATGTCAACAATGCATGCTTCCTCACCAGGTGTGAAAAACATTACTGTTCATGTTCTTTATTTTCTTAGTTACATCTTGCCCTTCTCTTTGCTCCGCCTCAGGTGTCTTAAGCATTAATCACTTTACAGTCACTTGTGCCAATGTGAGCTTGGCTGTCCACTTACCTCACTATCATCAACAAACAAAACTGCACTGATTATGTATTTTAAAGCAGACTGTCTTGCTGGCTTTTCACTATGGCACTGGTTTTTTCAAATGTCTGCAAACCAATCTCAGTTGTCTCACCTCAGACATCTTTTTTCTGTATTACCTTGTCCAGTAGGCATACAGTCAACAATACTATGTATAAACTCAATTGCAGTCTCTCTGGAACAGCTTTTTATTTAATCTCTGGACTCATTTTATCTCATTAAACTTGTATCACATTTTCTTCTTTTGGAAATAGCAATAATTCCCTCTGTTATTCAATGAAATATTGCCAGGAAGCCTTCAGTTTGTACTCTTTTCCCATAGCAGAGTAATTCAAAGATGGTTAAATTTAGGAAAAAAGGAGAAAGAGACTTTTCTGAGCTACCTAAGCTGTAGCAGTTTGGTGACAGCATTAGAAGTAGGCAGAGGTGATGAGATGACTCATTTCATTATACAGAGTACTGATGCAGCACTGGAGAGATGAGATCTACCTATTAAACTGAATTGGCTAGAGTCTGCTTTTAGGTTAGGAGTGCTGGTTTCTTATCTTTACTGCCCCCAGGAGGCTTGAAATTATTCAGAGCAGGCAGAGTGTTTACCTGGCAGTTCTCACACAAGCATGCCAATCCTTGGCAGAAAAGGACCTGGTGGCCCAGATCGACAGCCAGCTGAACAGGAGCCAGCTGTGCCCACGTGTCCAAGTAGGCCAGTGGCATCCTGGCCTGTGTCAGCAATAGTGTGGCCAGCAGGACCAGGACAGTGATTGTCCCCCTGTACTCGGCACTGGTGAGGTCACAGCTTCAATCCTGTGTTCAGTTCTGGGCTGCTCACTACAAGGAAGACATTGAGGGGCTGGAGGGTGTCCAGAGAAGGGGAACAGAGCTGAGGGAAGGTCTGGAGCACATTTCTGATGAGGAACAGCTGAGGGAGCTGGGGGTGTTTAGCCTGGAGAAGAGGCTCAGGAGGGACCTTATCACTCTCTACAACCACCTGAAAGGAGTGTGTAGTGAGCTGAGGGGTCTCTTCACCCAGGTAACAAGTGACAGAGAGGAAATGGCCTGAAGTTGTGCAAGGGGATGTTTAGATTACATATCAGGAAAAATTTTGTCATGGAAAGGGTGATCAAACATAGGAATAAGATACCCAGGGAAATGGTGGAGTCACCATCCCTGGAGGTATGTAAAGGACATGGAGATCTGGCACTTGGGGACACTGGATAAGTCCAGTGGTGGACTTGGCAGTGCTGGGTTAATGGTGGGACTCAATGATCTTAGAGAGATTTTCCAACCTTAAAAATTTTATGCTTCTATACTCCTATTACTGTGTTCATGTTAGTAAACAGTACTCTAGACATTGCTAAGCACTGTCATTCCTCTAGCTTTTCTTTTGCTGCTCAACCTTTAACAGAATGTATTTTATCAGCTTTCTGGAAACCTTTTATACATAACAGTATGCTGCAATATTCCTACTAGGTCAAGAAGAGAGCATTGCACTTCAAGAAAAAAAGAACACTTAAAAGTCTTTTGGGGGATAGCAATGAGAATAAGCTCAAGTCTACAACACATGACCTTCAAAGAAAGACCAAGAGAATTGGTATTGCCAAGAGTGAGAAACAGAAGACTGAACACACTTGAATTAAGTCTTCAAGAGCATTAAAGGCTGCTTCAGAAAGAAAAAGGATGATCCATTCCCTGTCCATGGTGATTAAGTAAAGGAATACTGAGCTAAAGCTGCAGCAAGAAGATTTGCTCTAAGTCCTAGTGTGAACTTGGCATACATAAGATATCAATTAACACCTGCTCCCTACTGGCTCAGCCTTTCTAGCCAGGTTCTTTAGGGTCTGTAGGCTGGTTCTGTGAAACACATTACTATAGCAGTTATTTTTTATTATTTTGATTTTGAAAATTCTTTGACCTTTTAATCCAATTATGGCCCTGTTTTATTAGGTGTCCTATAAACACAAAATGGTCCTTGCCCTGAAGTGACAACTCAGAGTATTAAAACCCACTATTTTTTATGTTTTGCTTTGTGGTAGGACTTAAAAAACACCAGGCATAACTTAAGCTCCTCTGTACAAGACAGAAAGTACAGACCTGACCAGCACAGCTATCCAAGGGAATTACAGCTAAAAGGCCTTCAGCTCTGTAATGCTATAGAACAAGGTCTCTTCAGGTTCTCAAGCAACCATTGCTCATGATGGGGCAGTGTAATTGCAGTAGTTGGTGATCCTATTTTAGGCTTTGTTTTACATAAAGTGTTAAATTAAGTCATCTTTCACTTTGGAGGACCCAGTGAAAAATAGATTGCTTACAACATAATCCATGCAACAAGGATAAGTTGCCACTCAGAACAGAAAAGATGTGAAATTTAAAATTACACAAACCCACTCATAACTTTAGCAGCTTCTTAAGATGCTTCTCCCCATTTCTTGACATCTGCTTGGTTATATTTCAGCAAAGTGTTGGAGATCCAGAGTGAAAATTGTTCATCTTTGTTTAAGGGGAGACAATTTGACCAGGATAATTTTTTATTTTCATAAATAAAGTATTTTACTATATAGATGATTGAACAGCGTTACCAAGTGCTTCAGCTAAGAAATTGAATGAAGAATAGTATTGTCACCACTGTTGAGAGATTAAAACAAAAATTATTGTCATCATGCTTTTCACTTATACAGAATCTCTCATTTAAGTCTTGTAATGCTTAAAAAATATTCTAGAAGTCTTGCAAGAGTACACAAACACCAAATATATTCTTACACTTGAAGAGAACTTGTGAAGACAGAACAGAAAGAAATTCTTAATCATGTTCTTACCAGTGAGGAACACAAGATCCAGTAAGAAGGTTTTTCCTTGTATTCTTAAACTCCCATTTTTCTGACTTTTCTTTGAGAATGATGGTTGCTGTTCTACTACTTTATGAAACTATCTAAAACATATAATATTCTTTCTTTCCAGCTTGCTGGAGAGGATTCGTAATTTTATATAAGTGTAGAGAAATAAAATAATTTATTTCCAAAGTCAAGTGTACTTACCATGAGGAGAAGAGCTACTTCCTTAAAGTTTAGTATTAGAAAAGATAAAAAAGTCTTTGAATATGGACTAAAATTTCTTCCCCATTGGAGGCTCTTATTATCTAATACACTCCCAAATGATTCCCGCTCCAGAACAATCTTGAAAGTAAGTTTTAAGGATACTTTTGCAAAATATGGATGCATTTAAATTCTGCAAACCCTGAAAATCATGGGTTATATTTACAATACATATGTTGTATGCAAAAGATTGAGTGAGGAAATTATAGGCTTTCTGCTTCATTTATTCTAACAAAGCAACTCATTTCTGCTGTAAATCTGTTTTTGTATGACTGATGTTTAAATTGACTAGTGTTCAAAGAGAAATATGTGTCATTTGCTTCTGATATTAACTCAGTTTGACTTTAGAATGAAGCGAATGCTTGATTTTTAACTGCAACAAACAAGTGCTTAACGAGCAAAAGAATGAAAAAAATCTGTGTTTCCAGATTGCAAGTTTGAGCTGGTTTGACTGCAGTTGCTAAGAAAGTGATGACTCAACTTTGAAGATTTTTCATTCATCTTTGCAATTATAAGGTGTCCATATTGATGTAGATGATTTTGTCACAGGCCTTTACTCTAGGATACAAACTGCATTATTTTCCATTTGCAGATAACACAGCACTAAGACAGACCACAAAGAACTGAGAGGGAAGATGAGAATTTGGAGAGGTCATGACAAAACACTGAGTGACATGAAAGTGTGGGATGTGTTTGAGTAAGGATGAGACAAGGTTCTGCTCTTACACAAGAAGAATCAGCTACACAAGCACAGGATAGATCTGAACATTAGTAACAGCTCTGCAGAAAAGGACCTGGCAGATGCCGTAGATCACATGCTGAACATGAGGCAACAGTTGCAAAAAAAAGGAAAATGCTCTAGTACAGTTTACAAGGAGCCTGCTTGGGAAGGCACATCAGCGGCTCTTCTGACCTACTCCACACTCAGGGCCTAAGAGGTGGAATAGGACTTTTACTGAGATTGCTTTTGGTTCTTTTCTGTTATTCAGGATGTCCTTGTACCTGAATGGTTTTATGAATTCTTCATTACAGTGGTAGATGTATGTTATGGCCAACATTTTCAAATGTAGGTGTTTAATCTGAGGCATGTATGTGTGTAACAATGTTCTCATCAGCTACCTGCATGGTTTCATTCTCACAGCTTGTTTTTAAGTTTTGCACATGCTGTAGGTAGAGAAGAACATGAATGCCAACGTGACTTCATACTTCAGTTTCCTGTCTGACTGGAGCAGATGCTCCAATACAGATTCCTGAGACCCTAAATCAAGCAGTCATAGGATTATCTGCTACTAATACCTAGTAGCTAAGATTGGCTTAAAATCTGAAGCATGCAGTTTAGTGTTTCTTCTAGCTTCTGTATTAATAGCAATAACTTAAATTCCAGATGGTATTGTTATCTTTTTAAATGTTCAGTCACTTCTGGTGTCATTTTCTGAACTGTATCCACAGTCTCCACAGTTCAATTGCATGTGGTGTGAAAAATAATTCTGTATTATCTTTCAAGAAGTGTCCAGAAGAACTGGTGAATACTTTTGTGGTGGTTGTTAACATTGACAATCTCAACAAAACTGTACAGCTGTCATGAAAATCTCTCATGTACAGACTGAATTTTCTGGAAACAAGCAGCCCCACCTCATAGCAGCCAGTAAGCCAGAGGCTAACATGGTTATCTAAATTAACACTGAATGAAAACCTGGGTTTTGTAATTCCCAGGTGCATTCTGTAATTGCTGGCAGTCCATTAAAAAACCAACAGCAGATGTTCCACAGTGCATTGCATATTCGTTGTGGTAGAGATGGTTTCTACATCATGGCATTTGAGGGACTGGGTTGGAGCATATGAGGTGAAGGCTTGGGTCTTTGCTGCAAGCCACATGCTAAAAATGAATTTTCTGTTTGCTAGGTGACCACCTGAGCTTTCAATATCTTAGCATTTCTAGATGGCTTTCTCTGTTAAGTATTGCCCTCTTTTGTCAGAGTAATTATGAAACATGAAATTATGTAAGAAGGGGTTTTTTTGCCTTTTGGAACAAAAAATTGGTTTTTAAATCAATAAATGCAATTCTTTTACCTGTCAGTGGTAGGGTATGGTACACCACTCCCAATAATGCCGCACACTTTGTTTTAAGTTTCTGTGCTGTTGTTCATTCTAATTTCTCTGCCTTTTTTTCTTTTTTTCCCTCTTCTCTAGCCTTCTCTTGTATGAAGATGGGAAGACATCATCTTCCATGCTACCTGCCAGTAAGTCCCATTCTCAAAGGCTTGAGTTGACTGGTGTCAATAGGGTAAGCAGTTCACCTCCCCCACCCTCTCATATGCATTAGTCTCCATTTAGCAGAGCTGGAGTTCATTTTCCACCTTTCCATCTACCAGAAGGCCCAGGGCTAGAGTATTTTTCCCTTTTGTTTCCATCCTGTGTTGGTACAAGGATGCCACTACAAGGAGCTACTGGAGAGATGTTGTGGCTTCCCCCCCCCACCCTCAACTCCCTTCTCACATAAGCGCCTAAACAGGTTTTAAGAGATAAATGTCATTCATTTTTTTCTCTTGAGAGGCTGGGGAAAGCACTTCTGTGATCTGTGTAGCAGCTGAGATGTAAAGGTGCAGTACACCTGGAGGGAAGTGGTGTGTGTTCTCATCACCTGACCTGCATTTTACAATTCTCAGCACCCAACATATGCCTAACACATTGAGCTCTGCTGACAGGCTGTCTCCCTTTCAAATGGAAAAATATGACCCACTCGTGAGCACTGCTCTCTGAAATTCCAACCTTAGAGCAATGAAATCCCTCTTATTCTCCTCTAGGTCTTTTCTCAAAGGGATATTAAAACCTCTGTGCTAAAACAGTTTTGGAAAGGTTAGTTCTGCTTTCAGAATGCCCTACCTTTTCTCCTGTGCCTGACTGCTTTCATTAAAGTGTCAGACAGGTTGGGAAAAGCCACTTTGTGCAGTCAGAACAGGGGTAAGTCTCAACAAAATGGTTTGGTCTGGCTTGAGCTTATGACAGATGCTGTAGCAACACTCATAAATCTGATGTTATTGGCTGTCCTTTGCAAGAATTATGTGGTTCATACCATCATCCCTTGTCACTGGAGAGTTCAGAAGAATGCTTTATCATTTTGTAAAACATTAACATAAGCCTATTAAAATGCAAAAGCATCACATTAATATGGGGTAAATCACCTAGTCTGGAGCCTTTAAGGCAGGCTGTGAATTATTCAATACCATGATAGATTTAGCCAGCACCACACAGCAAGCCTCTGATTAGCCCCAGGATAAATTTTGAGAGGTCATTAAGATCAATACACCCCTTTAAATATACCTTCTGTGTGTGAGCATATGTAAAAGTGAAAAAACAAGAAAAAAGAAAAGGAAAACTGAAGTCTTGCAAAAGACAATCAAAGAGATCTCAGTCTTACGGGTTGTAATAAAACATGGCTGATACCAGACCTAAGTGACACAGCCTGGAGGCAAAACCACCTCTTGTGTTGTCCTGCTTAAGCAACAATTAGGAGAATGGAGTTTCCAGTAAGAAACATGGGCATGAACCCTTGATAGCTGGGTGTCAGAGACAGTTTGTCAAATACCAGGTAAATAAACAAACCTGATTCCAGTGGAGCTGCTTCAAACAAAATGGAAAGCAAACACACTTTCAGCAACATCCAACCATGCACATAAATCTCATTCACATAAATCTGTTTGGTGTTTGTAGAGGAAGAAAACCCATACAAACAAAATAAACCTATGTAGAGTATCTGTGTGCTCATTTGATTGATTGGTTTTTTCTCCTGTAATCACAGATTATGTCAAGTGCTGTCTTTCAGTCTCTATTTAGAAATATCACCAACTAGGGTGAGCCTTTACCCCGTTAATCTGACCAGGAGGCGCATTATGAATAATTTTTTCTGTATATTGCCCGTCCTGCTTGTTTCTAGCACAGAAAGGAGTGTTGTGCCCACAAATGTCTTTGATCAGGAATAGGACCTTCTTGCTTCTGCATGTGTAATCAGCTTCTGCTATTATTGTTCCTCTGAGAGCTGGTAAATGAGTAGCATGTGTAATTTCTTCATTAGCATACCTGTTTACTCCCAACTGTGCTTTGAAGTAGATTGGGGCAGGCTTCCCACCTGGCAAATGCTGTTCCTAGGCTGGATCCACCACAGTGGTAAGTACCAACCTTATGAAACTAAGGTAACCTATAGTTGTTAATATATGTTTTGACCTCTGTCCAGCATCAAAGAGGAATGTATAGACTCTCTTTAGAGAGTTCAAGAGCATGTTCCTAGCATTTGTGCATTGGACGTTATCACACGCAGATCCACGGCAGAGTGCTCAAATTCCCTTTAGGGTGGTATTTGTGCACTGCTCAGTTCAGTGCACGGAGGTGAGATCCTTCCACAGCTCCTTTCCTGCCCTCCTGCATGCAAAAGTGTAGTAAATTGGTAACTTATATATTGATTTTTATTGATTTTTAAATATTGATTGATTTTTAAATTGCCAGTGGACTGAATGCATGAAATACTTCAACACAGATTTCCTGAGGCAGCTTTACAGTCCAAATACAATGAAAGGTCACAAGAATATATATGTTAAAGAAAGGTTGTTCTTTGGCTTTGACCCAACCTCTAGAACTTCTTTCCAAAAGAATTTGGGAAGACAGTGGACCTGCTAAGCTACCAGGCAAATTTTAATACTCACAGTTTTGAAATGGGTTTCATATAAACACCTATTTTCTTATGTTTTCTTCTTCTTACTCTTCTCACTTTCAGAGCTTTATGGCAAAGCACATTTCTCATCAGAGCTCCTCCTCCAAAGCACTTTTTTTTTTGGTGGGTTTTTTTTTTTTTTTTTTTGGTGTTGTTGCTCCAAATTTTCTAGTAGCCACAAAGCTCTCTATGATGCTTTTCCTTGAAAAGGTTTTACCTTCACTGACACAGTCTGCATCTGTTACAGTGTCGTCAAACTTGCAAGAAGGCAGCCCTGAAAGATTTTCAGATAGTTTCTAACTGTGCTCCTGAGACATTGGAACAACATGACTGGGTCTTTATGGTGTAAATTACAGAACTGACATGAAAACAGATGAGTTTATTAAAACAGAGTGAATCACTGATAACATTTAAGTCTAATTAAGTCAGGCTACCCAGCTTAATGATTTTGTTCCCGAGGAGGTAACTGTTTGGGAATTCATAATGTTTAACACAGATCTTCTGAAACAGGGTATTGTACCTAGGGGTGCCATTATCAGGGTCTGTAATAGCAAATGGTTTCACTTAAAATTCTGTGCCAAGAAAAATCACAGTGAAATTTATCCCAGTCATTTGATAATCCTATCCCAAAATGTAGTCATGGTTGAATAAACAGCAAGGGGTGAGAGCAGGGCAAAGGATGTTCAAAATAGGGTTAAGATGGTTAAAGCAAAAAAGATGGTTGTCATCCTCACCTGTGAGAGTACCCTATAGTTTTATGTTTAAAAAATACAGAAGTATTTGGTATTGAGACCAAATTAATTTGGTCTCAATACCAAAAGTACCCCAAGTTAGGGCAAAGCTGCTAAATGCTGATTCTCACAATAGTGTACTCTGTGCATTTCAAATATAAAAGTCCCTTTTAGATGTTCACAAGTGCCCTGGTTGACTTTTCTTAGTTCTCTACTGGGCTGCAGCATTTCTGTCTCTATGTAGCCAAGACACACTTGTAATTAATTTTGATTTGCAGTCTTTGCCTGCAAGTTAATAGTTGCAAGGCTATTTTGTTGTGTAAACTAGATACTGCTCCTCTGACATAACTGCTGTTGTACAGACAACCTTCCTGGAAATTAAGCCTTAGACTTCTTCCTTCAGTACTAAGATGTCTGGCTGCTTGCTCTTGATGCACTTGAATAGAAAATTATGTTTATTTCTTCAGCAGAGTGTGTTTAAACAGCCCTGTTGCCACTGATGGCATACAAAGCTCAAAAGGACCGGAACAAGCCTGTATGCCCTATCTGCACCTTCTGGGGCTTCCAGAAGTCACATCTTCATCTACATACTGGAAAGATAGATTGCATACAGACTTTTTTGCCCCTGCTACTCTGCAGTCCAGACAAAATCAAGACTTGATAGCAACAAGGACCTTGACCCAGATCCTCTGGGGGTAGCTATTTTCTAATTTTTTGGGTGGGTTTTGCTGATGACACTATATGTAGCAGAAAGGAGAACTGTAGATCTTGGCACTTTAAATAGTTTTGATGACTGCACAGAGCAAGAACTGTCTGTAATGTGCCTCTCACCAAAGGGTACCCTTTGCAAGTCTTTGGCTTACTGAAGTTCTTCATTGAGTCCTCTTGGCAAACATACAGCAAAGTGTTATGAGGGCTCTGAAATGCTCTCTGGTAATACTGTCTTCTAACCACAGATTTCTGTGTAGGGTGATTGGGCATCTTTAAGTTCCTCAGTTCAAATATTTGAAGTCTGTCATAAGGACTGCCGAGAGCTACAATTACATGGATGAAACACATATGCATTTTTGCATACCATTTTATTTGCAAAGTTATCCTCTTTCCTGTTTTGATTTGAACAGCATCACTGACTAAATTTACTCCTTATTACTACAGCTGTGTTGAAAGAAGCAGTAGACATTGGACTCAAAAGCATCAAGTGAGGTACTCAGTACTTCAAAAATGTTAGGTTCTTATTAAGCAATAGTGACCTAAACAGACCAACCCAAAATCTGAGAAACAGATAAAATCCCACATGCAGATAAATAAATAATTACTAAACCTAGATTCATTTCACTGCATCTGCAGTATGTGAATACAGCTATCACATCTCGCTTTGTGGAGAGTTGTCATCTGTTGTGTCCTTGCTTCACTGTAAAGTTGCACTGGATCTGCCAAAGCATATATGCAATATTAAACACCACATGCAATGGGTTTGTGCACAGCAAACGTTATGTAAACTGTTGAGAAAATTTTAAGTCCTAATTTATGTCACTGCACAGACCTTCTCTGTTTGTTTCTCTAGCTAACTTAACCACTCACACTCATTGTTTCAACTAGGAACTTAGGAACTACAGGCCTTTCTAAAGTCAGCAGGGCATTCCTAAATGGACCTTGCTCAGAAGGATGGACATTTAATTGCAGTGCATAACATTTCCGTATTGTATTTCCTGTAAATGCTGTTCCACTGCTAGATTTTGTCCCATACAGAGAAACATAAAATAAAGGGTAATCTGGCTTGATAGGCCAGGAGAGAGGTATAACCATGAGTGGCTAATATAGAAATAGCCAAACTTGTTTACACAGAGAGCTAATCTGGCCAACTGCCAGGAGTCCAAGCACTACACTTGCTTTATATATATATTTGCACAGCCTTGAAATCTAGAATGAATTTTGCTGATATTACCAAATTGATTGTGAGTGGAAATAAAAGTATGAATATCACTGCAATAAAAAGCTGCATGTTATTGGTTTTTCTTTCCTTGTAGATACAGCAGCTGTTTGCTATTTCATTGGGAGTGCTTAGTTTCACATTTCCCGTAACATCCAGCAAGCTGGGTGCCTTGGACACTACTTTGTGTGGCTCTGAAGGGTATATAAGATACTGTGATCTGGCTTCTTCCTTTCTTTTTCTTGTAAGTGTTCTCATTTTCTAAAACCACAAATTTAAGAACGAAGTTGCAGCACTCTTCAAGATTCATCATGCTGCAGGGGCTAGCCTGGTAGTCATGTTCAGAAAAATCATATGATAATACAGAATGTCTGCAGTCCAACCTCCTGCTCAAAGGAGCTGGGCCCTCCTGCTCAGGGCCAGCTGAGGGATCAGGACAGATTGCACAAGGATTTAACAAGCTGAATGCTGGAAAACTCCAAGAGTGAAGAATGCAAAACCTTTGTGACCAGCATGTTATCCATTGGTCCTATGTGGAAAATAGCTTTTCCTTATAGCCGACGTGAAACTCTGTTATTTCACTCTATGCCTGTTTCCTTTTGTAATCCTCATTTTATGCTGTTAGTTGTTACTCTTGAATCCTTTCTTCTAAACAGTGAAGCCTGGGAAATCTTGTTTGAGAGGACTGAGGCAAAGAAGACATTGAATAATTCAGCCATGTTTAGGCTTGCTGTCACATACCCCGTGTAACAAAGGTCCCACAGTTTCAGTGTTTGGTTTTCATACTAAGGATTCTTGTCACCCTTGATACCCCATATAGGCATCAACTTTCAGTAAGCTTTAGCTTTGCTAGTGTTGTCCTTGCATGCCCAGAAAATATTTCTAAATTCATTCTTCATAGCCTGTCCCTGCTTTCACCTCCTATATAGTGCCATTTCACATTGAAGCTTCATCTCAAGTTCCCTGCTTAGCAAAAGTTGCATGAAGAATCTGCTTGTCTTCCTGAATTTCCAAGGAGGTCACTCATATCTTCAAAGGATGTTGTCCTTGGAGTTCTACCAAATTCACAGAGATCCTTGGCCCTTGAGAACTGCCTCCCATTAGAACCCATTTAGGGTTCCCTGAATAAACTGGTCTGCTCACCTGAGTACTCTGCTGCTGTCCCCCTCACACTTGTCAGGATCTTGAACTTCACTATTCCATGGCCACTACTGCCAAAACTACTACTGATTACCATATCTCCAGCTCCTTCCTCCTTGTTAGCGACAAGCAGATCCAGCTGTTTGTCACCTTTGGTTAACCCATGCTACATCAGTATCAAAAAGGTGCCTTTGGTTGCACAGACTCATTTCGTTGTGAGACTGCATCAAAGTATTTTGTTGCTTGTAGTCAACTTACAGGCAACTGAAGCAATCAGGTTTACTGGAATGGATTTTTGCTTCTTTTTCTTTGTTTTCTGAGAGACTTTTTAGAGTTATAGTAGTGCTCTGATGTAATTTTGCTGTTGTTGGGTAGATGTTTTGTTTACTGAGATCAGTATAGCTGTGTACTAGTGGATCCTGCCAGACCTAAACTACATCTGTAGCCAGCTGTACAGAGCAGTCTCCTCTATTTGGATGCCTTACTGACCACCTTAATCCCAGGACACAGATGCAGCCCCCATGCTGCCAATAATCTTGCTGGTTAGATTCCAAGGGTGAAAACTGGAGACTTGGAGGGACATTATGAGGTATTCCCAACTTTGCAAATGGCAGTATGATTGTCATCCAGAGAGAACATTTTCTGACTCTCTACCATTTGTCAAAGATGCCATCTTTGCTATTGCTTGCAATATCCTCTCTGGATAAGAAAATGCTCTGAGTAACCCCTGAATTCAAGGACGATAGAGAGACCTCTTACAAATTCTCGGCATTGTCTGTGGAAGACAGTGAGCCTCTTAAACATAAGCAAAGAGTCTTAGAACTTTCTACACCCACCAACAGACTTCCCTGACTTTCCAATGGCTGATGCACCCTTACCTACAAGAAATTAAATGTGTCATTTTAGTTCTCTTTAATTGTGAAAAACAGAAATAAGTTACTACAGAGTGTTGCTTGAAAGCTGTTTTTTGCATGATAAAGATACAATGGATGTGTCATCTTTCATACAAAATCAAAAGAAATTCCCTTTTACTTCTATCAAAGTAGGGAATAAAGGTGATACTATTTGAAGTCATACTTGAAGCAACTTATGTGAATTACATAAATATGACCCCCCCTCTTCCCTTTAATGCTCATTCATCTACTTGATCTTGCCTCTCATATATTTTCTTTAAACATTCCTTAGTAGCCCTCAGTTCAAATGCGCAGATTCAGAGGGCTCTCCATGATTAAAACATATTTGTTTTGTACAGTCCAGTGTCTGTTGTTAGGCTTTTTGGGAAATCACTCGTTTTTGTTAATGGTGTACAGCAAACTGCAAGTTCTTCACTAAAGGTTATACACACATATTTTGCTGTCTCCTATTGCCCCTATTTTAAGAAGAAAGAACAATAAGTTTATGCTCAAAACTGACTTAAGTGTGTTGTATAAAGTGAGAATGCCATCTTTGGAAAGAAAAAGGGGAAATTGCATAATAAAAAGATCTAACTCTTAATCTTGAAATGCATATTAATTTTTTCAAGCCACTTGCCAGTATTTTTTTTTCCTTCTCTAACTGCTCTGAGGAAAAATAGTATTTATCCTTTTCTGATAATCAGAGGAGCAAGTAGTTCTGCCAAAAAGATTGTATTTCTCTTGTGTTTTGAAGGCAAGTGCATGCTCACTTGCTCACACTGCAACCTAGCAGTTGGACAGATTCAGTAGTGGGGCACTGAACTCAAGATATGTCCTGCTGAGAAACTAATGGCTTCTACTTGGCTTGGAGCAAGAAGAGTGAGCTTCTATTTGCGTGCAGAATGCCATGTAGAAATTAACAGTCAGATGAAAACTGCGGGGTTTATTATGGTCCTCGCTCTACTGGTGGGGTTGATCTGAAGTGTATGCTCTGATGGGAAACAATATATCTGCAAAACTTCTCCCTCTGACATTCTTTTTAGGCAAACTAAAAATTTGAGAATAAAGGAAGTAGTAGAACGCTTGCTGGTATGGTTAATATAACCTTCCTCTTTTCTGAAAGCAAATCCCAGTGTCCTGTCTGAGCTCATTCTCTGTTAGAATTAACCTTGGAGTTGCTGAAGTCAGAGAATTCTATAGAGGACTAGGATAAATGCTGATTAAACTGGCAGTTTTGGAAAGAAAAAGGAGCAATTGCCCATTATTTTGGGGAGTAAAGTATAAATTCTTTATTCTTCACAGTGATAGTCTCATTAAAACTGAGTCACTTGACTACATGTAAGTACTGAATGTGGTCTATTTCTAGAATAATGGAGAGCTCAGATGTCCATCTCATTTTTAGGATCTTATATACAGATTGATCTGTCTTTCAACAAACGCTTTCTAAGTAGTACGGAATGCCCCTGAGGGAAGAAGGGAGAGAAAGAAAATCTTCCTTAAACTCAAGAAGAGAGGAAGCTATTGCATGCTCAATTACATTTATGTAATATTTCTCCATGTCAGCCACATGATCTGAGGAGAGAAGGAACTGAAAACCACTATGTAGAGGGGCATTCCCTTTTAATCTACAGTTTTCTTAAAATTTCTCACAGAAGATGTATATCCTGTATAGCAAATCTGAACCTACTAATTCTTGCTTTTACAGAGGCCTTAGAAGTAATCCCTGTATCCTCTGGGGTCCAGGAGCCACAGGCTGAAGTATCTGAGACAATAATTACCAGATTCCTCAGTTGTTGATTTCAGCCAAAGAGGCATCTGCCAGGTACTGCCCTGTAGATCTCTTCAAAGAAGCCTTTTACATCATCAAATACGGAGTAAATTAACAAATACATGAACTTGCCTTTTGATTGCATCTAATACTGATTCTTATTTCCTTTGAGCAAGTGCTGACTGTTGTCAAAGACTGCAGAATGGAAAGGAAGAGGTAAACCATGCAGCCTCTCAGCTATGATGCCAGAAAACAACGTATTTAGTCTTATCTCTGGTAAAAACAGTTTTGTAGACTGCCTTATATTTGACTACTTTCCTCTTTTTCTGTTTTAAATTCATAGTTGCATCCACATGGCGTTTCTTTACCAAGAAGCCAGAACATTTTTGAACATCAGAGATGTCATCCTTTGCCAAGAAACTTATCTGAATATTAAGCACCTGCTTAATTGTGTCTTAGCTGACTGTTCATTATCAAAATTTTCAGTGGTCACCAGCCACTGCTCTTTCAGTGCTCCTTGTGTGTTCCCCTTTCTTTCTCCATTCAGGTACACCCCATAAGTTATGGACATGTCTAGTGTCCCTGCAGCTCCTGGCCTCCTTATCACCTGGTCCCTCTTTTCCTTTCACAAGTGCTCATTTAATTATTTAGGTTCTGGTTTGTCATTTTCTCCTTTGTACTTGAGTGATGTACATGCAACCACAGGTTGTATCTTGCTTCTGCTTCTTCCACCATGAAATGTCTTGAAAGGGCATTCAGGAGCCAGAGGAACTGCCTGTACTGAATTATTTCCAAGAGACTTTTCAAATCTTTCTCAAGCAGAAGTCCCACTGCTCCCATCAAGTCCCTCTTTGAGACTTTCATTTCTTTCCCAAAGCTGCCTTGTTGTCAATCTTCCTCCAAATGTTACTGACTTTAACAAGATGGAAAGACTCTGTCACAAGCTTTCCCCATTAACTTGCCTTATTTTCTCCTAATAGCTTTTGTTCCTGGTCTTTTTCTTGTCTTTTTCCTTCTCCAGTGATGTGTGACAGCATGACTGAACTACTTCCTTCCCTTCCTTCATCCATCTGGTGGCTCCTTCTATTCATGTCGTAAACTCATTTTAATGTTCTATGTCCTTAAACATTTATAAGTAATGTCATTATATTCCTACTCTCTTTCATCTTGTCATGCATTTGATGATAACCTCTAACCTTTTCCCACCTTCTACACACCCTCATTATTCCCTACTGCTATGTCAGAAATGTAGCTCCTACAACAACTTTCTGCCTGACAATCAAAACATATTTTTACTTCATTGGATCTTCTGGTTCTCCCTTCCAAGATGAAGTGCTTCATCCCAACACCTCACCAAGCCAAATCTCTGTTTTGGTTCCTTTTGTGGAGTCATCATTGCCAACTCCATTGCTCTGTTCACTTTTCTTCATTCTTGGTGGCTGCTACCTCCCAGCATGTGGGTCCCTCTTTTTTCTCATTCAAATTCTTCCTCAAAGCACATTTTATCAGTTGTTGCCACTAGCCTGTCCTCACCATTCTGGTTTTATTTACAGGCCCTTTAATCATTAGCGAAAAGGTGGAAAGCAAACCCAAACCCAACATTGTAAGGAACAGGAACATTGTAAGTTGTCACTTTCTCTGCATCTTCAAAAGAGTCTTTTGACATCTGTTGTTCTTAAGGATAAAGTAGGACAGTGTTTGTCTTGTAGAGCACCACAAACACTACTGGTGCCTAACAAATGTTGTTAATAACTGTAACTGGTCCTTTCATCTGAGCAGTCACTTGGAATTGTCCACGTACAGGGGCTGTATAATCAGGCTGCTGTCTCAAGGGGCCTGCTGCCAGTATCTCCATGTCCCTTATGAGCAGCAGAGCATGACTATGTATTAATAATGAGCTATGAGATGCTTGAGATTTTCATCTCCTTGCTAACGAGAAAAAGCCAAAGTAAATGCATGTAAGGGATCGTTGTCTGAAGTGAAGACAAGATGACATTTTCATGCAGTTCTAAAATTCTCTTTAGTCTCTTTGTATTGTGTAACAAGCTGCTGTGACAGTACACAGTCAATGTGGATGAGAAACAAAGGGGTCACTTATAGGGGCACGAATACTATTTCCTGAGGTGCTCACAGTCAGTGGGAACCGCAATTACTCGCTGGCTGAAGAGGTGTGAGTCTGCTACCAGCTTCAGCAGAAGGGGAGTTTGGTCTACAGTTCCCATTTCAAAAGCTGCTCAAGAAAAATATTAAGATCTTTGAAAAATGTGTCTCCGCTGCTGAACAAAATAGATTACAGAGAGTGGCCAAAGAACTAAGTGGCTTTCATAAATGTGTGTTCAGCTGCAAGAGAGACCAGATCATTCAGTTTTCCCTCTCTCAGCATAAACTGGGAATTTGGTGAATGGCTTACATGAAGACTAAGTCCTTGCTTTGCATCTGAATTCCATGGCAGAAAAAATGTTTGCCCATGCTTCAACTCAATGTGGATTTTTAAGAGACTTGCAAATAGCTTTCCCCATATCAGACTGTAGTATGTAAGAGCAGCAGCTCCCAGGTGCAGTTCAGAACAGGCGTGTAACAGCAATGTAACAAGCTATTACAGTGGAATATAGACACAAAAGGATCAAATGAACTTCCATTCCAGCAAGGAGGGAACACAAAGTGTCTCTGAAAGTCCACTTGAGCTACACTAAGATCTTTGTTCTTTATTAAGAATACTGTTAAATTACAAAACTCCCTTATCTCAAACAAGAAGTTCTCTCCTGCCGGTGGGGGTTTTTTGTTGGTTGTGGTTTTTGGGGTTTTTTTTGGAACAGAGGGGGATGAGTGAGAGGAGTGGTTGGTTTAAGTTTCTTTTTCCCCTGAGGACTGTTACCAGCTATTCACACACTTGAGCTTATAAGGAAAGCTCATTTTTCTACAGTCTGTACTCTCTTTTTCCAAAGATTTAAAACAGAGCAGTGCCAGAAACATTAGAAACCTTCTTTCTGTGAAACTGTACTTTTTGTTTAGCAAAACAGACTTCTGAACAGATTAGGAGTACATTTACTGGGGTTTTCAAAGCAGAGAATATCTCGTCTGAACGTGACTCCACCACGTTGCTGTTGTGGTCACTTGCAGCAAAGGAAAATATTCAGTTTTAGTGGCACTTCTTTACCCATTCCATACAAATCTGAACAGCCATACACAGTGTGGAGAAGCTCTTAGCATTCAGCTTGATGCTGTCTGTAGTTCATGTTGGCAAGGTTCCCAGGAGAGGTTTTATAACTGAAGGTTATCACTGCTTTGATCATATATGAAATATCTCATTTCAAAGTGGGGGACAACCCCAAAATTTTATGTAACTCTTAATGGCAAAGACTACTCCACTATTAAATGGAGAAAATAATTTCTTTTTTTGAGTGATTTTTTACTTTGTAAAGCAAGTGATACACTGCTACTTAGGTCTGCAAGTGAGTTTTCTTGTCTGTTGCACACGAAACCTCTTGAGACATTGAACATGTGCCTTTGCCAATAGGTATTAGCATGCTTTGCTTCTCTCTCTTAGGCAACTATTTCCATTAGATCTTAATACTTTAGGCAAGAGGGAGAAAGCAAGCAAGACAGTGAGAGAGAGCAAATTTCTCTTGAATAACACAGCTTGTTTACAAACCTTCCACAGCCTGAACTAAGCCAATGGGAGGTCTCTAAATTAGCTATTGGAAAAGCATTTCAGGAGGGTTTGTGTGCTGGAATGGAATTGATAATAAAAGTTCCTTGGCTGTGCCCTGTGAGCTGATTAGCTCAGGAAGAGTACACACAGTGTTACAATTAGCATTCAAAGCCTATTCATCTGTACACTGGCACAGAGAGCAGTCTCCCTGGGAGGCTTAACTGGGAGAATTATTCCTTCTTCTATGCTGTTTATAGTTAGCTGAGCGTTAAAGGATCCAAAGCCTTTAAAGAGACTTGGTCTTCAGGAAATCATTGAAGATGCTAGGAACTGAGGTACTTAGGAATTGTCAGGTCTCAGAGGGGCTGCTATATTGTTCTCTTTCAAGCCTGGCATTTTGCACTACAAAAACATTGTTTAATCAGTAACACTTCTAAAATAATGTCACTAGTCAGGATTCACTAGCCAAGACAATTGAATGTGTTATATGTGACAATTCTTTCTTGCAGTGTTGCGGTTGCTAATACAGATGTGAAAAGCCACAAGAAAGTGAATAAAATAGTGGTCCTATGGCAGTATAGATGTGCCCATTTTTTCATGTACAACTATAGGCCCTGCATTTAAAGAAGAAATAAAAATTTAAATAAATGGGGCTGAAATACCATGGAGCACCACAAGTATGTGATTTCCTAACATGGGGTGTTGCATTAACAGTGCTCTTGCATGCAGGTTTATCCAAGCAAGCCCAAAGTTTGAACTTCCTTGTGACCCTTCTGTAACTGTTAATACCAGCGAAGATTGACAGAAACCCAAAGGATACTTACACTGTTCCCACTCAACCAAATGCTACACTGGGAATCCCAGACTCCCTTATCCCTGAGTAATGTTCACAAAACAAGCTACCTTCAGCCTAATCTGTGGGCAGGCATGGGGAACTGCCAGTCTAGCGTGCAATGTTGCGTTTTCAACTCTGCATCCTGGGTTTTCAAGGACAGCATCTCCATGTGAGAATGGCTGCGGGCCATGTCAGTACTTTAAAGCTCCCCCTCAACAAAAGGAAAGAAAAAAAGCCTTTATGCTCTGGGGTGAAGTTGACCTCAAAACTCTCATAAATTCCCCAAGTCAATTAGGATTTTGTTTGTCTTTTGATTTCCAAAAGGTCTTCTTCATTTCTATTTTGTTACCACTGAGGTTATTTGCTCTCCAGCTACTACTTTACTGTCACATTGAAGAAGCCTCAGTGCTGTAAACACCTGTCCCAAGGGTTGAGAATCCATTCAGGCCATTCCTGACACCAGACAGATGTGGGAGCTAGAAAGGTTGCTTGGGCTGCCAGTTTGTCTTTCTGCTCTTTGCAAGATTGCACCCTGCCTGCATTTCTTCCCATTAATGCCTCACTGAATGCATCTTTGTGTATTAACAGGATGGTACCCTCTTTGGTGGTGTTTTGGGCTCCAACTGCTTTTAGCATTCAGAGATGTGCTCTGAGCTTAGTCTCACTCCCTTCCTCGTTAGCCTGCTTCTCATCTCACATCTGCTGAGATCGAGTAATTCCCTTCCTTCATTTATATTTATATTTTGAAGGTATTTATAGATTCAAGCTATGGCCCCACGAGTTTTCTTTTCTCTAGGTTATATTTATAGATCTTTGATATACATCCCCTAGTATTTTGTTCTTATCTTCCAGTGCTTGTGTGCTGATTGTAAGCAGCTGCTTTGTTGCCTCCCCCCCTCACCAGTTTTGCTCTGCATTATTCCAAATGTGGTGATACTAGGTCTCATTTTAAAGTAGCTTTATTAATTGAAAATGAGGCAGCCCCAGTTGAAGGATATATAATCCTTCAACAATCCAGCCCTGCAAAATATTCCTATAGGGTTGATATTTTCTTACCTTTTAGAAGCTTGCTGCTGTTTCTCCTGCTGCTTGGGACAGGGACTGTCTCTAGCTGGCTCTACAGCAGTCAGCACAGTGGATTTCCACTTGCCTCTGGATTCCTTTTCTTGTTCTGTAAAGTGAGATAATTAGAAACAAAGGCAACAATGACTGAAGAGTGAGGAATCATGTGTAAAGTCAGAATCTCACCAGCTCTGCTTCTGTAAAAACATTAATTTTTACACTGAACATTCCCAAACTGCTGTAACTGTAAGAGAGTTAGAATTGAAGGTGATAATTATATGGACTGGTGCAGATTTCCCTGAACCATATGCAAGATCATCAATAGGCTCATAAATTAAGTTCAATAGCTGTGAAAGTGCCTTGAATTATTTAGCTTACTTGTCCAGTGAGAACCCAAAATTATTAAACTCTTGCCAACTGCTGTATGTACAATTTTTTTTTCACAGCACATTTTTCCTTGTGTACAGTTGGCATATTTTTAAACAAACATAGTCCGTCATCTTTCTGCCCTCTGACTCTTTTTGAGTCCTTTTTATAATTTTTTCTTCCATTTCCCCTAAATAACTTTGCTCTAATTTTGCCTCCAATTTTTCAGACAGAGCCTTGATTGTATCTTCATGAGTATTCTGACTTTAAAATATCTTAACTTAAGAATTTGTTTGTGTGACAATGCAAGCTAGATTAAAAAAAAAGAATATGATTTTCCTCTTAGTTTACTGATTTTTCAGCTTCTCAGAACAGGTAAAAACTTAACTTGTTCTGAAACAACTAGGGATTTTGTTTACATTGGCCTGGGCTTTCCTCTGGTGAGAAGGCATTTTCTTAAATCATATCAGAGGAGAGACACTGCTGTAATTTCAAATAGTGGTAGATAACAGGAACTTTGTTATGCAGTCTTGCTGTTTCTAGGAATGCCCTTCTCTCTTTATCATTTAGTTAGTGGCTCCTGATAGTTGTTGAGAAAGTTGATGTTTATATGGACCTTACAGAATCTAGGAGATATGTGGCATTTTAGAAGTAAACTGTTTTCTTAAGCATGTTTTTCAAAGGTTACCCTAGCCCAGAGTAGCAAAGCTTGTTGAAAGGTTTGTTTGATTTTCTTTTCTTTTACCTCAAAAAATTTAACCTTTTAAGTGAGTCAAAAAAATATATTCAGTATCAACAAATGTCATGGATTTATCCAAAATATTTCAGGGAACAGAGTAAAGGCACTTGTCACAGCAGAGGGGAGGATGGCACAGTGATGCTATCAGTATGCTCCTGAGCCTGCACATCCTGTGCTATTTTCACTTTTTGTGCTGCCTTGTGTCTCTGAGCAAGGGCTTGGGTTAGAAAGCCATAAAAGGCCAATGGGGTGAAATAACTGAAAGACTGGAAACACAAAACCTGTCATTTCAGTGACTAGTACACCTAGTACTAGTAAGACTAAGTTATACTTTCAGTTACCTGTAAGATTAAGTTACATTTTATAGAGGAACATTTCTCTGACAGACTATTTACATGGTTCACATGTATGTTTTATAGTTGGCTAAGCAGTTTCCCAGTATCATCTAAGGCTATATTTTAAAAGAGTTGCCTCTTACGTGTGCAGGTACATAATGGCCATTGAGCCCAATTTGAAAATAGGTCATTGCTGGCAAACCTGGAGGATATTTGATATACTTCAATTCTGTTAGTAGGAGCAATAACATCATGATGTTAAATAAGATCATTCCTAGATGAGGAAATGAGGGATTATTTGCCTAGTAAGCCACTTGTATAAAGAAATGCTTATTCAAGGTTGAAAATGTTTCCAAACTTCAGCAAGAACCTTGCAGTAAAAGCCTCCAATCTGCCATCACTTTATCTTCACAAATCTAGGATACTGCTGTAAGATTAAGGAGTGGAGATGCTGTGTGAGCTGCTCTGCAGTACCATAATATCTCTGCTTACTTCTGTAGCTAAAAAAAAAAAAAACAACAAAGCCCCCATCCCCCCTATTAGTTGTTGAGAAATGGTAGCCTAAATGTAGAACAAATTAAGTGTGCTATCACTAAGGGATTTCCAAAAGAGCATTATACTAGTGACTGTAAAAGCCACATGTGGCAGACTGAAAAAACACACAAATCCCCTTGTTTTATGCTGTTACAGCTTTGACAGGGCACCCTCTTGGGATGGTTGCTCCTAAGATGCATTAATTCTAGCTCTTAAGTTCCCATGTTCAATGGAATAGAGGCATGAACTGACCTTTCCAGAAGGAAAAGGTTAATGTTGAAAAACACAGATTTCAGCAAGCTGTCTTCTCAAGGTAACCCCAGAGTTTATGGTTTGCTTAACTATACAGTGTTGCTGTTCCCTTGAAAAATAACTTTCTTTCTGAAGTGATCTACGTAGCTGAGCCAGTGTTCCCACTTGTAAACTGAATTTTAATTGTCTGCTATCTCTCTCATATGTCTTTGTCACCTGAGAGCATGGAGCAGATGTTTAAATGCATCTGCATCTTAGGTGCTGCTGAGGGGGCAGCCAGAAGGATGTTCTCATAAAATCTTCGTGGTAGTTCTCGCCTACAGTCATTCTGGGAGGGGCCTGACAACAGTGCAGGGCTTCAGTTGGATAATGGGATGTCCTTATCCACTTGGCATCATTGTTTAAGTTACTCCAATTACATAACAGTGACAGTAATCAGACAACCGTGTCACATCAAGAATTTTAACTGGGTATTGAGTAGTAAATCTGAGCAAAGGGGAACTTGGGATCAGTATTAGGATCAATTCTTTACAGGGAATCTATGGAGTAGAGCATCTATGGAGAAACCATGGAAAAATTCATTGCTTCAGTTACCTGAAGTGACTAGACAGGGCTCTGGAGCAACATAGAAATTTATTTCCCATTGACAATTCAGAAGCATCAGATGCATTATCTTACCTAACAGCGGGTGTCTCTGCTTGATATCCTCTGAATCTGTCTCTCCCAGGAAGCTTGACAGCCACCTATGGGGAAAGAGGACTCTGTGACACATGAAAGAGGCCCCTGGGCCTTGAAGCTACTAGGTGACAAGGAAATACTTCATGTCTGCCAAACCCTTGGAAGTGCCCCTTATGGCTGCTCTTTTGTTCTGCATAAAGCAAGACCTGCATTTGCAGGTCTTCCTGCTCTGGCTCCAGGTAACCCAGCCTCATCCTTTCCAAATGGGAGTTAATGGGCATATGTGGTATGGGTGAAGTACAGACCACTACACCAGTTCCACAAGTTCAACTGAAATGCCAATACAAAGGTATTTCATCAAGGGCTTGTGGTGCTCTATGGCCAGGAATGTCATTGCTCCATTCAGTGCTCCATTCAGTGCTTTGCCTCAGGTTTTTTTTGCTCTAAATGAATGGGACTAATGATGCTTCCAACCCCTTCCATCAGGAGGTCATTTTGCAGTTTAACAGATTGCCAGGGCATCCCTCCTGATACTGTCTGACTTAAATTTTTCACTGCTCAACTTTATCCAATTAATTTTACTTTTTAAAAAAATCTTACAGTTTTGTTTTACCTTCTCTGAATATTTTTAGGTTGTTCTTGTAGTCCCCAGGTAGCCATTACTGGGAAATATTTTGTTCTTCTTTCTTGGAAACTACATGCTGCATTTAATTGTAAGCTTGTGATTACCATGAAGATAATAAAAAGTCATTTAACCAATTGGAAATTACAGTCATGGGGCAGGAAGCCAACAGGAAGAGTAGGCCAAATCCAGTAAACTTTTTAGGTCATGAATTTTCAATGAAATAACTGTTGGCATTGGTGTGATGCTGGGACTTTATAAGAGACCTAAAACCCTACATTAGGAGCAAGGATCCCAAATGCTTTCTGGACACAAGATTTTTTGTTTCCATATATTGAAAGTGGTTTTATTTTATGAAAGTATGTCAGAGTAGGAAGCCTTGACTTCAGCACACATGGAGACAGACATTTTCTCTCAAGGCTCTGGGGGATCACAGCTACCCATCATGGGGTGTAGGCTAGTGCTGTTCCTATTTTCTCATCTGTAGGTCAATGACGTTATAGAAAGTTTAAAAAAAGCTTTGGCAATAAACTGAGGAGACAGGAGGCAAAAGGGTACCCTGATCTGCACAGGCCTTCAGCTGTTCAGGGAAGGAGGACTGTCACCAAAGACAGCTTTCAACAAAAAGAAACGTTGATTAGCCCAGTGTTTTATTTCTTCCGTGTGTGTAGTGTCATTGTGACAGTAGACATGTCACTACTTCTGTTTAAAGACTTTATTATATGCTTAGGAAATTGAGGGGGTGAAAATCTCCTTTTTGAGGCTGCTAAAAGGCAAATTGCCAGCCTGAACAGAAAACAAGTGGCAATCTGGCTTGCAAACCAAGAGGCCTTCAGCTTGCAAAAAGTGCCAGGAAAGCTTTTCAAAAGGAACGAAGTGGTGGGGCACCACACAATGGCAGGAGGGCTTGGTGGTGTGCAAGAGATTTCCAAACACTATGATAGTGTGACGTACATCCTAGCACGGACAGTCATATTATCCAAGCCAGACTGAGCCATTGGTCTAGAAGGCAAAAGAGTTCTGAAATAATCAGAGCCTTCAAAGCAGTTTGTAGGAGGGGGTGCATGCCTCAAAAATTACAGACTTTAAAGCACTTCAAACCAGCCTTTAAAAAATCTGGAAAAACAGTATAGTGTTCACAATTGTGTTATCTGCAATGTTAATTCTCATCCCCAACTGTCCAAAGCTCCTATATTACCATTCCTGCAGAGGCAAAGTCCATCATCCCTTGTATTACATGCAAAACATCTAACTGTCTAAACAATATGGCAAGACTGCCTTGTGTGACTGTTTCTGTTTCTGCATCTGCAGGAAGAGTTTGTACTGACATCTTATCTATCAGTTTGGTCTGTTTTGCAGCAGAAACGACACAAAGGATTTTCTGTGTGGTCAAATCCCCCACCCATGGTGCCAATCAGCAATACACACAGATTTTGCCTTTGGATAGATCTTCAAGTCAGGAGATCCCATGGAAAATCTTCAGGACTGTTTGAAATTCCCATCTCTAGAGCTCTGGTGTCAAGTAGTCAAATATTTGTGCTGCTGTGCAGAAGTTCAGACAGTGACCTGGTCAACCTTCAGTCGACCCAGTGTTAGTCAGCTGTCTCTCCATTCCAGAGACTGGGGAGTTCCTGTCCCAGCCTGCCTGACTGGCTGCTCTTTCAG
This sequence comes from Hylia prasina, assembly GCA_013397195.1. Taxonomy (NCBI): domain Eukaryota; kingdom Metazoa; phylum Chordata; class Aves; order Passeriformes; family Sylviidae; genus Hylia; species Hylia prasina. The sequence goes on from VYXD01007950.1 coordinate 701,642, forward strand.
GAGACAGGGAGCTGAGGGATGATGCTGCCTGGCTGGTGGCACTGGAACTGATCAGCTCTGCCATACACTGGAAGGTATAAAGACAAGCAGCAAGGTGGCACTATGGTCACACACCCCTGGGGCAAAAGAAGCCAGAGTTCTGCCCCATTCCTCCCAGGGCAGAGCAGCTCTAGCCAGGGGGATCCAGGGAGAACCAGGTTTTCTTTCACCAATGCACGGGCCAGCACAGTCATCACACTCACACGTGTCTGCTCCAAGTAAAGCAGTGTTGGTGCATGCCTTTGGAAATACGGGAGGAGCAGAGGACCACATGTCATGGCCTGGCAAAGCAAATAGTTTGGTGGCCACATCATCCAGGGCAGGCAGTGATGCAATGGAAGCTGTCAAGGACAAAGTGACCCAAGTGCAGGGGTGCAGGCTGCCTGGCAGAGGTCCCTGAGCTGACCCCAACTGTGTGCCAAGAGACCTTGCTCCCAGAGCCGCTGGCGTGGGGAAGAGCCTGGGCATAGTCCCAGGGGCATCCTCCAGTGCATGAAGAACCATGTGGTCAGTGCTGACAGAAGCGTCTTTTCCCTCTCCCTCTTTGCAAGGTCTTCAGAAATCTGGCCAGACATCAGGGCTCTAAAGGTCTTTTGAGTACAATTTAACTGTTTATTGACATTATTTTTGTATTTGGCATTATCATTTTGTTTGACCCTGGAGATCAGCATAGGGAGAGTGTTCCATTCAACTGTCGTGTGCAATTCCTTGCAGGCCAAACTGAATTTTTAAAAATGGATGACATTTCAAGGATTGCTATTTAAAATTGATCTTTTTTTCTGTCTAATTTTTTTAAATTTTTTTTTTAAGATTCCTGCTTTTTAAAACCCTTTTCCATTTGACATTTTCACAAAAACCAAAATTTTCATGAGAAATGTTCATTTCAATGAGCCTTGTCAGATGACACAAGCTTTCCATCAAATGCAGTAATTTTAAGATGAGATGGAGATATGTGGAGAAAAGCAAGACTAGAAACAACAAATTAGAAAAATAAAAAATATTTTTTTCTCAAAACCAGCCAAACATTTTTAAAGTCTGTACTTGGTTTGTTCCTTTTATTTTAATGAACATGTGACATATATGTTTTTATCCTCTTTTCAGGTTCTCTGATAACCAGCGTTGGGAGCATACTGGAAAGGGTATGCCCCTACTGCTTGGACTTCCTCCTGTCTGGCATTTCATGCCCTGAAACACAGAAATTTAGACACCTGCCTTCCATTGTCACTGCTGCAATGCCTCGAATCTCAACCATGGTTTAAAGTGCTTTGGTATCTTTCTTGGTGCTTTTACATATTCCTGGAGATGCAAACTTACCAGAAGCTTGTCCATAAAGGAAAAGGTGCCTGATTTGACTCTTTCTAACAAGAGAGGATTTAAAATTAGAAACTTCAAGAAAATTATGATGTGGCACTTCAGGACATGCAAAAGATATCAAACAATGCCTATTTTAGGACCCTGTGTAGCCCAGGCACTGGGATTCAGGAAATAGCATGCTGCTGCATTGGGTGTTGTGGTTTGGTCTGCTTTGCATCTCTGTTTTAACATTTTAACTTCTCACTGTTGTTACATCAGGAGTTCTTCACCCAAACCAGCTTTTCTCACTATGTAAGCTATACAGAAAGGATTTCTGTGCCAAGTGCTGGCAATGTCCCAAGGTTTTCTGTTATGTCAGGACATCAGCCCTCTTCTTCTTCAAAAGACCTAAAATTAAATGCATTTCCTCATTATTAACTTAGTTCTATAAGAGCTGGAAGCACTCACCAGAGTGGTCATTCTGTATTAGACCTTTCACCATTTTTGTGATCTTTTCATCGGGTGCTGCAAGGTGCATTTTGCTTTGCTCTGATTCTTGTGCTTAAAACCTGCCTCTGTAGATAAGTGTATATTTAACATATTTCCTTCTTTCAGTTTCTGTGATCTGGCAGTGAATAAGCAGATGCTTTGTGTCATTGGATAAACTTAAATAGTATTTTATTGTCAGAAGTTAAATGTGAATGCCCAAAACATTAAAGGAAATAAGTACTTTACTTTTTTGAGCAGAATTAGAAATAATATAACAAATATGCATCCTTCTGCATTAATGGGATTTAACACAAGTATGATTTGTTTCAGGTGGTCGAATGATAACAGAGAATGGAAATCCTGTATAATGGCACAAGCTCCTTGGAACAATTTCTTTGCTGGGCCTTTGCATTTTTTTTAGCTGATTGTTCTGATGGAAAACACGCTCTTTCTACTTACGTATCTTCCCAGCAGACACTTTCTTGCTTCAAGGGCAATAACAACTTCTTTCTACTCCAGTCTCCAGAACTCTTAAGGGTATTATTTTCCCACAAGAGCAGTGAGTTAAGTTGCCTGCCATGACACATCTGAAAATTATTCCATTCCCAAAGAGCAAGAGTGAAGCACTTCTCATAAAAGTAGCAATCCTTTAAGGGTACTTGAAGTTGCATCTTTTGGACCACCACTACTTGCAGAAAAATTGTCCCAGGGATTTTTGCTGTTTAATTTTGAGTAATTTTTTTAGTTGGTTTTTATTTCTTTTTGTCTTACATCTTTGGATAAATGACATTTCTCCAGGCCTGACCAGTACTATATTGAAGATGATATGCAACTAGCCTTTTTATTAAAACTTAAAATATTACCATCAGGAGCTCAGACACTGAAGAACTGCATTTCTCTCAGCTTTTCTAATTAATTACATAATGGACAGATTGAATGGGTAAACTGTCTGAAGTGGCTGTTATGTGTTTTTCTGGGGTTTCTTTTAGGAACAGCAGAGAAAAAGTTACGGAACTATAGGAAAAAAATGTGGAAAAAAATTAGAGCACTGGAATTGAGATTTATAAATTGTTTCACCAGAAGTAATAGTGACTCATACTTTCTTTTCTTTTACAGGAGATAAATCTGAGGTGTTTTGGCTGAGGCACAACTCTTCCCTGGGGGAAAAAAGGCCAAAAGCCAATTCACAGAAAGACGGGTTGAACACTAAAACTCAAGATGACAATCTGACAGCCACTTGGCATCTGCTCTCAGATGGCAGCCAGCTGGCTTCTCACAACAGTATATGCACCAGCAACATTGTTAGGAAGAGCTTGCTGAGAAAGTCGAGGCAGTCCCTGCTTTGATGTGACACCTCCTGTGAGGCTCCTCTTGCGCAGAGCCCGGTGGGTTGGTGCGTCACAGCGGGGCCGCTCTGGCACTGCTGCCTTTCCCCACAACATGTGCACCCCCCGGCATCTCTAAGGAATTAGCAAATTACTGATGGGGGCTAATCAGTAATAACCTCCTGATTTCCCGGGCTTCAGCCTGCCTTGACTGCCTACATGAGAGTGTACAGCTTTATGCAAGGCAGGGCCAGCCATTTGACTCAAAAGACAACGTGACTGTCGGCTGAAGGCTTCAGAATGTTGGCTCTGTGGATTTGGAATTGCCTTTGTTTGCACAGTGCCTTGCAGAAGATGAACCCACCTATCATTTTGATTCACAGTGGCAGTATGGCTTTGATTAGATATTTTGTTGGGAGACAGCAAACGTTTTCATCCTTGTTCTGCTCTTGAACAGGTGGAAAAACCTGTAGGTTGAAAAACAGTTGTCATACAAAGCTGTCATGCTCTGCTCTGTGACAGGGACACCTTGCAGCCCTATTATCAGGCCCCACTGACTACAGTGCTGAAAATGTGCTAGTGCTGGTGGTGTGTACTTCACTGGTTGTGTAAGCAAGTGTTCCCAGTAGGGATAAAATAAGGGCAGGGAGAAATGCCTACATCTACAAACAAGGAGTGTCCTGCGTCAAGAATGGACCTGAGGAGTCTAAACAGCTGCTAAATGTGTATCAACTTCAGGTTTTTTTCTCTGTCCTGTCTGCACCAACTTTTTTGAGTGCACTTGTTTCTGCTCTGAGAATTCCTGTTCTATCTCTGGTTTACTGATAGCTGTCACAGACACACAATCCGTCATCTTAAGTATTTGCATGATCATGAATTCAATGCAGAACACTGAGAGCTTTCCACTTCTGGCAATTAACTTGAGATAAATAAAAGTGGTAAGAGGAGGCATTAAGAAGTTACCCACCTGCAGAAAACTGGCTCTGTGCTGAGTGCTCTTGACAGATGAGTGCATCTGAGAAAGTGCTAATTGCAATGTATTCCTTAATGGTTTTTGTTGATGCACAAAAGATTGAGAAAATGGGAAGAAAATGAAAATGCCTCTGCCTTTTGAGTCACAGTGGAAAATACACAGGAATATACAGGACTCTCAGAAAAAGAATATGCTACGGACAGGGGAACAAGCAGAGGATTGGTGCCATGAATAGAAATCTCCATCTGTGCTCTGGCCGTGGTCCAGAATGTATGACATAGTTTTACCTGATACAGTGCCCATTTGGATCATTTATATAACACCATAGGTGCTATGAGTAATGCAGGAAGATGCTCAGTGTGACCCAAGATTCTCATGTTGAGAGTGAGGCAGACACAATACAAAGGTTCACATTTGATGCCTACACAGGAAAAAAAGCAGCACTGTATCAGATGAGGAACAAAGCTCAGGTAAAGAAGCTAGTGCTGATCTTGGCCATAAAGATGGCATGAGAAAAGACAAAGGATTGCTAGGTGGAAACAAAGTGTTGTGAAGTAATGGAGCCAAGGGTGAGGACTGAGAGTGGGACAGAAAGAACGGTGAGATTAGACAGAGCTACCTGCCTCTAGGAAATCAAGTTACAAAGACTGTAAACTTGGAAGAAGACAGGAAACTGGGTTATAGGGGTCATGGACTGTAATATACATGTATAGTATCCAGCTGGTTAAGCAGAAAATCTGACTTGGTATACAATATTATCAAAGTCATGGGCAAAAAACAGAGGCAGAAAAAAGGCAAAAATGTCTGGAGTAGATTCAACCAGTGCAGTGAATGCCTGACATGATGGGAGCCATGTGAGTTGGTTGGCACTGCTAACCCACTTCAGGTGAGTTGGCTTGGGATGAGGCAGAGTTCATTGGGTAGGAGGGAAATGCAATGTGCTGGCCTCCCCATGGCCATAGCTAATGGGAGTGGTGATAAACAATACCTCCACACTTATCCTGCACCATGTGTCCCCAAAAAGACCACCAAGTGCACTTGTCCATTAGGCTATAAAGATCTCTCAAAAGTGAGTGCAACAATACCAGATTTGAAATATATCTGAATTTAACTGCAATAGAGCTGGATTTAACCCACTAAACCAAATGATTCCCTGAAGGACGGTATCACAATTGTGCAATTTCCCACCCTTAAAAGGGAAAGTGCATGCCATATGATACAGAGGGCACAACAAGGAGGGTAGATGTGACATGCTGGAGAAATTGCTGTAAACCTGCATTATCTCTTCTCTGTATTATATCGCAGTGATTATTTTTTCCTCTATAGAGAAACCATAAAAAAGTCAAAGAACAACTGAAGGTTTTTTGCCAAAAGTAGAGCAGAACCCTTGGCTTTTCAAGTGCTGCCCCTTTGGAGAAGCGAGAAATGCAGCCAGGATTGCATGTGTTAGCTCAGGAATGTCTGGGGAAACAGCACAAATGTTCGTAACAGCCTCTGACCTGCTGCACAGAATCTGCCCCGTGCAGATCGGGAAGGATGGTTACAACACAGACCTGGCATTAGCCAAAGAGCACAGCGTGTTTGAAAGTCTCATTTACAGCATTATTTGGGTCAGTAGAAACCAGGAAGGAAATGGTTACGTGAATGTTTCTTCATTGTATTGTTTACAGGATACACAGGGAAATTTTTGGCTTCGTATTTGGATAGTTCAAAAGGCAGAGCCAGCATAGCTGAGAAGAAGAATTGGCAGCACTGAATTTGGCCATAGCAAAGGCAGATTTCAGTGCTGTCTGCCAGAGATTACGTCTTTGTTCATCCTTTCAGTGGCAGTTCTGACAGGCTTCCACATCAAATCACTCTGGCTCAGGCCAGCAGAGCTATTCTGGCAGGTTTTATCTGCTTACATAAGTAGGGGAAAGATGAGATGTGACCTTGACCGGCACAACCGAGTTGGGAGCAGCCTCCAGTTCCAAAGCAGTTTTCTTGGCATAACCATGCAGTTACCTGGATGACCTGGTTTGTTTTGTGAGGCTTGTCATACCTCTGTTTTGCACTGTGGCTGTACTGTGGGCTGCCTGCACAGACCTGCCCGTGGCTCTCAGGTCTGGATATAGTGGCTATTTTAGCCTGACTGGAGTTTCCTGGAGTGAGACAGCACAAAATATTGTTTCTCTAATGCATGTATTTATATGGTGGCAATGGAAAATCTTAGAGAGTGTCAGAAGGATTAAATTTTCTGTTATAGGGAATAGAGATATTCCAGTAACCCATATCACTGTCCTGCTGTTATACAATGTACTTTGACAGAAAGTTCAAAACATCTTTTGGACTAGGATTGATGAAAGAAGGGCTAGCATCATTCAAACAATATTGGATTTAGACTTTCAAATATCAGGATAAACTATTCCTCCAGTGGCCTAATCCTATTTGCTTCATTAAAGGCCTGCTGCATTGAAGGGAACTGCAATTCAGGGGACAAAATTCTTTGAACAGAAGAAAATGGCTTTAGTCTTTTGTGTGTGAGAAAGAGGGCAAAGAAAAGATTATGGAAGACAAACTATGACACATTTATTTTGAACCATTTAAACAGCTTTAGGCATGGTCTGTATTTTTCAGTATTTTCATTTTTTTTAATGTGCTACAATAGAACTGGTAAGCAACTGGTATAATTTGAAGTTTTTATTTCTGTACAAGGGTGGTTTACTAATTATTTATTCCATGTTTTTAGCACAAATTCATGGATCAGTAAAATAACAAATTGAGCACAGGTCTGAAGAGTTCTAGGTTTTGCTCCTGACTTCTACTTCATTCTTTCTTTCCCATATAATCAGACTTGGAGAAATAGAGAATAGAGAAAAGGTGGAATGCCAGCTGGAAAGAACTGCTAATGATCTCTTGCCATGGGAACGGTCATTTGTTAAGCTCTCTCCTGGGATGGGCACTGATTAGTCACAGTCCTTCTGAAATGAGCTTGGTCTGTTCTTGAGATGCATCTAAATCAAGATATGTGAATTTAAATCAGAACTTGAGCATCTCCAGAACAGAGAGTTGGGAATTTGCTCTATCAGTCCAGTTAAACTAACTCTAGGTTATGGTTATAATCCACAGCTAAGAATCCTGAGTTGATTATGAGGAAAATACAACAATCAAAATCCTACTTAATCTAACATGCCTGAAGTTAGATCAAGTTCCTTTGATACCTATCAGGAGAAGACCGGAGCACTTACCTGTGTTGCACTTTGACTGTGAGTCCTTCACAATGATTTGTTATAACTGTTTGTTCATAATTATTTGTCAGTCATGGCCAGCATTGAAGTCAAACAAGGTCCTTTATAATCATGAAATATTTCAACTTATTCACCACCTCTGTGTGTTTCAACCATAGCTTGCCACCATTGGGCTCTGAGATCCAAGCAGTTGCAATGACTACAGATGCACTGAAAGTTGCCAGGGAAAGCAGGAGAAGGAAATAAGCCTCAACACAGACTTATTTTTAAAATTAAATCCATTAAAGAGTGAAAAATTACCTCATATCTTTTTTCTTGGGCCATTCTTTTCCTCTCAGATGAATAAATAAAGCAAAGGTTGTGCAAGAACTATTATATTTTCCAGTTTAACTTCTATTTTATGTTATTCAGAGAGGCAGATGCATGTAGTCTGACAGGAGGCATTAAGCTCAGTGAACATTTTTCAGTTCAAAAGCTTCACACACACCCCCCCTTTAAGCAAAATACTTCAAAAAGAGGAGAGCAAGCAATTGCCTGCTGCAACAAACTTAGCAAACGCTTTTGGTACTCGTGGCACAATTTTTTCTGCACATCAAAGGAAAATATCACTCTTCATTAAATATATCAATTAACTTATCACAGGATATAATTGATATTTCGATTCCAGCAAATAACACACTTTTTTTGTTCTCCAGCTGCACAATATCTGACAGCTCACTGAGCAGTCAATGTTGTGGAGAAATCATCATCAGTTTTGTAAATTCTGTCAATCATTCAAATAGTCAAGTTCTCTTTAGACAGAAAATGTCTGAATTACATTAGACATTGTGAGTTTTTCTCAGGCAAAGCCGGAAGTACATGAGAAAAATAAACACTCAAACAAATAATTTATAGCTAGTTTATATGTATTTTGAGCCCTGAAAGAGGTAATTCAATTCATTGATTCATTTTTAGAATTGGTTATCTCTTTTTAGCAGGAGCGTCAGGATTTTCATATGAGCAGAAGCAAGAGCTTCTTCTTGTGTGTGTGCTTCACGGGGGAGTTTAGCCTGGAGTAGTCAAGGCTGAAGGACACAGTTTGTTTTTTAAAGGGTGGGAGAGGAAGAGAATGGAACAGATTAGATCTTATTCCAGAACTTTAAGCTTACACATTAATTGCCCTGTGGCATAAAGGGTGACAACTACCGTGGAAAATGGCCTGACATTTGCTTCGTTCCCTGTAATTCAGTTTTATTTCTGTGCAGGCCTGGTGCTGGTGTCTCTGTAAAAGTAAAGCAAGAAATCTCACCTAGATGAAAGGTAACCTTATGACAAAGTATTTGATTGAGACTCAAGAGACCAGGATTCATTTCCAGGACTTGCACTTGTGTGGACTTGTACACATGCCTCTCAAACCCATACTCTTAACTTTGGTATGAGGAAATAACACAATTGAATGGTATCTGAATAGAGTCAATGTTTGTGTGGTGACAGGTCTTTAAAAATACAGAACAGCAAAAACAGCACCACCTCCAGAATCTAAAATTAATCTAACCATGTCATAGAAAGGCTGCATAAATAGCAGGGTTTTTTTTCTAGGTTTGCATATCTTCTATTAAGTAAAGACTGAATTTTTCTCAATTCATTTACATCTGAGTTATCCCGGCTTGAACTACACTGTGAAATGTCTCTTTGCCACAGGTCAAATTAATGTTCTCCTGGGAATGTGGCTGAGTCCCTAACAGAAGGCGCAGTGCTCTGTCTCCAGTGAGAGTCATTGCTCTTGAAGTGTGGTGGATGGTGAAGGTGAGGCAGGGAAATACACTTGCAGTTGAACTTCAGGCAACAGCTTATATTTTGCAAGAAAGGTTTTTAGAACATGTTGTATTTATTCTGTTCTCTGTGGAAAATGTTGTAAAGAAAAAATGTAACTTACATCTCTAGGTGATTTCAGGTCTTAATTCTGATCTTTTTTCTTGATTTTTCCTAAAGTCTGGAAGGATTAACTTAAAGGGTTTAGTTTTAGTCTAAAGTCTTTCAAATCAACTTGTAAGTCTGTGAAATGACAACCGCTGGGTTTTTTTAAAAATTTTCTTTCCACTTTGTTGAAGGTTTTTTTTCTCATATTCCTCTCTCTAGTATATACACCATTAATATGGTCAAATCATCACACTGGCTTTAAAGTTTCCCTCGCTGTCTCCATGGTCCTACTAAACTTTAAGAACCACAGATCCCAGCTGAAAAGAGTATCCTCCATTTGTTCTTGTGCCGCTCTTTGTCCTATTTCTGTCCATTGTTTTCTCCCCAGAAAGCTCCAGGCTTGATTCAATTATCATTTGCAGAACTGCTACAATTGATGCAATATGATAATAAAAAGAGTGGGTTGCTAGTGCAGAAAAGCTCCTAATGTTTGATGTCAAGTGACAGTGGAGAGCCCTCACCCATGTTCAGATTTGCATTCCACCTCCCAAACTGCTTCTCCTTTGGAGAAGAAGGGCCACATTATCCTGCTCTAGTGCTTTCCACCAAAACTGGGTGGAAATTTTGATGTTGCTTATTCTGTGTCACCCTCTCCCCCTCCTCACATTTCCTTTGGGCAATGGCCTTCTGCTACTGCCTGTGTCCTTCAGGCTGAAGGCTGGTGTGCCCCAGACCCAGTGTCTGGGGACCTTCCCCTGCCCCAGCACTCTTCAGCTCCACATCAGTGGGTGGTAGTGGCCCAGGGTTTTGGCCAAAACCCCGGTTTTTGGTGACCCAAAGCCTAGGATGAAGATGCCATCTATAGTCAAAATGTTGGGTAGTAGCAGGAGCTGGTGAGCAGGCTAGACTGCATTCAGCCTGTGAAACGTGGCTGATGAGAGTCATGGACAAAGGCTGGGATCCCTGACTGCAGCAGAGTCAGGGGGAGCAACAAAGGCACTGATGGCCTTGGGGATGGGGACTTGGGAGCAGCCAAGGGGTGGCAATGTAATATCTGCAAAGGTCCTGGTGCCAGGGAAGCCCTAAGCAGTCCTTCACAGCTGCCTTTGTCATCTGGATGTTCAGCCTGAGACCTGCTTAACGAGGCTAAGCCAGAAATTGTTCTGACTGAGTGTCTGAGCTGCAATTCTTTGAATAAAATAGTTGTTTTTCTCTGCAGCCTCTTAGAAGCTTGATTATTCCACTAGAGACATTTTGAGACCAATCCCATGAACATATTTTGAGCTTATTAAAAGCCTGTCTTAAAACTGGCGCATACAAGCAGCAATCAATGAAAACTTGGCACTGCTACACTGAACCACATTGTGCTGGCCATAATATTGATGTTTGCTGAATATTTACAGCATTAAAGCAACCGTTCATTTAAAAGAAACAAGTTGGAAAGAGCTTACAGTGAAAGCAGTAAGTAAATTATATAAAATACCATATGAGTTTTGATGCAGCATAAGTAAATCATTAAAGCCAGCTAGGCTGTTTTGATAAAAGATCTTTCTGAGAAGTTCTGCATAGAAGATAGTGGATTAACATAGATTTTGGTAGCGTAACTTTTATTTTTTTTCCTTCCCAAAAAGGTGGTTTCCAGGAGGTGAAGTGATTCAGAACTGTGTTGAGCAAAGGCACACAAGAGGTTAACTTGCTTTTGCTGTATGAGTGCTACATTTCACCTTGTGGATGGATTCATGTCTGTGTCTAGAATGTCATTTGACTGCTGTGTGTCATAAAACAGGACACAAGTTGTTTTGGCAGGGAGAATAATTGCGTGCTCAAGAAAATATAGTTTTCCCTGATTGGCAAAGACTCAATGTTTTCTCAGCAATGGAGTGTAGAGAAAACCTTTTCCCCAGCTCTGATAACAGTGATAAATTGTAGGATAGTTGAAAAATGCAATTTATTTTGGTTTTGTGAAACAATAAACCCAAAGCATTTCTGCAACATTTTTATTACTTTACACATATTTCTAGCTGGGCAAGAAAAACATCCTTTAAAAGTCTTGTTTAAGTTTTGTTTAGCATTTTGGTCTTGAAAGGAAATTCACCTGAAACTGAAAACCCTGAAAATGTTACAACTAGCACTTAAAACTTCTGTTTCAAAATGCTTTTTCTATGCATATGTCAAGTGCACTATAATCAGCAAGTAACTGAGCTACATGTATGTACCTAGGGTAAAGTATCAGCTTTCCCAGATGGAGAAATGAAAAGCATAGAATAAATGAACAACTTTCTGGGGGTCATACAGTCAGTCAGCGGCAGAGGCTGGCTTTCAGAATGTTCAAACCCTCGTTTCAGCCATTTCACCATTTTTCTCAGTCTCGGGAGTTCCATGTAATTTGCACCAAATTCTTACTGGAATACTTAGGCATTTATGCAGTCTGTAGTATGTAACATTTTCATAATGTTTCTTCTAGACTCCATTTTAAGTGACCTGGAGAGACGGGAAGAAAATCCCTGCTTGTGGAGCCATGAGGTTCAGTTCACTCACTCCTGGGTGAAACATTCCCCTGCTTATGCCTTGGCAGATGGGAAGGACCAGCCTGTGGAATACCAGACTGAGCATGGGGAGCTGAGGGAGAAGAAGCTGTGTTCATTTCACTCACTAATCAAGAATAATCACAGAAGTTCAAAATTACTACATTAGTCAGCACCATGACAGCATAACAAACATGCATTGTGAGGCAGTTAAATAAAATATTTAAGGGAATGCACCTGGTAGTGGCATTTGGTCCCAGAAGGAGGGGTAAGTTGGAAATGCATAAATGGATAAATGGATTCCTCCAGCCCTTGTTTCAGGTTTCAGAGTAATAATAGCAATGGCTGACAGTGGGGTTTTTTCACAGCAGGAGATATCCATTTGCTTCTTACAGCTACTGACAATTCTTGGGTGATTTTTGTTGTTATATTTTTTCTAATCCTATCTGAGTACCTGTTTTTTATGAGATTAATGCCTCACAGTCTGTGAGACATTTATTTAAGATGCAGGAAGAAGGATGTGTCTGCTAGACACATCTGTGCTCTGCAGTCTAAAATTGCCTCCTGTTGTGAGAGAGATAGACAGAAAGAAGTGACTAGAGTACCCTTGAGCTGCTAACAAACTGCTTTGTAACCTTGCCCCTGGAATTTACTAGTTGCCATTTCAAAAAGCAACTTTTGCTGAGCAGTTGTTGGGATGAATTGTGATATTTCCTTTTCTAAGTGGAGCTGTCAAGAGCTATATGGTTTAAGAACTCTTGTTTCCTCTTAAATGATGCTACACCTGCATAAAACAATTTGCTATCTGTTGAGGTCTGTTACGACTGCATTAGAAACCTTTCTAATAGAAAAACTCTTTTTCAGGGAAGTTAATTCATATTTGAATTTATTTCCCCTGGAAGTGAGACACTGACAGCACTGACTGAAACCAAGCATTGTATCAGGCAGGTATTGTGATGGGCTTGCTCTCTTTCAGTCACATATCGTGTGTCTTTATGGAAGGCATAGGTGGTTTTCACCTAATGCTGCACCGTGATTTATTGAATGGCTGTGAGCTGCACTTTGAAGAACTGGTTCTGATAGCTTGCAGGGTCTCCTGGAACCCCATACTCCCAAAGCAAACCCAGTGTTATGAAAGAACTCTGTTGCAGACAAATGTACAGTGAGGTCCAGCTGCACAGTGCCTAATTCCTGCTGAAATCTCTAATGGATGAAGAACTAAATGTTCCTACAGAGCTGGGCTCAGATGGCAGAGAATGAATCATAGGATCATCAAGGTTGGCACAGACCTTTAAGATAATGCAGTCCAACTGTCCACCCAGCGGTACCACTTTAACCCCTAAACTACTAAACCACCTCACCGAGTGCCACATCCATATGCCTCTTGAACACCTCTGGGGATGGTGACTCCACCCCCCGTCCAGGCAACATATTCCAATACCTGTTATATAGATGCTAAGAATAAATTTCTTTTTTAATATCTCATCTGACTCTCCCCTGTCTCAGTCTAAGGCCATTTCCCCATGTCCTCTCACTGCAGGAACAATAGATGGACTGGCCTCCTTTCAGGTGGTTGTAAAGAGCAATGAGGTCCCCCTTAGCCTTCTTTTTTCCAGGCTAAACAAACCCAGCTCCTTAGCCATTCCTCATAAGGCATGTTTTCTAGTCCTTCCACAAACCTTCTTGCCCTTCTCTGGACTCAATGTCCCTTCCAGCACCTCAGCGTCCTTTTTAAAGTGAAGGGTCCAGAACTGAAACAGTATTCAATGTGTGGTCTCACCAGTGCCACGCACTGGGGAATGACCACCAGCTCTGGTCCTGCTGGACACACTATTCCTGATGCAGACCAGGATGCCATTGTCCTTCTCGGCCACCTGGGGACACGCTGGATCATACTGAGTCAGCTGTTGACCAACACCCCTAAGTCTCTTTCTGCTGAACAGGTCTGGAGCCACTCATACCCCAGCCTGTGTCACTGCATGGGGTTGTGTGTCCCAAGTGCAGGACCTGGCACTTGCCTTGTTGAACCTGCTGCAGTTGTCCTCAGTCCATTAACCAAGCCTGTCCAGGTCTCTCTCTAGCGCCTTTCTATCCTCGAGCAGATCAACACTTGCACCCAACTTAGTGTTGTCTGCAAATTTACTGAGGCTGCACTCGATCCCCAAATCCAGATCATAAATAAAGGTGTTAAACAGGACCAACCCCAAAGCTGAGCCTTGGGGAACACCACTGATGACCTGCTGCAGCTCGATGTAACTCCATTTACCACCACTCTCTGGGCCCAGCCAACCAACCAGTTTTTTACCCATCAAAAAAAGAGGAAACAGGCTGGGTACAGGAGAGCTGTTCTATCTGTGCTTGTTCTTTAGCTCCCAATGCATGTTTTTTTCAGACTGCAAGCCACAAAAAATTAAGCAAAATCTTTATCATAACTATTTCACCATATTATGCACCTGCACAGGGTTGTGAAACAGGAGGATCAGGAGATTTTTGCTTTTTCCAGCTCATTTCAGACTGAAGTCTGAAGTTGCTGCTGTGATTGTAGTGCAAGGCAGGGTTCCCTTGGCTGTCTCAGAGAGCAGCAGCCATCCAGCCTCCGTGGTATGGCACCATGACTGCAGTGGAAATCTACAAAAAATTAGATGTGGCCCTCTTGATGAATGCTCATTTTCATCATCTACCAGAACCACTGGCAGCAGATCATTGGGATATCAGTCCCATCTGCAGTGATGCACAGGATTTGCAGAGAGCTTTTCCAGCTACCATACTGACTTATAGGCTTACTCTGATGAATTGGCCCATCTGTTCCTTTCCAGAAAGCAGGCACAGATTATTAAGACTGCACCATACTTACAGTTTTCAGAAGAAAAGGAACCAACTCTCAAACTTGTGCTACTAGGCCACTGCTTAGAAGATCTGAACAATTTTAAATCAAAAAATGTCCTGAGATATGTATTTTCTCTTCTTACAATCACAGCTTCACAGCCCTCTGTAAAAAGCAACTTGGTTTAATCCCTGAGATCAGTATAAATATGACACATCTGATGCTTCATGCTATTATCAACATGCATCCTAAAAGGCATTGGTGCTGCCCTCTGATAAGGTTTTCTGGGTGTCACAGTGGGACTGCCAAAGTATTTGCAGAGCATACTGATCAAAGTTCAATAATCCATCACAGTGGGCCTAGATAAATGACTATATTTGAAAGAGAATAACAAAATAGGTGCAGATACATTTATTTTGAATGGTGTTTAATTTGATCTCGTCACAGGCATATGCAGTCAATACACAACCAAAACAGGATCCAAGTTATTGAATACTTCAGGTTACCAAAGAAGGGAAAACTTGTAAACGAGGAAGGAGAATGTATAAATATCATTGAGGAGAAAAATGGAGCTTTACATTGAAGTCCACTAGCAGATGACCTGCCCCATAAAGTGCGAGAAACCTATGTAAGAGAGTTGATGGTTGCAGTGGTTAATTGCATACCAGCCCAACAGCAGAGGAGGTAGTTCTCTTGGTCAGGCAGACTATCCCAGCCTGGCATGGGCAACCTCATGAGCAGAGCCTTAGCAGTTCATTTCTCACTGCAGTGTTTTCAGAATTCATATGCTGACCAGCTGTTCATATTGTATAGCCTCCCAGGCATCTGGGCATGTTGGTCAAGTCAGAAGAGTGAGAGCAACACAGTGATATCCAGATACTGAAAAAAAGCTTCTGGAGTGGGTAACATGGACCCTACCCTCTCTCCCCACTTCTAACATTTTTTAGTTGAATATTTCAAGTAACATTTTTCCCCCAAAGAGACCATATGTTATTATGGTTGACTTATACCTGGCAAATGTTTTGCCCCTTCCAAGCAGTGTTTTTTCCAATTGTTCTTTTGTTGATTGCAAAAGCACCAGTGAGGATTTGCAGATAAGGCAGTTTACTGTGTGGATGAATACAGCCTGATAAGCACCAGCATTTTGATTATGTAGGATGAAGAAGGGTTTAAGAGGTAGCTGACTAATCAGCAAGGAACAAACCTTCCAAGTTTTTTGAGCACAAAAGCCCTGTTGTAGTCTGAAGGAGACTAAATGCTTCCAGGGTAGGTTCCAAGTGGGGTGGAAGGGGAAGAGTGGGAAACTTTCCTTTTTGGGATACATACAATTTCCTCTTTTACATTTGTAATACAATTGGGGTAATTGAACTGGATGGGTGCTCTGTTTTCCTCCATAATGATCCCATTCCTACACTGAGATAAACTACAGGCTTTAGGTCTCATAGTTAGTCCCCTTGGAAACCAGATTATTTCCTTTTAAAATAGAGCACACCAATTATCCTCTAAATAGTTTATATTATTGTTCTTACCCACATAGCAACAAAAGATGTATTATCCACTCCATCGTGTACAGTTGAGCTTCACCCTCACAGGATACTGGCAGATGTGTGTGAAGGACTCATGCAATGGCCTCCTTCAGCCACATATTTGAGCAGCACAGAAACAGTGATGAGTGATGTGTTTGGTGTATCAGTAGTGGTCACACAGAACTAGATTTTCTGTTTATGTATCCACTCAGGATTACTGGTGGAGAAATAAATAACTCCTCCTGATACTGATGGTTGATATATTAAAAAATGCTTTATTTGGTGTTAGCTCACATATTGTGAGGCATCTCAGAAGATATTAGAAGTATCTCAGGAGTTGCTAATTATTTCGAAGGTATTTATTACCCTAGGCACTATAGATATACATAGAAAATACAGCCCTACCCCAGAGACTAACAGTTTAATTCCTAGACATTTCTGTCTTTTGTGGTTTTCAGAGCAACAACATGAATGCAAGGATCAAACATATTATCTTTAATGGGAAGCTTTCAGTCTTCCATATAAAATGCACCCTTTTAAAAGGTGTTCTGCCTTCCTCTGGAAGACTCTTTGGAGATCAAGCAACACAGCAGAGATGGAATCGGCTTACAAGAGTGGCACTCTTTGTTTTCTTCTCTCATTATCTGCTTCAAGGTGTTTAGTCTACATTGCAATGGCTAAGATAACATGGCATTACTAAGAAAAGATCCAGTGGGTCTGTGTTAAGATGCACCCTGTTACACCTTGGCCAACAAACAGTGAAGTCTGAGCTTCAGTTTGGCAGCGCTGTCTCTTCCCTCTTGTTTAAGCTGTAGAAACACAGTTTGAGTTGAAAGAGACCTTAAAGATCATCATTCCAACCCTGCTGCCATGGGCAGGGGCACCTTCAAGCACTATGAGCTTCATAAAACACTTGAGAGTTCAGTGATGGTGTTGCTGAGCTAATCTTTTGCCACTGAAGTTGTGGTGCGAATAATTAGTGCTGGGGGGTGATAAAAAGGCGTTCCTCTGCTAAAAACAGAGTCCTGAAAGCTTCCTGCAGAGCTTGGGTAAAAAAGACATTGAGTCTTCACCTCCAGGAATAACCACATGTAACAAATGTCTCTCTCTTTGGGGTACTTATTTCTGTAAGACATAATTATCCAGTTCTGAGTGCTGTCAGCAGCGCAGCAGAGTCTTTCCCCCCACCCGCAATCCTTTACTGTGCACTTTCTGTGGTGGACAAGCTGTATGGAGCTGGATCGGTTACTCTCACAAAAGGTCTTTATTTGCACAGAATAGACTGTTTCCCTGCACTGTCATTTTCATATTCAGCAGATGATTAACTTGTCTGGCTGCTTTTCTGA
Organism: Hylia prasina; assembly: GCA_013397195.1. Lineage (NCBI taxonomy): Eukaryota > Metazoa > Chordata > Aves > Passeriformes > Sylviidae > Hylia > Hylia prasina. The sequence goes on from VYXD01007950.1 coordinate 719,108, forward strand.
CCCCGCTGACCCTCCTCTCTTCCAGGTGAACTGCCGCAGCTGCCACGTGAAAGCAGCCTGCTAATCTCCATCAGAGGAGCTCAATTAGGGAAATGTGGTTAAAATGGCAAATGCAGAAGTGAGAGAGAACGCGTTTGTGTGTGAATATGACATTATACATCAGAGGCCTACAAAAGACTGAGGCGATAATTGCCTGTCTAAAAACCTGGCAAATATTTTAATGCAGCCTGTGCCCTCACGTGGCACTGTCTGCCTCACTCGGTGACAAGTACTGCTCTCGATTCGTTTCAGCCGTGTTCCCTTGGCTCGTTTCTTACAGTCATTTGAAACCTAGCTAACATGAGAATGAAGGGGCAGATCATTACAGTAAGCATTAATTACCTGCAAGGAATACCTGGGTATTCTGTTTGCCAAACTTGGTGTCCTCCTTTTAGCCTTGCACACTTCCTAAAAGTAGCTAAGAGTTGTTTTTAAAACACTAATGACTTTATTCTCCTTGAGATGTGTTGATTTTTCTTACAGTCCCCTTTACTGTTTTTCAAGGTACTGTAAACGTCCCCAGGGTAATTTTGAAATGACCAGAAGTGCTTGATTTTGAGCGCTTTCCTTTTAATTATCGTCAAAAATCCCAGCCTACATTCTGAAATTGTTTTCCTCTGTCCACATGTGGCAACCTGCATTTTTGCCCAATAGACAGATTCAGAGGAGCATCTCACCTGTTCGGAGCACATCAAACAGCACTCAGTCCAAACATGTATCTTGAGACATAAAAATCTGTCTGGGTTAAATTAAAATTTCATTTCAAAATGGGGAAGGGAAAATGATTTTAAGAAGGGTAGTGAAAGTACAGTGACTCCTAGGGAGAATACCTGTTTTCTAATTAATTAAGCAAACTATTCTGCCTTTGAAATCTTCACGTTGGAAAGCACTGTTTGGGACAGGATTCTGCAGTATATAAATAATTTTACTTCAGAAAGGGTAATTCAGGTGTTTGGTTATAGACTTTTCAGTAGCTACTGCTCAGAAGATGTTGCTCTAAGACAACAACCTTCCCCTGTCCTGAACCCCATCATTGTTTCTTCTTTAGGAAGAACACATATTGTCACCTTGTGTCACATGGACCTTACTATCCAAATTTGCTCCTCTATCAGTAGTCATAAGACTCTGCAATGTCTGGAACTCTTTATCTTTTTCCCTCTCAGAGAGACAGGATGAACTGTGTGTTTCTAAGATAGTGTAGGGCTTTAAAGACATCCTTGGTAGTGCAGAGGGAGATTACATTTTGTCTGCTTAGGATGGAAATCTTTTAAGTGGATGCATGCCTCGCAGTCTAAAATGACTCGTGACATTCCCTGAGCACACTGCAGTGGGAAAAGAGCAAGGCAAGGATGTGTCATTTACTCGTGCTTGTTGATCAGAAGTCTGTCAGCGGGGCCACATGATGGCCAAATTGCATTTGGATGTTAGGATTGCACTATGGTGCAGATCAGCAGATGCACGTGGATAACTAAGTGTCTTTTTTAGTAGATACACTGAAAATGCTGATGGGCACAGAGAAAAGTTATGTCAACTTAAATGTTAACTACCAAACATTTAGATCTAATTTGTATGCACAAATTACCAACGAAGTAAAATTGGTTTAGCAAGACCCTCCTCTCATTAAAATTAATTTGTTCAAGACGTCTTTATTTCAAAATAATGTTTCACTTAGACGTGTAATGGGGAGTAAAAACCCCCTAGGATAGAAGCTATAGAAAATATAAAATTAAAACCAAAAAGTCTTTAAGTATAAAACGTTTCTCTGGGGAATGAAAAAAAAAAGAAAAAAAGGCTTTTCAGATCAACTTAGAATTCAGTTATGTTTAACATTTTGTGTTCAACTACAATACACCTTTCTGGAGTGAAAGAGCAGAACTAAGAAACCTGTGGTAGTGCTGTGTGAAAAGGTTTGAGGTAGATTGAAATAGTTCCTCTTAAATACTGAAAGAGGTTTAGTCATGTCAGAATAGGAGGATATTCTGGCTAATTACACTGCTTTCTTTTATCTAGCTTGACTCAAGTTAGGTGCTCCTCTGTTGGTCGGGTGCAAATTGCTTTGGATCAATTGTTTTACAGATCAAAATATGTTTGCTCTTACTTCTTTTTTTAGGTAATGAAACAACTTCTTCCTTTCTCTTGCAAGAATTTGATCCAGCAGTTTCTTTTCTTCCACTAAGGCTAATTCTAATTAATTCTCCTTTTCATCTTAGCCTGTCAGTTCAGTAGTCTGAGCACAGAGAGAGGAAATGTCTAACACATTTAGCATCTTAAATCTGAATATTTCTTGAAGAACTACAAAAAGAAGCTTTTTATAGCAAGTATTTTGTTTTACCTCCAGGTGAGCTGTTTCACAGATCCCACATACCTGACAGGCCCTTCATATCTTTCACCCCATTTGCTGTCCTGGTGGTCTGAAGTATGTACAGTTAAATAAAATAGGAGCATTTCTTTTACTCAAGTAGAATAATGTGGGAACACGACAAGACAAGAGATTGATGAATGAGGTAATACAAGCTGTTCCTAAAATCTCAAATGCAGCTGAAGCCAGGGAAAACGGCACAGCTTTCTACATGATGTGCATTACTTTCAGTGTTCTGAGGCATATTTCTAAGATTTACCTGAGCATCTCAAATATGTAGCATGAGAAAAGTTGCTTTCTAGAGGAGTAATTTATATGGAGAGACATTGTTATTAATTTTGATTGTTTGTTTTGGTCTGCAATATCCCTTTGATACCTATGAGGTTCAACTGGGATATTTATTTCCAATTTAAATAATTTCTACCCTCAGACAAGTTGTGACTCATGCTGTCATGTTTCGCAGCTAAGAAAGTAGTTGACAAACTGTGTAAAAACCTCTCCAATATTATTTACCATCACAGAAGTCATGCATGATGAGAAGGAAAAAAAGCACACTGCAAGGCTGAGTGCCATCTCTGTGGGGCAAGTAAAGCCTGCAATTGGGCAAACCACTCTGCCAGGGTAGAGTATCCCTCCTCCATCTTCTCTCCTCCATCTACTCTCCCAGGGTAGAGTATCCCTCGCATCATCCCTCCTCCATCTTCTCTGATCCCTCCTCCATCTTCTCTGAAGTGCCTCTGAAGCCTTGGAACTGATCTGGTCCATGGTAGAGTTTTCCTAACCCTGTGCAAAAGAAGCAGTGTTGAAGGGACTTCAAGAAGAAGGCTGGTCTTGTGTCATCACAACATAATGTCAGCTATATTTACATATATTTAGGTCACTAGCTTCATCTAGGACTTCAGTACCCCCAGCAAAGACGATCCCAAGCACTATCAAAGGAAGTTACTCCTGTGCTTCAGTGTGTTGCTTCTAGAAAATTCATTTTACTAGTGCCTGACCTGATTCTTCCTTCCATTTAAACATATTATGTCTTGTCCCATCTGACAAGTAAATAAAGAAAAGAAGCTGCTTCTTTTGCAACAGTCTTTCATGTACTTTGAAGTTATGATGTTCCCTTTGCCTCTTTTCATGTCAAGGATGAAAAGCCCCAAGATAACCTTTTATTTTTTTGCCCTGAGTACTAAACTATATTCATTCACTGAAGTCTTCTTCCAGTTGCCACGTGCTTGTTGAAGTTCTTACATTTGTGGCTGCAAATTCACATAAACGTGACAGAGACTTCAGACAGAATAAGCCTCACCTGAAAACCACTGTCAGCTGAATGCAGACATTTGAGAAGCTCCAGTCTGAGACTTCAGTTCTGTTTCTCTCTGGAAACCATCTATACTTCAAGAGTTTACTGAAGTGTTGATTTCTTCCAGTAGGTACCCCATCCCAGACAACAGTAGCTCAGGTATTCAAAAAGAGAGCTCTTGCACTGTGAGGCACTCTAGTGTCCTTCAGCTCTAACAATGTGATCCCTTCTCATCACAGAAATTCCAGGAAAATGTCAGAGAGTTTGATTTTTTAATCCCAAAAGGGCACTGCTACGTAAAATGTCTTTAGGAGTACAGGGCATAAATTTCATTTTTGAAAGTTTAAGGTGTAAGTGGTTGACCCCTGGGAAATAAGCATACTGCTTCGCTTGCTGCTTTAATGAAGGTCCTCTGCCGGAGAACATAAAGTTCTTTATGGAGTTTGCTTTGTAATATTGACTTACTTACCTGGGCTGGCAAGGAGCTCATATTTCTCCCTCAAAAGTCACATTAACTGCTTCGCTGCCGTCCAGCGTGAGGTGGTGCCAATGCTGTAATTTGCAGCAGTAAGACAGACCGGGGGTTGGCCAGGCTACTGTCTCTCCTTACTGCTAGCCAGGAAACTCAGAGACTTGCTACTGTCCTGCCTATCTGATCCCTCCTTCCTGGGCTGCCCTTCTTGTCCTTAGTTACACATTCTGGCCATCAGATCAATTCCTATAAACGTGTGTTATCCTCGATACGCAAACAAAAAGTTTACAGACCAGATCGAGCACCTATTACACTTCTGCTCAATACTGTGCAACAAGATTGATGACTCCTTGAGCTCCCAGTCCTGCTCCTGTGGAAGTCAATACATTCATTGCCAATATGAACAGGAGCAGCTCCCTATTTCGATAAAACACAACCCCCACAAATGTACTTACCTCTATTCCTTGCTCCCAAGGAGGGCCTCAATGCCCTTGCAGGCTGTCACACTTCCCTAAGTAAGCATGAACTTAATGCCCCCTGCATGGAGGGAAACACAGGAGTGCAGAACCACAGGCAGTAAGATGTTGCCAAAGTGTTCAGGCTGGGCAGCAAACTGGAACAGAGTGCTTTGCTAAGCCTGTTTGTGCATGCACTGAGCTCGCCTAACTTATCTGTTAATTGCTTTGACCTGCTTGTTTACTTCCTGCTTGGGAATCTCAGAATTTGCTGCACTCAAAATGACTTCTGGATTGCAGCCCTGAGCAAACATTGACTTAACCTTTTCTGTTAATCTGTGTCAATATTTCCAGTCTATTCATATGCATGTGCTATTGCACTGGATAAACCAGGGTTGTGTTCAAAACTAATGCTCTTTTATTTATCTGGAGGTATCATATTGTGCAGGTACACAAAGCACCCACATGAACGTCTTTAATAAAAAGCTTAACCCTTATCAAACAAAGAACACGTACCCATGGAGCACCAGGCTGCAACAACTCCAATTTAGAAAGCTTTTTTGGTCCTCGTCAGTGCTCTCCTCACTCCATCACCTCTGGCAACCAGAGCACCAGGTACAGGCAGGGTTGATCCCCATTTCCCAGCAGCAGCAAGCCAGAAAACAGGAAGATACTTTCAGAGAGTTCTGTTTGGGACACGACCTTCACCCTTGGGTTGTACAACTAGATGACAGTTCAAAGGACACTCTGAAACTGACCACTAAGCGTTCTGGGAACAACACCAGCAGTGAGCAGTGCCATCACATCTATTAAGATCAATAGAGTGTTCAGGCCCTTACGGCAGCATTTTGTGTGTGTTAGGTGATCTGGGAGCAGAATGGAAAACGAAAGTCAGTTAGAAATGTCTAATTTCTTATTTGAGATGACAAAACCAATTATTTTGTTGCTGATACCCAGCATCGCTCTTTAATCTGCTCAATTCTGCATACCAAACTTATTGCTTAAGAGATTATATTTCTCAAAGGGCCATTTTATGAAGTACTTTTGGGACTTTTGCATCTAAAGGGGACTTTGTAAAAACAAACTTTGATCCAACTTGTTTGATCTAAAAGCCAAACTAGGTAAAAGATGAAGAGCTGTTTGTGCACTGGCTGCCTTTTTGAATAATTCTTTCCTTAAGTAGTCAAGGTTCAACACAGTTCAAACTAATCATAGTATTTCTTTTTCATGGGTGATAATTAGAAATTTTCCTATTTGTAGGTTACATGGTTCTCTCCTATGCAACATTTGTCAGATTAGCCTTTAAATCAAATGTTAAACTCTGCCATTTTGTAACTATGTGGAGGCTTTTATTTGGATGTGGAGTTTTGGTTTTGTTTTTAATGAGCTGGTATTGACTATTGTTTTATTTTTCTTAACTTCTACAGCCCAGCAGGCATACTCCATTACCCAAAGTCAGGGGTGGGCATAGGTGTCCGTGCCTAAAAGATGCAAAGAGAAAAAGCACTAAAAAACCCCTTGTTTTCAGACTCTCAAATACACTGTGGGGAAACCACTGGAAGGGAGAGGGTTTAAAGATGATTTTCCAGAGAACAAGTCTTGTTTAACCAAATATACCTGTTGGACTAGGTAGAAATGGGGATTTGGAGGCAATCCTCACTTTATCTTTTGTTCCTCCACCAAAAAACTGAACTGCCTGGGCACATAGGCAGAAGCTGAATTTTCTCCAGTGATCAGACAGAATATATCTAGACAGATGACAACAAGCAGTACTTGTGACATGATTCATGTCCACCCACCTGCAAATAAAATAGGCTTAGCACCAAAAATCAGTGAAAAAAAATTATTTTATTAGTTAGTACAGAAATTTATCGTAATTTTCTTTTCTTGTCTGCTCCCTGAAAACGTGTGCAACTGATCTCTTAGGATTTTTTTTAAACCTTTGTTACACATAGTGCAAAGTATTTTATTCTGTACAGTAGTTCTCAGTATTGAAACAAAACGGGTTTAGGTCTGAAGAGAATCAGTAAGGTTTTAGGACCTGCCTTGAGGGGAGATTTTCTTTCAGTTTATGAGTTTGTGGCTGTAGGATGGACAAACTAAGCAGCGTCTCAGAGTATTTTTGCAGACTCTGTGACTGAACAAGAAGCATATTTCACCAGTCTAAACCTAGTTCTTGTACAGTCTTATTCAGCCAAAGAAGCATTTGGGACCCTAAAGTAGGACAGCTTTTTGGTAAGACTGTTGTTAGAAATTGGAAGCTGAAATCAGACACAAAATGTTTGTCTTTGCTTAGACATCCAATTGAGAAAGTTTAAATGGAGCTTCCCTTTGTTTAAAAAGTAAAGCACATGAATCAAGCCTTTTACTTAAATCTTCCAGCTTTCTCTGAGAAACGATATCCCTTTCAATGAGCCTCAGGCATTCCCACTTGACTCAGGTTAATGCGTTTGGTCTCTATAGAAACAGCAGCAGATCCCGCATGTAACTTGGAAAGGTCACCTCAATTTTGTACAAAAGCTCACATTGTCTCTTCCTTCTGTTTCATAAAACAGCAGTAAAAAGAAGCAAAAGGCAATGCACTGTACTCATCCAGAGTCTCAGGGCTCTTCTGCTCTTGCAGACGCTGATGAAAGACCAGGCCCTTCAGTGCTTGTGCTTGCTGACCATCCTGGGTCAAAAGGAAACACGAGCTTTTAAATACAAACTAAATAATACCATTGAGTTGGCAGGAAATTCAAACTGTCCTGAACTGTCTGGGAGCCAGCAAAGCTAATGAGCTGTACCATTTCCAAATGGGCTGTTGGTAACACCATCTGAGAGCTTGTGTACATACACAGTTGTGCAGGTTTGCCTCAAAGCATAATTCAAAATGGTTTTAATTAAACAAGAGAAAAAATAATATGGAAACTTAAATAGATATGAAGCAAGCTTATGTCAATTTGATTAAGGGAGCAGTTTAAACTGAAGCACAATAATCCTCTCTTAAATAGAGCAGAACTGTCTTTTATCAGGGGTTTTCTAGTGCTTTAGCTGCTCTTGGTTTAAAAAGTAATTGAAGTTAAAGGCAGTCTGCAAGTCAGTTCCCAACCTCACCATCATGTCTCAGTACAAATGGTGAAAATTCTGGGACACGGTGATTAGTGAGACACAGAGAAGAGTGTCTGAAGGTATCAAAGAAACATACCTGTAAAGAGAGAGAGCCTTTTCATAGGAAAATTAAGTACTGGAAAGAAAAAAAAACCTTCCTGATTTTCATATGGTTTGAGATCACTTTTTTGTGTTCCAGTGCTCAGTTACACAACCTTTAGTGCAAGGAGTATTGTTCTTTGGAGGGAGAAATGTAGGTGAGAGAGCTCTGCTTTATATGCAGAGACATTTCACAAACAAGTCCTGTGCAAGCAAAGTGATGATTAGTCAGGAGGGTAACTACAGGCCACAGCCACAGCCAGGCAGTCCTGGGCCACCACAGCCAACCCAGAACTCCCATTCAGGTTTTCTCTCTGAGGCCTGTGGGTTACAGGATTCATGCAAACACCATCCATACTCCTTCACACTGCCTTCCTTACACAGCTGTTTTCAGTGGTGTTCAGGGCAAAAGTGAAGCTTTACTGCTCGTGCGTGCATTTATTGAGCACATCGGTTGTGTGGCACAGTGACTGTGTTCCCCTTAAAGCAGTCACATCAAACAGGATGTGAGCTTTACACATAAAAGGCTACCAAGGAGATCAGCTCTGTATCTGATAACAACTCAGACCTTTTGTGTGCAGAATTCCTATGACTGGGTGCTACCAGCAAGTCACTGGGATTTTAGTGTCTGCCCAGAGGAATGAGCAGTTGCATGGAGACAGAACCACTCTTGGGTCCTGGGCATATGGCAAGTGACTCTGGATGATGCACATCTTCAGCTCCTATTATGTTATTTGCCTGCTTTGTAGGTTGTGCAACACTAGTCTTACTTTGTGTTTCAAGCCAAGCTTCTTGCAAAAGGATGCTGCTGGAGTCTAGCCAGCCAGGTCCCTTCAAAAGAAATTTGCTTAGAAGTCTATAGTTATAATGTAAATTCATCTTCAGTTTATCTCAAACCCATTAATGTCTTAACAAAGTATTGTTTATATGAAAGCAGAGAGTATCACAGGGCATCTTTCAACTTTCTGGGTCCCTCCGTGCTGCCCAGAGAGGGCAACGAATTGAACTAGGACTCCACAGAGACTGCCTGCAGTCACAAATGCAAATAGCACCGAGCTCAAAAGGCTTCTAAGTGCAGCTGAGGCCTTCAGATGCCACTGTAGCACTTACTGCTCTAAATCAAAGCAACAAGAAGTGCTTCAGAAGCATAGTTCATAAGGGGCTATGCTCTAATGCCAGATTTCATGTACTCTTTCCATTAGTTTTCACAAGAACCAAGAACATACATCTCTGAGGGCACATCTGGAACTAAATGGAAGTTCCCCATATTTTTCAATGAAGATATCACAGTGCATGAGATTTGGTAGCGTCCTTATAATGCTATGTTGTTAGTAGCATGTACCATTTTAATCTAGTATTTCTCAAGATAGAGCTGAGGTGTGTCATGCACTCATAAGACACATTTGTCTAATGCTGAAGTGGAGTCAGCTTAGTTATTTTCCATAAGTGCTCTACTAAAAGAAGCATCAGATATACCTAGGGAGATATGATACTGCTGCTCAGTTATCTTCACCATCACAATAAAACTCCTGTCTTTATACTGAGTCATTCCTTATATTCATATTACTTGAACCTCCTTGTTGAACACTCTCCACTCTTTTTTTTGCTGCTACTCCAGCTCAGCCTGTGCCCAGATAAATAAATGCCTCATGTGCATCTGCAGACATCTCCTGGTTGTCAGTTCTTTTTCCACTCACCTGGAGCTGATGCCCTGGAAGACATATGTTCTTTGCCCCAGATATTTCTAAGATGGGAACAATCAGACATTGTGTAACAGGAATCCAACTCTGCTCCAAACAATATGTTCCAAGTTAGAAAGATTTTATTTCTCTTCGAGGAGCTGTGCTTGCACAATGTAAAGTAAATAGCTGCTCTCATCTGTGGAAGATTTAGCAGGAGAGAGGAAAGGATCAATGCCAACTCTGTCTGTAAGACATTAGTGCACTCAGAGTGCCCGCAATAATATATCTGTCTTTTCCAGCTTCCCTGGGGATGGGCAGGTATTCAAAAATATCAGCACCCTCATCCTAAAGCTTCACTTTGCAAACCGAAATGAATGAGATGTTTTGCAAACCACTGATAGATAAATCATAACGTTCTCCTTTACTAGACAAATAACATATTTTATTAAACAAACAGTAGAGGGATTACCACTTTTAGTGTGAGCCAGAGTTTAATGTGAAGGACTATCTGATTTTATGAAGAGCTGAAATTTCCCATTAATTCCATTCTTATTTAAAATTAATACCCATGGAAGTATGTGATGACCGAGGCAGGTTTGCATCTAGGGTATTTTGAACATCAAGTAGCTTGTGAGCACAGCAGCAATGCTGCTGCAGAGTTGCCTGTCTGTATTCTCCTCATTCCTTGAAAAGGTCTGTGTCCCTGTCAAGAGACGGTGCCATGGTGGGTGCCAGATCAGTTCTGAAGTGAACTGGCTCAGGCCTGGAGTGTGGTGTCACGCTGCCAGGTGTTGCTCACAGACAAACACTGCCACAAAGCGCCTGGCTGGGAACAGGTCACATTGTGTGACAGCCTACAGGGTGCTGTGAAGGGTTAAACATCCTGCAGTGAACTTCAGCTTTTTAAGCACAAAAGGTGCTCTTTCACTTGACTCCAGCAGACAGAGGAGAGTCCACTTACAGGGACTACCTTGGTGAGGTGGGGCTTGGAGCCCAGTTTGGCACATGTGACATGAGAGCTAAAGGGGCTAGAAGAGATTTTGCTTGTAGTAAAAGCTTATAGAGAAAGGCAGAAAATGCAGGATGAGAGAGGTCACTGCTGCAGGCTGTTAGCAGTGCCCAAGAAGAAACATTAGAAACTTAGATCAGCTTAAACTGACTGACAGTCATAGGTTGGAGGAGGGAAGGACAGAGAAGGTTAGAAATCTGCCTAATTACAACCTAGCCATGACACACTACCAATCTCTCAGCTTTGGAAACGGCCACATAAAACCTAATGTAGACACCTCTAAATAAGTATCTGACCAGACAGAATCCTTCAACGCTGATACCTGAATCCTGACTGTTTTTTGCACTAATCTCCCTTACTGTCTTCTTGCACGTGGATTTTAGATCACTTGTAAATAAAAAGTCCTTTTGAAAGCTTTCAGGGTGAAACATAGTATGCTACATCTTTCCAAAGCTCAATTGGATATACTGTAGAGCTTAAAAATTTTAGAATTTAGAAGTTATATGTGTGTATATATATATATATCTGTCTATCTATTTATCTATTTATCTCAGGCTCAGTGGGGACCTTATAACTCCCTTATAACTACCTGAAAGAATGTTGTAGTTAGGTAGGGGTTCAGTCTCTTCTCCCAGGTAGTAAGTGACAGAAGCCTAAGAAATGGCCTGAAGTTGTGCCAGGTAAGGTGTAGATTAGATATGAGGAAAAAATTCTTCACAGAAAGGATGGTCAGGTATTGGAATAGCCTGCCCAGAGAAGTGATGAAATCACCATCCCTGGAAGGGTTCAGAAGGCATGTGGATGTGGCACTTGGGAATATGCTTTATTGGTGAGCAGGGTGGTGCAGGGTTAACAGTGGGACTCTTATGGGTCTTTTCCAACCTTAATGATCCTATGATTACATACATATATATATATGCGCCTATATATTTAGATTAGAATTTCAAAATCTAAATTTCTAAGTTATTGCTAGTTTATTAACATACAGCACAAGCAAACCTCAAAGAACTCCAACAGTGTTTTTAAGGCCCCAGTTTATCAAATTAAATCTTGGAGCAAGATCTTTGGATAAATACATGCTTAGCAAGCGTGTATCCAGCCAAGTCTGGGCCTGACCTGCTGTGCCATGCTAATTATTGCCAAATGGGCAGGGTGTGCTGGTGTTTGCCACTGCAAGAATCTGCAAGAAACTTTCCCTCTAAAAGCTATCACAGCCTCCATCAAGGGAAAACCTGTCTTTCAGTTCCCTAAACTCAAGCTCTGCATCTCTGCATGGCAGTATTTGCAACCCAGAAGGGATAAACAGGGAGGGAACAGCTGCCTGAGATAAAATAGTAATGCAAGGTACACCTGGCCCAAACTGATCTGCAGAGATCTGACTTATAGGAAGTCAGAAGCAGGGAACTGCAGTGCAAAATTGGCACTGATGTCACTGGGGTGTATTTATAATAAATTATTCTGAAACATATGTACTATAAAATTAAGTATGTGTCTAACTCCACACTCAGTTTCTGTCTTAACAATGTTTTGTGCTCGCTGTCGAGGGAGGCCAGCTGCACTTGCAAATTAGTGTTAATTTTGAAATGCAGCTGTCATATGCAGTGGGTCAGAGTAATGAAAAGGGTTTTAATAAAAATTGAAATTAGTTAAATCAGAGTCTCACAAGTATTTTTTCCACGAGGAACAAAATACTAATACCTCCTTTGTATTTCTCCAGTAATTCAACATTCCAATATCATGTCAGTCACCTTATTTGCATTTTGTCATATTTTGTGGATTATTCAGTATTCAATAGCAGATCCTTCAGAGTCAGTGCAGTGTATCCTCTGAATGCATATTACTGATAGCTCCACAATCAGTATTCTGGACTCATAATGTGGAAGGAATTAACTGATTTTATGTGCTTATGACATTCAGAGTAAAATATCTGAAAAATATTAGAGCAGATAATATCACTGTATGCATGCATAATAGTATGTATCCAAACAATAAAAATTATAGGGAAAATACACACTGCTAGATTCAGTGTACTTCCCCACCAGTAACAAACTAACCAAACTTTAATAACATTTGTGGGTTTTTTTAACAGAGTCTCATTATGGAATATTTTTTCTACAGCCTTTTGTGTCTCTACCTAGGCAGCAATCCTGCCAATTCTTTGATATATGCTTGATTTTCAATATTCATGTAATCCCAGAGGAGTCAGTGGGACTACTCATAGACTTAAACAGAAAGAGATGAAGGATAGAAGACTTAGATTGTCTCCCTGAAAAGAGCTCATCATGACCCTTTGAAATGGCCAAAATCTGTGGAGCATAACAGAAATGTGCTCTTGAGAAAGGAAAAGCTATAAAGCTCAGTTTGGTCCTGATAGGTGCAAGCCCTTTGGAAATGAATGGCAAAATTGATATTGACCAAAGAAGAGAGGGGTCTCTCTCCCTGACTCTGGTGGTAGCCCCAAGGGCTACCAATTTATGTCACCTGGGGGAACATACATTTTTGTCAGTTGTCTTTGTAAGTGCAAATCCAGAATAGTAAAGTGATTATCTAGTTGAGATTAATTTCAGATCTAATCTGCTGGGTTTCCACACTGTGGAACTCCCTGGATATTTCTTGGGTTTGTCCCTCTGTAATCAGATTATTCTATCCATCACAATTGATTTGCTCTGTAATGCATTAAATTGGTGTGATATGTAATCTGCTAACATCTTCTGATGCTTCTTTCCACAGTGCTCCCTCAGTCACTAAACAGTGCCTTGATGTGAAGGTCTTAGACAAAGTAACGTGATGCATTTGCTAGTTGTAGGCAAATACAATAGTGCCAGAAGCATTGCCAGAATCTGTCAAACTTCATAAATTTTTGGACCTTTGAGTCTCCTTGCCCTCTGTCTCCAGAAGCCTATTATCTATTCGAAAGGTACTATCTTTTAGCATTTCAGAGGTTTTAGCATTCACTATCAGCCACTGATTGATTTTGATATTGATATTCTCCTGGAAAAGATGCAAAACACAAAAAAAATCCCCAACCCTGCATCATGTGAATTGTATCAGACAGGAAACCAATTGTTGGACCTGAAATTTCCTGTTTGAATAATAATCTTGTGCCCTATTGTGATGGTAGTCAGATTGACTGAAATAGCCACATAATTAAGCAACATCAAGCAGTAAAGGTGTGAAAGCCTTCACTCAATTGTGTTTTAAGTTTCATGAGTTTCATTCCAGCTAGAGTGGAACAGAGTAGTGAACTTGAGCAGAAGTACCTATTAATTTTTACAGCCAGTTTGACTATTGCACTATAAACCATATTTTCTCGTGCCCAACATTGGTAAAATAAGAAGTATCACCTTTCATACTTGTTGAATCAGAAACACAGAAGAAGTGAGCTACTTTATTGAGATAACTAAGGGTATGCATTGCCTTTTAATGAGACTTAAAATACTCATCCACAGAAGCCGGACTGTGTTGGAGGCTGCAGGATGGAGTGTCTATTTCATTTTAAGGCCTGTATTAAATGATGTAGAAGAGTCAATATAACATCCAGATTACTCATTTGAAGTAGCAGAGAAGAGATGCTTGCATGGTAATGGTTGTAATGCAATAAGTTGTAGGAAATGTCATGGTTTTTCTGTGGAAACAGGCACTGGAATTCAGTGACATAAAACAGTGTGGAGGTCAAGAATTTAGTAGGATTAAAAACTGAACAGAGACACATGTTACACAAACAACCACTGGTGCCATTAATCATGGTAGTGAATCAAGGTTTGGTCTTCCATTTTCAGCCTCTGAAGTTCCATTTTAAAGTTGAAAAAGAAGAAGGTACTTCATCATCTTCTACAATACCCAGACCTCTCTGCAGTGAGAGGCAGCCACAGATGGAGCTGGACCTGCTGTGAAAAATGTCTCCCAATCATTTTTCATCTTTTATAAATCATGTCATTTTACTGACCCACTGTTCCGTTTATGGTTTAAAAAGAGGCTAAATTCAGAATATTATGAAATGGGTATAATAAGATAAGAGCTAAAGATGCAGCTTTTTGTGCAGCAATCTCTGGGCTGAGCTTTGGAAGCTTCTTGACTTTCCTGTGACAAGATCATCAGGGAATGCTTGGGAACACTTTAAGAGATTTGCTGCTACCAGGCAAGGACAAGGTAAGGAAGCTGCTTTAGCAGCTTCAAGGAGCCTGATCAGCTGCCTTTGTTACAGTTGCCCCCTGAAAGGCTACTTGGAGAGGGCCAAGTAGCCTTTCAGGTGCTCAGCTAAGAAATATATAGGAGTTCAGCTCCCAGACCACAGCTAATAGATAAAGCAGTTTATACAAATGGGGACAAAGAAGAGGGACTCAGGTCAATTTTTCTGCTGCAAAAGTCTCAGACATGGTGTTAACACATGTCGTTTCCCTGGCAAGCTATCCATGCCAAGGTAGAGGCTTTGACACAGAGTAAGTTGCAAATGGTGGATGCAGCCCTGCAAGTGTCCTTAAGCTGCAGGGAATGCCTGGAATCTCTTTCTGAGGCCAGGAGAGATGGCCCTATGTCCTGCAGGAGCTGTGCTGCCAAGTGGAGGAATTACAGGAGAACAGCATCAAAGAAGAGGAAAGCGAGGAAGAGAGGACCTTCTCTGAAATGAACAGTTTGAAGCACTGAACCCCATCTGCAAGAGCGGGGCAGGCGGTGCTCTCCCCTGGTACTAAGGTAAGTGCAACCTCTGGAGAAAGGTGAAGGTTGGAAGTCAGCGACCTCTGATGCCAAGAGAAAGGCTTCTGCCCCACTTAAGGGCTTGCAACTGCCAAACAGGTTTACTGGCCTCAGATTTTGAAGAGGATCACGGGTCTGTTGTCTGCACAACTGATGACATGTGGTGACGTGCATGTTACGTCTGTTGGAGGCATCCAGGAGCACTGAAAGAGGCAAGTAGCTCTCTCTCTGTCAGAGCCTGCTTTATGCTAGAGCTTGAAGCTGGGACAGCTGAATCTCTTGCTGGCTTTTCTCTTGTTCTCTTGTGCCATGGGGTAGAATGGAACAAAGCTGTAAATTATGGAAATATCAGTTTTCACTCAGTTGGTCTGGATGGAATTTCTCTGAGCTCTGCCAGTTACCATTGGAACAACTTAATACATCCTTCAAAATCAGCATTGCAAAAAAGTCTTCCTGGAACTACAAAGCCTCCTCACTTCAAATGAGAAGTATTTGGACAATGGAACAGTGATATTCTTTGCTTTGTACAGCAGGGCAAGGTACACGTTTAGTTGTTCAGGCTTTTTTACCCCTAAGCTGAGGTTTCTCCTGTTTATTTGCTTTAAAGATGCTTTGTGAATTGGCAAAAGATCTTACAAATGTTCTACATATTTTTATTCTTGTTTTAAATGCTTCCAGTTCTCTTTCAGTGTTCAAGGCAGTATACAGTTCAAATGATTTCATTCATGCTGAAAAAAAAATCCCATTCACTGTTTACAAGAAACATTTACTTGGATGAGTAATTTGAAGTTTTTATTGGTAAACAAGAGTTCAATGGATAAATCCACCTATTCCCCCAGGATAAGTACTTGGAGTATGAGATTACAGCTACAACATATTTTAAATGTTCAGTGTCAGTCATGAGTACAAAAAAGGCCGTGTGCTTCCTCTCTTTACACAACCTGCATATCCTTAGGAAATGTTGACATTAGGATATGTCCTGTCAGCAGTGGCCAGACTCAGCCACCCTGACTAACTTATGTGCTTACATCACTTCTTTCAACCTCTGAGATATATTGAAATATAACTTGAAATCTAATGGCTTAACTGTGCTCAGAAAATGTGATGCAAACAGAGATTCTCCTAGGAGTACAATACATCAAAGGAACCTTTTCACTAGAGTGTCCTTCAGAGTATCACCAGAAGTTCCTTTAATTGAAGTGTATTCTGCAGACAAAATCTAAAAATGTGGGACACTAAAGGAAAAAGCAAAATTTATGGGAAGTGAAACATATTGGAGAATTGGTTTTGGTTTTCTTGTTTTACGTGTGATTTTCCTTTTTTATATTTGATTTGCTGGGAAATGTTGTATCTCTGTTCTTGTGATTTTTTTTTTTTTTTTAATTTTTCCCTGACAATTTGTCATTTCCACTGCTGGCTTTAAGTTACAATATTACAAATAAGGTAAGTACCCTGGAATGTACGTAACAAAACACTTCCTTACCTGCCATGCAATATCAAGCAGTACATGGCCTCATAGAGGTCCCATTTAGGTTTTTTTTTGCTTGGGATTCTAGTGTGCAATGAATTGCAGGTCTGTGTTTCTTGCTCATCCACCTTTAAAACACTTTTAATAGCACTATGAAACTTTTATTGAATAGTATGTAATTAATATTAGTTCTTGGTAAGAATATCTGCTAGCGAAATTTCACCACCTTGTTCAAGGATACCTTCTGCTTTGGGTAAGACTATGTAGTGTCCAAATTATAAAAGAAATCTTGTCAAAGCAGTGTATTTTTACTACTTGTGTGCTCTGTTCATGGGCTTCCCAGCTGATTTTTCAGCAGAAATCCTGTGCTATCGTAGTTCAGCTGTGGAATTTCTTTCGTTCATCTCTGTCACTTAATACACTACTAACACACCTTGATTTGGCAAACCAGATGAGTCATGCAGAAACCTCTATCCAGCTATGGTTCTTTCAATTCACAGAATCAAGTGCTTTTTAAGGCCCATCTTTTCTACCCAGCATAAATATTCCCAAGCATCACCTCATTTCCTCGTAATGACAACAGTTGTCTCTAATTTCTGATCAGTTTTTTTATTCCTACCACAATTGTCAAAAAAATTGTTTCCAAAAATGAAGGAGAACAAGTATTTTAAGAATATTCAGGTTTTATTGTGGTGGCAGTGTAACAACTGTGAGGACTCGCGGCATCACTTAAATCAAATATTAAATTACTGGTTTTATGAAGTTGTAAATTTTGTAAACAACCTACTTGGGGATGACAAATGTCTGTTCTTCACATATTAGTCATATAAGACACTGCTGAGTCTGGGTCATGAAGTTAAAGAAGAAAGGAAAGGGTCTGAATCTTCATCTGTTGAAGTCCCATGGGTGTAAGTTCAATAAGAACAGTACTACCCTCTTTGGTTCCTTAGATATTGTTAATCTATATTTAAAACCTGTGTTTTAATTAAACTTGAAAATTAATTTGCTTTAATGTCTGGGTAAAACAGATTAAAATTAATAAAGTCTGACCCCCTTATGGGTTACCATGACTGAATAATTACTTTTCAGCAGCACAGGACAGATTGTACTGGACTTTCTGGCACAAGTTAACAGTAAAAAGTCAAAGGAAGTCCAGGAAATACCAGAAATCTTGAACTGCATTAGAAGTTTAGGTTTTCAGTTTCTTTTTATGTAAATTGAAAAGGCATGTGCTAGGCTTTGTCACTGATAATAATTATGGAAAATTACCTGCATAAATTGAATATAGGAATATTCTAATTTGGAGCTTGAAACTGACTGCCAGAAAATTAGTTCCTAAGGATGGTGCTCTTTAATAATAATGCTAATTCAGGTATCACCACCTGGTCTCCTAAATCCTTTCAGTGCCTTTAGGAAGCTACCACTGTTGGCTACAACTGTTTCTTACCGTTCCAAGTGTATTCATGGCTGAAGTCTCATTTAGACTCAGCTGAAAAAGGAACCACCTACAAAGAGACACGTGGTGGTGTTTTGGCTGCAGATACTGGCAGTTTAATGAACTGAAAGCACCTCAAAGGAAAATCCTGCGGAATGAGAGCTTTTTTTTTTTTTTTAATTGGGGAAATAAAATTCATGAAGGCTTACATGAACCTATAGTTCTTCAAAGAATGATACTCACATTGATCTTCAATGCTAATGAATTTCCTTGTACAGCTACTTTCCAGAAAGTGGACTTCTACCAGCTGAAGGTGAAGGCCTGATGTTTGAGGCATCCCTGCCTAACCAAGTGCTGCCCTGCATGGAAAGGACCTTACTGTTTCAGGAGAGGGACATGTGGCAAGTTCTGAAGCTGACAGCATCCCAACCTGTGCCTCTGAAACAGCATCTGAGTGCTTCCCTGGAGCAGGGTCAGCCATCTGCCCCTCCTGCTCCAGGGACAGGGCATGCAGGGGTGCCAAACCATGGGCAGGGGCCGTAGGATGCACCTGGGATTCCCTGTGGACCACAGCAGCTGCAACCTGCTGGATTTGGGCAAGGCCAAACTATGGACATCCCTGCTAGCACAGCAGGACTGTGAGCACAGTGGGGGTTCAGTACCTCATCACAGGAGCTGACGTGCTGGAGAGCTTGGATCTCTCTCTGCAGCAGGTGCTGCTACTTGCTCCTTCAGTTTTTTTCTGCCCACACACTGACCCTGACTAGAACTTAGCAGATTGTGTAGTTCAATGAGGCTGTAATAAAATGTAGTAGGATTGCAGGTAGGCTGCTTTCTGCTACAGTAGTGTTTAATGGGCTCAGATTTGTCATTATCCTTGGTTGGTAAAGCTCTAACCAGCAAAGCCCATGGCCATTTGCTAAAAGAAGGGGTGATGTAGAGGTGCTTTTGCTTCTTTATGGCCCTCATTTCTCCAGATGCACTATTTCTTCATGTTCACCCTGTGCAAGTAGTCTGTCTCAACACCCTTTGTATTCTTTGGAGGGGAGCAGAACAGTGAGAGAACGAATTCCTTCAATGCTAGAAGCTGCTGGATAGATTTACCCAGAAAATAGGATTTGTTTAGCATAAGGAAGAGAAGCTCTTGAGGACAATTCATTGCTCTGTCCCCCCACCTCACATGAGGGCACAGAGAAGACTGAGTCAGGCCCGATGATCTATATGCATCCCTCCCAACTCAGCTTATTCTGTGAGACTCTTGAACGTGCATAGTGATAGGAGAGGCAGCAGACACAAGTCAAGGGAAATAGATGTCAGGCATGAAGAAAATGCTTTCCCCCTGAGGGTGATCCTGTGCTGGAATGGGTGCCAATGGAGGTACAGCCTCTACTGAATGCATTGGAGGACCCGGCCCTGTGCAACTTGACCTCACTCAGCTGGTTTCTCCCAGCCTAAATTCCTCTGTGGAATCTTCAGTTTGATGCTGCTAAATGGATATCTGGCTGATTTTTGTGTTCAGTAACACACCTTTTGTTATTCCACCTGGTACAGCCCAAACTTCCCCTGTCTGTATTTTCACTTAGAGCAGTGGAGGAATGAAGCACTGTGAAACAGGCTTCTCTGAAGTTTCTAGTAATGCAGGATGTCAGTCTATTTATAACAACATCTGTAGCTCAGGAGACCTTTGATAACTTCATTTCAGAGAATATATATCTTTTCATCTGATCTGTCTCCCATACTCAGTGTGATGTTCCCTGTTGCACTGCATTTATTCAGCATGTAGTGCCTATTTTCCAGAGACAAGCAACAGCATAAATTCACTTATCATAACTGGTGATTTTAAAAAAAATGCAAAACCAGATGTTGAAGGTTAGTCAGGGATAACTTGTTTTGAAGGAGGGAGAAAGCAAGTGCTGAGCCTGGCCCCAGTGAGTCAGACTGCACACTATGACTGAATAAGCCTGACCTGGCAGGATCTCTTTCTCTGGTCAAAGCCAAAGGGTCGTGTGGAGGGGGGCTCTGTGGCTCAGATGGGGTGTAACACCCAGCAGCCTCAGCACTGGTCTTGGTGTGACACTGATTTTTGCTGCCTTATACTGAAAATTCTCCTATTTGTATTTTCTCCCATCCTAAAGCTATTCAAAACTTTTTTTCTGCCAAAGCAGATATGTATTATACATGGCACACAGCACAAAGCACTTTCTTTTTAACTTTCAGGGAATCTGTTAGTGCCAAAACATAAACTGCTTAAGAAGGAGGAGGAAAACTGGGGTAAGTGATATTTGGCAAGAGCCACATGTTCCATTTGTTTGCACAACAATCTCTGTGCTGACTTACAGCTTCAGAGGCAGCTGTGTAAATACGGGGCTGTGATGGCTGAGGAATCCAAGAGACAAGCTGTGGAAAAATAACAGATAAAACCAGACATGTTCTGGATGCCACAGGGTAAGGCAGAGTTGAGCTATGCCACAGACATTTTACTCTGATGCTACAACACCTTCAGTATCCTTTCTTGGAACATCTTTGCTGTTACTGCTGGGGTGTGTGTTGTGGTTTGGTTTTTTGTTTGCCTTTTTTTTTTAAAGGACTTGAAATTAAAGTTTCATTGTAAAAGAAACTCAAACCATTCCTGAAAACGTTAAGACTTTCTGATGCACTCTGCCAAACTCTGCTTTGCCAACTGACCTTTGTGCTCCTGAGCACAAGGGCCAGGAAGCCTTGAAGGTATCAGCTTGTGGTGTTTGCTGGCTTCTTATACATTGGATTTACTCATTTGTTTTGTGAAGCAGTCCTAGGAACTGAAACTTATGCATTTAATAACTGTTGGAGCTGCTGCCACCCAGTCCCTGTGGGAGCTAACCTTCCCCAGATAAGGCCAGCACAAGCATTTTCTTACAAAGCTGAGCTAATGCCTGCAGCCTGCTGAGCAAGTTAAGCCTTGGCAGGCTTTCTAATTTCTTTTTGCTTCTGATAAAGCAGCAAAAAGATCATGGGCATAAAGAGGCAGACTGGATTAGAAAATGTTATCTACTGGACTTTTAAATTGCAAATATTAATCTGTAAAGCATATTAATTTCTATGTAAGTTTTCCAGAATTAAGAAATTTTATGAAGCAACATTATTCAGCAATGTTGTGAGCCAGTTTACAGGTAAATGATACACCTGAGCAATTCATCTAACTCTCAGTTTTCAAAACACTGTCTTTATCTTCTTTGATCAGGGTGTTACCTTTGTCTTTCTTAAAGACATTCTCATGACTTCTCTGCATTGATTTTTAGCTTATAATAGAACAAAAAACTTCCCCTTGTCCTCTGCGTCAGATAATGCCTCTGCTGATTACACTCTTAAATTATTCTAGAACAATGTGTATGATATTATTTCATCCTAGGATTCTCAGTTCTTCCATGTCTGCTACACTTCATAAAATCCTTCTCCATCCTACCTCTCCCTAAACCACTGGTCCAACAGGCAGATGCATTTAACTTGGTGCCGTAGTTCAAAAGCTCAGCACGCATGTCTTAAATAGGCTGCAAACTGTGGAAACATTCAGTTTCTCTTTTGATGCTTGCAAATTTCATCCCTTTTCTCCAATTTTGGAATAAAATTGATCTAAATATATGCAGAAATCCCCAACTGGACTGTTTTTGTCTTGTTTTGGGCAGAAGGACAAAGGCAGTTCTCATAATAATTTGAACTGTTTACCATCAAAAATTTAAGGAAAATCCCTTCAGAAAAAAATGTGTTGCTACCTTATGTAGTAAAGGGGAGTTTGTTTGCTCATTTGCCTTTGCAAGGCACATTTAAGTGGCATTATTTGTCTTTTAGCAGCACAATTGTCATTTCTGCATTTCTATGTTGTACAAAAATTTTGATTATTTTTTTTCCATGCTTGGTACAATTTTATTTTTTTCTCAAATGAACTATCATGAATCATAAAATTCTGTGAGAAAAAAAATATATTAATCAGCTGATGGAGTTAAGCAAATATATATGCTCTGAATTCTTCCTTTCAGGTCAGGATTGTATTTGGAATTATAGGAATTATAGGTATTACAGGTATTATAGGAATACCTCTTCATTCCCTTTCCAGGGAGATCTCTGCTCACACTGCAGAGGTGAGCCTGTGCTTCAACTGACTCTCTCTCTGTAGATATGGGGGAAAATTCGAGGCAGAAACTGGTTTCTAACTATAAAGAAATAAAATGAATTATATTTTCTATTTTTCTTCCAAGGAGAACAGTATTTTCTTGTGAGATCCCTCTGAAACTGTGTGAATTGAGATGGGACAGGACATTTCTCTGTATTAAATCAAATAACAGTTTGCCTGAGCAAATCAATCTATGAAGCACCTCTAAAGCAGTTTACTGGGTCCTGATCCGATGTTGTTGATTGGTCTCAGTGAAAGATGTGAACCTTAAGGGCATGCTTCTATGTGGAGTTACTTTAAGGAAAAAATAACTCTGTTGAATTGTTGGATAACTCCATGTGCAGACCTGCAGGATAAAGCTTTTGATGGTTTGGATCCAAGCAGCTAAATAGATGTGTTGATACCAGGTTTCCTGGTGGATGTAGCAAAAAACTATTTATCCAGTTACAGCATTCTGTTTTGATTTTGGAGAGAGGACAGGTCAAAATACAAGGTAATAGCCTGTAAAATGGGCATAGTTAGTCTTTCCACAGAGCCATCGATAGGTAAACGCCCAAAATTTCAAAAATATTTTGCCTTTATATTTAAAAATGGTGTTCATCCCCATTTTATAGGTGAGGAAACTGAGGCATGTTGAATTTTAGCAGCTGCTTGATATCAGAAACCTGGAAAAGGGCAGATTCAAAAATAACAGTTGGGTCTGGAGAGCAGTAACTTAATCACTGAATAATGTTGTCTTAGAGCTAAAAGCCTGGAGGAAAAAGCTGAAATGTCTTTCTTCTCAAGTCTGTCTTTACCCATGTCTGCTTATCAGAGTCACTGAGCTGGAAAACTATGAATGCTGCAGTACAGCATGAATGAACTAAGTTGTCTCTTGAGCAGTGAGTGCATTTCCCAGCTGGGTAGGACACTGCAAAGCTTTTAGGAGTTTCCAGCACCATTTCACTGAAGCAGGATCCTCCTGAGGACGTCCTCAGTTGAATGTTGTTTTTCTTTTTCTGTGTCTGAGGGACATAACAATCTCCTGTTTCTAGCACAGCATTTGCCAGAGCCTGTGTCAGGATGCATAAACAGAAGTCTCTGGTGCAAGAGGAGGTGTTTCAGAGCTTCAAGACTGCAAGAGGAAAAGGTATTCAACTACTTACATGGTTATGTCTTTATTAGCTGAACACGAACATTTGCTGAAACCAATAGGAAGAAAAAATTGCAAAGGGCAGTGCAGATAAAATAAGCACCTGTGTGATGAGACTGCTGCTGTTTTCAGTTATTAGACCAAATTAGATCAGTCCTTTGCTACTTTAAAAAATAAAAAAATCCCAAAAGTGAAACAGAACCACCCATCACACTAAAACCACACCCCCCAATCACTCTGCAGCCCTGACATTTCAAACTAACTCAACTTTGCACCAAGTAATCAGAGTTTGTCTCCTGCCCCAAGGCTCCAGAGGAGGATACAGTAAACCTTGCTCTCCTTTGAGGTGGCTCCAAGCTTCTTCTCCAGCTGCATTTTGACATGAAATGGAGATGGTCAGATTGCCTTCTGGTGCCTGTCTGGACCAGTAACCACTGATGGTAGCTTGTTTCTCTGGCAATATTCAGAGGTGATGTGCAAAGGGAAAGGAGTTAACTGTTTGACAAGGGACAGCTTTATTTCCAGGCTGCTGCCAGGCTAAAATCAGTTGAACTGCATGAAATAATGTGCGCTGGTTTGTAAAAAGGGTTGGAAAGCCATGACACTGATTGGCAGTGAAAAGCCTACAAAGCAGCACACATCAATGGAGTAATTGACTGCTTCCCCCACATAAATGATTTTTCTCCTTGCCATACTCTTCATGCACTTGAGCAAGCTGGTTTCCTACTGATGGAACATAGCAAACTTAAATAATTTTCTGAAAGCTTTGTAAGACATGAGACAGAGCTGGGGTGAGAGGGTCTTTAAAGATATTATTAGTAATACTAATAGCAATAATTTAGCGAAAAAGACACTGTCTTTTAAATTGTACAAGGAGAAAAATTTCCCTTACAGGAATTCAATCAAGCAAGAGGGCAGAACAGTGCTGACTTTGCAGATCCAATGCACCCATCTCCTTGTATCCATCTCCTTGTATCCATCTGCCTGCTTCACTCCCAGAGCTGCTGGGTAGCTTGCTCAGCATCGCTTCCTTGAGTGTTGTTCATTTGTTTCCAGGGATCTGGCATTTGAATTTTGGAAAGGTGAAAACTCTTTTGTTGAGCTCCTGCTGGCCTTGGTTGTTATAAATGATTTTTCCAGCAAATGTTGCCTTTGCTCCCCTTATAGGGAGGATCAGGTTTTCTTAAAAGCCCAGCAGGAGTGTGTGCAACTTTTATATCTGAAGCAAGCATACATGCAAGGCACCTGCTGTGCAGCTGGGGCACTGCCCTCCAGCCAGGCAGAATTAACCTGCACTGCAAGATTAAAGGATAACCCTGAGCTTGGCGAGGACCTCAGAAAAGCAGAATTCTTCTCTCAGAGCAACACCATGCAATAAGCAGAGATAAGTCTGAGCCACAGCACCAGGTCTGGAGCCAAGCTGTTGTGAAGTTTGGCCTGCTCAGAGGTAGAGCTGCTTCATAAGCCTCTCCACAACAAAAACTTTGAGGTTTCCCTTTCACTGTTCTGGACTCGTAATCCCAGGCATTCGGTTGACAAGTGTGTTCACCTTATGGTTTTTCTTTGATCTGTTGCAAGCTAAAGGGGCAGTGTGGGGTTTGGAATTTTTTGTTCAGCATTGCTTTAATCTTCAATTCATATGCTATTCTTATGGGCTTACACAAGATTTTGTGAGCTTCTGT
The DNA here is from genome assembly GCA_013397195.1 of Hylia prasina. Taxonomy (NCBI): domain Eukaryota; kingdom Metazoa; phylum Chordata; class Aves; order Passeriformes; family Sylviidae; genus Hylia; species Hylia prasina. The sequence continues at coordinate 744,166 of VYXD01007950.1, forward strand.
CATGACAAAATTTAAGGAGGCTCTTGCCTACTGGCTATGCAGCTGCACTGTGGGATCAAAAAAAAAAAAAAAAAAAGAATCCGGGTCCCTTTGTGTGGGAATGAAGCCTTGTTTAAGTGAAAGTATCTTTGAATGCTTTCCTAGATTCTTTCCATAACCACCACTGGGTTGTACAAGGCAAGGAAGTGGAAGTGTTCTCTCTTTGGAAACTGTTTTCCAGGCAGGGACAGGAGCATGCACCAAGAAGGCAAAGAGCAGGAAGTGCAAGTGTCTTGCTGGGAGTTTCCCTCTGCTCCCTGTCTCAGTTTCTGCTCTTCAATGGGACACAGGCCTCACAGGTGGCACAGATGCAGAAAAACCCAGCATCAAGGACAAGCTGCCAAAGCTGATTGCTGGGGTCTGGTACTTCAGTGGGGCATGTGACTGCTGAAGGTCCCTCTCCTCTCTGTCCAAAGGGCTGAAGAGGATATAACAGATCCATTTACTCAGTGTGAAGACAAGAGTTCAATGACATGTCTTGAGGGATCACACTAAATTGATATTGCAGAAGATAATTAAATTGTGTGGCAGTTTATCACAGGAGATGCCTAGATAATCAGGATTTCAAAGGCCTTTAAATCATGGGTTTGTAGCCTAGCTGTATTTATGAACTCTAAGGAACTCCTGTGGATTTTGCTTGGCTGTTAGATTCCATGGAGGAGCAGTCAGTTTCTGTCCAGTTCCGTGACCCCACCTCATTAGAGATGAGGAAGTACTGACCTGGCTGCAGGCAGCCAGAGGCTCTCTTGCTTTCAAATCCCCATCTGAAATTTCACAGAGGGTTAAAACCATCAAGTGTTTAAGTGAGTGCCTTTTCTATTCACAACTTCTCCTTTCCTTTGTCAGTTATTCCCTCTACACTTTCTTCTCCTTAACCAAAACAGGAAACATTGTCTTCAATTCCTGTATGATTCCCTCTCATGTTATGCTGGTTTCTGCTAGTGGAAAAACAGAGCAGCAAAACCTTATTTTCCAGAAGGAAAATAACTTCTGAGTCAGGCTCCTGATTGCAGGGGACAAGACCAGATTTGCTGGGAAACTTTAAGCAAAAAGTCCTGGATGATGCTTAGCATGCTTTTCAAACCAGCTTTTCCTAGCTAGATCCCAGGGTGCAACACCATAGGAGACACCAAATCTCTGAGACACACCTGATTTTGTTGCCTGAATGATGTTGTTTTTCATTCTTTCTATCAGCAGATTGACTCAAACCCCTCAGCCACAAGTTAGGATTCAAAAGGATTTTTAGTAAATTAATCCATGTGGTCAATAAAGCACCTCCAATATATCCTAGGTGTTCTACCTGATCCACTTGGATGCTTCCTGTACCAGCACATTACTTCTCCTTTTCTCTGTGTCATCCTCTTGGTATTTTTTAATTCCTGCCCTAGTCATGCACAGATGCAAATTTCTACCTTAGGCTTCCAGACCTGTATTAGCATATGTCAAATTTGTCACGGTGACCTGGACCCTGGGAGCCCAGAGCATCACAGCCTGAGAGAGCTGGGACTGTCTGTGTTTGTCTTGAACATTGATCCAGGACCTTAGAAATCTTCTTTCCTCAGGATGACTTTTTCCTAATTAATGGCTGTAGATGATGAGGTGTGCATACACACATATGAAGAGAAAGGCAAACACAAATGTTTGTGCAGTTAGCAGCTGCTTTCATACAAGTGTATTTTGCATGTGCAGCTTCAAGGTTTCCCGCCTGATTACAGACCTGTCATTTGCACTGGGCTCATATATTTTAACCCTGATAGGTATCTTTTGTGATTTTTTTTCTTCAGTCAATTATCTCCCAGTTCCTGAATTAAGAAATTTTATATTTAAAACTATTATATTTTTCCTGAAAGAAGAAGGAATACTGGAAAAACATGGCACAAATATCTTTTTTACCCTTTTGGTATCCATAAGCTAATGTGTTGAAATGAATGAACCCCTGTCTGTTAAGTTCTGTCAAGATGTAAGGCATTAAGAGTGTTATTTGAAATCCATAAAATAAATAAGGTCTCAAACTCAGGACCCAGCTGCATCAACATGAAAAAGCTGTTGTACTTCATACATCTTGCTATCATTTAGGCTTTTCTAAAAGTGGATTCAGTAATTGTTTCCTACTTTCAAATAATATGCTGGAACTGTGAATTCAAAATCAGCCAGATTTAGCAATTCACTAATAAGACAATGTCAAGAACTCTGTATTTCAAACTCTCAGTTGCAGGAATGATGCTGCAGTCAGAAATGCTTTGCACACTTTCATAGTCCTGCAGCTCCCATCTGTGTATGTGTAAAGCTTAGATTTGCAAAACACCTTGTTAAGGTTCAAGCATCAAACACATACAAGGGAAGAAATGGCAGAATTAAGGCAGTCTTGTGCAGGTGTAATTTGCTATCCACACCTTTCTTGCTGATGTATATATGTTCCTGTACAGTCTATAAAGATATCAACTATCCCTTTTTTGCCTAAACTTTCTCTGGGAGTTAATTAGGATTGTAGAGTGAAGGACAATAATAAAAAAATATAGGGGCCCTGCCTAAAAAATTTGGAAGGTATGGAAGTGCACAGTCTGCATGTTGTGTCTGAGCCCATTCTAGATCCCCTGCTCTGCCCAAGTGTGCTGAATCTGAAGAGTATTAATTGTCTTTGACATCACTGACCTTCTGTGAAACTGGGTTGAAAATGCCCAGCAGGTTCATATGTTGCTAAGGCAGAGAGGTGGGTGGATGGATGGATGGGTGGGTGGGTGGATGGATGGATGGATGGATGGATGGATGGATGGATGGATGGATGGAGGCTTTGACTGACCTCAATTTTATTAATCTTTTCAATTATCTGTAAAAGACAAATATTATCCCAAATAACTTATTTTTTCTTACACAACAGATTCTTGTGAGGTAAGAAATTTGAGTCAACATTTTCATTGACAGTTGTATATTTGTACTCTTGATTTTTCTGAGTGCCTTGTTTAAGGAAGCTGGCATGTGGAAGTGCTACATTGCATTACATTTGCAATCAACAGGACAGCGTAATGTTAAGTAGTCACACAACATCAGACCTATAAAATCTTAAATTAGGCCAGAACATGCTGATGATTCATCAAGATACTGTAGGGATAAGTGCCAGGGATAACCCCTGGGAAAATTTATAATGTTCCTTTTACTGAGGCTTGGCAGGCAATGTTGAGATCTTGGAGCTTTATTCTAAGCAAGAATAAAGCAGTCTATTGCACTCACTCACCTCTGTCTGGACATGTTCCAGATGAGGTATGTTCCTATAAGCAAAAAAGTTTCTCATTGCAGCTGAAGATAGTGCTGTTTTGAACACAAGGCAACTATTTCCCACAGGGATGGTATGAATGGAAGAGAGGAGAAACAAGAGGCTGGACAGTCTTAATTCAATATTCAAATTCAAAGTATTTTATTTGCAACTGCAACAAAAGTTCTTAACCAATGAACATTGTTCTTATATGTTTAAGAACAAATATAAAGTCAATATTTTTCAAAAGCTTGTTTCATGTGGCCCCTACTATTAAAGACTTCCAGCAAGTGACCTATATATAACTTCCAGTGAAAATTTTAAAAGGCAGCTGTCATAAATCCCCAGAGCTGGGGAGAAAGGAGGGAGTAGGAAGGGGGAACCATGATCTAATAAGTCACTTCATCCACCAGACCCGTACTGACAAAAACCCCCCACCAATAAATCACAACAGAAACCCCAAAAAAACAAACCCCGAAAGACTTCATCATGTTACAAAAACAAGCTTTTTTTTTCATATCTCATCATCTAGACTATACAGAAGCATTTTCATCCTTGAAAGTTTGCTTTAGCTCTAGTTTGTCTCTTTTTCACTGTGGAACTGATGCTGGCCAGAACACCGACTTTTTTTTATTATTATTAAATGTTATGTGTAGTTTATTCACCATGAGATGTCCATAAATACAAGATCTGCCAGCAGGTCCCAAGATGACAAAATATAAAAGGATTTTCAAATTATGGTCCTGTCCTCCAGAACTGAAAAACACATTTTAGAGACAAATAGACAAATCTTAGTTTTAAAAATGAGGCCTTTTTTCATGCTGGCAAGCTTGTTAACAAAGAAAAAAGATATGCTTTGCTGTCTAACTGACCATGGCACCCAATATAAAGTAAAAATTAATGCCAGCCAAAAACTTGAGCCCAGCACATTCAGAGACAGTTAAAGAGTGTGATAGTTCCTAACTGTTTCACTTACTGTAGGACTAGGGTTGAGGATTTACACATCGAGTCCGAGTTTCTCCCATGATAGCCTCAAAAATCACTGATTCTCTTCTCTGCATGCTTTATGGTACAAATGATGACAAGGATTATATGGATATCTAACAACTCCAGTAAGATTTGACATAGTTTGGTGATCTACCCACACAGAGAAATTTGCCTGTCCCTTTCCCAATGTACTCGTGAGGCAGGAGGATTAATTAATTCCCTTTGAAAAGAGCAACTTGAAACAGAGCTGATTTGCAGATTTCCTCTTAACGACCCACAAGTACATGTCTATGGTCATGTGAGTCATTTCCAGCAAACCTGGAACAGCTGGAGAAAGAAAACAGAAACAGGGATCATATGACTCACCCTCACGTCAACTCAGAGAAAAACAGAGATAAAGTTCACGAGCTCCAGAAAGTAAGAAAACTACAAGGGTTGTATTTGTGAACCTGGTCTTTGCCCCCTTGGTAGCAGAAATAATGGGGACTGAGAAAGAGCGACTGAAAGATTAAGATTTTATAAACTTTATTACTGGTGTTGATAGTCAAAAAGTTACTGACAAATAATTTTCAGTACAAATTTTAGAAGCAGAAAATATCAGCAGTATGCAGAGCCAAATAAAACAAGTCATCCATCAAACTGCAAAAATCCTGTGTACCCATCCTTTACCTTTAAAACAATGTTTTCTTCCTTTCCTGATTTATTTTGCTTTTGCAGACTGACTCCCGTACTCTGCTGTGGAATTTTACTCTTCCCCTAGAAAAAGAGAGCAGTGATCTAGCAGGTATCAGGGTCCAGCATGACCCTAGAGATGTACAGGTATGTCCTGTGTGTGACAGAGGAACCTTTAACCTGGTACTGCTGACAGTGTGCTACACCTCTTCATGTTTTTAGAGGTAAAAACAGTGGGATCCATCTCGTCCTTATTCCATCATAATTCAGGTCTGAAGCTGTTGGAGGGAGCAAGAAGATGGGCTAACAGAGGGTTAACCATGAACTTTACATTTATGGCATCAAGAACCACAGCAGCTTTAAGGTAAATAATTCCCTTTCATGTTCCCATGCTGGTTTGTATCTACACAAGCTGTTGTGTCCTCATGTGGGCACAAATGAAGAACCCTTGGCACATCAGCCTGTCTTGCCTTGCCACTCCTCTGAGCTGGCAGCGTGACAAACAGCAGAGTTCAAAGTATAGTTCTTTCAGAAGTCAGTGGCCTAGGTCAGATGTTGGCCTTGCCAGTTTTTCATATTGATACTCTTTGAGATAAGAGAGAAGATGGCCCTGAACTTTGAAGTCTGGTAAAAGACATGAACTTTGAAGTCTGGTAAAAGACATGGACCAGGCAGTGGATTATACAAGGAAACATTCATGTAATTTGTTTTGGACTCTGGGATAAGATAGCCAGGCTGTAGTCAGAACGAAATAAAGCCCCTTTGTGAAAGATTGGCTTATCAATATAGTTAGCAAGTTATTTTGCCTACAAGTAATTACTTTAATTCCAGCTGATTATTTTGTTTATGATTTTCTGTTTTGCCGAGAGCAGTCCTTATCCATAGGAGTAAGGAAGAGATTGGTCACAGTCGCAGGTGCAGTAATTTGAGTTATAGATAGAGTACTACTATGAGACTGAGTTTAGGTACTTGTCTGAGGGCTGGATCACAGGCTCTAAAGTATGTATTTACTACATCTGTAGGAAATTTGTCAGCCAAAAGTATCATGGCCTATCTTAGCTGTAAGAGTGATGCTGGATTTGTTCCTCTTGTTGTATGGAAAGGGCACTGAAGAGCGCTGATTTTATGGAAAGCATAAAACAGGATCTAGGACCAAAGTCAAAGAAAGTTATCTGACTTAATAGCTACTGCAATCGATTCAATAATCCCTGCATATTGGCCCTCTGCAAAAGGAGTTTTCATTGTGGAATATGGCACATGTTGAAAGGGAGTCCTACCCAAAATAATTTTATCCAGCTTCAGTTAAATAATGCTTGACAAGGCAATCCAAAGAGTAGTTTGGCAGATTCAGTTTGGGTTCAACATCTGTTGATTTGGAGCCACACAGGGAAAAACCCCTTCATATAACCTGTTGCTTGTAGGGTGAGCAAACTCAAGAAGAGGAAATGCAGTTATTAGGGAATATGGCAAAACCTGGGGAAGTAAACAGCTCGGTGCTGAACAAATGGATGGAGAGTACGCAAAGATACCTAGCAGCATTTCTTGGAGGCACAAAGTAAGATCATCAAGACAACATGAAGGAAGTTGATTCTTAAAGATAACACTAAGGGTAGAATATTTTGTGGTTTTCCTTCAGTTTCTTAAGTCTTGGATATCCATAATGACATACAGGAGTGTACCTTAGTAACTGTAGTTTGCAATAGGATTTTATTGGGTTTTGCTTTTACCCAGTAACTTTATTTCCAATACTTCAATGGTTTTACTTTCAACTATAATCAACATGAATTTTCCCCTTTAAAGATAATCTGCTTTAAGAGAAATGCTGGGGTAACTTTGACATGAACAGGGCATATTGATTATCTTCCACACCCACACTCACACATGGGCCATGCATTCAGGACATGCATTTCCCGAGACATCCTGGAGGCTACCTTGACTGCCACCAGGGTAGTTTGCTACCTTGAAACTACACCATTAAAGCCATTAAACAACTACTCTGCTACACTGTGACCACGGTAGTCTAATGGATGTCAGATGTCACCAAGTATTTCCTTCACTGCTTTGTTCAGAGACAGTGGCAATCTGGAGATGCACAGTTTCATAATCTGCTACATTTGGAACTACTAGCTTTAAATTAGTTCATACTGACAATCAACAAGAAAAATTCTTTCAGCTTCCCCAGCACTTGAGCTTGAAGAAATCACAATGAGTATACAGATTTTGTCACTGTACGTAAATCCTAAGTATATCTGAAAGTCTCTGGCCTGGGATGTGTATTTTGCCAAGTCTTGAGGAATGGGTTGAGGGTTGGTACCATGAAAAGCAAAGTTTCGAGGATAAATCTTTCTTCTAATGTGTTAGTCAGTGGTCCTCTGACAAGAAGCAAGGAGTTAAAGGGACATTTCAATGACCAAGTGTCTTCAACCTGTCATGGGCTCTACAGAGAGAGGCAAATCAAATACTTGTGAATGCTGTTCAGTACCAAGGCACACACAGCCACCAAGGACATGAATATTCAGGGAATGTGATCTTAATGGTCCAGAGTTCATGCAGGATCTCAGTGAGATCCATGCTTTGTATTTAATTCCTAATGCTTCATATTTCAAGCTGAATACCAACTTCAAGAGTCAGAAGAAAGGGAAGAGAAGTTCACAGATGACAAATAATGAAATAGCTTTGAATAAAGTAACTTCATAGGAATTTTAAAGTGAAAAACATATTTAGCTGATATGGCGTTTTAAACTGTGGGTTTTAACCACACTTTACAAATGCAAAAAAAAAAAAAATTGCAAGTGCAACATTGTCTGTGTCTTTATATATTATATATGTGTATATACTCAAGGATGTACATCTATGTACATATATGTGTGCATATACTCATGTCACTGAAGAATCTGAATATCCAGTGTATATTCCAGTGTTTCAAGGGTGCAAACTATACAACAAAAAAGTTGTGCATAGGCAGGAACAATTTCACTTGTTCTGTCATTTGTGCTGAATAATTGTTGATAGATGCACTAATACAGTCTCTGTAATTGAGACACAAAATTTCTGCTTATCATTTTCCATTTCATTTTTACATTACCTAACCAAATAATTTACTCTTCATTTCTCAAACCCAGAGTGGTAGTGCACAAGAGCTGCTACTCTAATGGTCCTTATTTTACTATCCTAGGTATTTATTCTAAATTAAGTTTTCAGATCATTTGTACAAGTAAACTGAGATAACATGCAGACACACTTTACAGTGGGCAAAAAGTGTCAGGTAGGGTTATGTTGTGCATCAAGCCAAGCAGATACAGACTTTTTGTTTGGGGTACCTAGGTTTCCTTGGCAAAATACACTGCCATTCCTCCATGCTGTCACCTTTAGAAGAATTGCTGACAAAGGCGGGGTTGTCACAATTAGCACAATCTTTCATGTAGTGTCACCTCCTGAGAAGGAGCTCTGATACCTCGCAGGGATGAGCCTTCAAAATTTCCCTGAAGTGCACTTGGCAATGTGTGAACTGGACTGTCTACAGTGTATTCCACTTGCCATGTTTGGCAGGGTGGTGAAAATGGAAGGGGAACTATGATGATGATTTGAGCTTAGCAGCCTCCTGGTGTGAGCAGTAGAACCTACAGAGAAAACAAATGGTTTCTGAAGTATCAGAATTGCTTCGTGGGTGACTTGAGTTCAAAGGACACGGAAAAGTTCTTCACACACCTCCGTAAATGCAAATAAGGACAATCTGTGCCTCAATGAGATGTTCTCCCCGCCCAACCCCCCACCCCTGCCCAGTATTTTTTTAGGAAGTCTATACAAAAACCCCCTGACATATGGCAACTGTCATGTCTGAGCTTGAATTTTTTGTTCTCTTTTGTACTTTGAAAGGTTTAAACCAGCTCTGCACATTTTTCACTAGCAAATGACTCCTACAGCCCTGCTGTTCTGCTGCAATCCATCGGTTTCATGGGGTGCTGCACAAATGCATACATTTGTTCTTGTCATAAATCCACTGTGCAGTTTACCTTCTTTCTGTGATGTTTTCCAGGAGACCTGTACACTCACTTCTAGACAGTGATTTACAAGCACAACAGAGCTTTGAGGGCCTGCTGGACCCACACTACTGTTTAATTGCATAATTGTTGATCAATGTTTTTCTACCATATGCCTCTCTCTTTTCCCCAAGCAGGTATAAGTAATCAACACACCTGTAAGCAGTGTTTCCTAGAAGAGCTACCACATATTTCTCTGTAATAAAGGAGGCAGGCTGACTGATGAAATGCATTATGGATGTCACCTCCAGTATAAATACTATGGGAGAGGTGAGCACAAAGAGCTAGGGAAGGGAAATGAAACACAGAAAAATGTTGGGAAATATCTTGCAGAGAAACAGCACGGCAGAAAACAAGGTTAGAGAGTTACAGGTGAAATATGTGCCAGCAGAGTGATGCCAAACCCAGGAAAAGGTATGTAAATGTAATGTAAAACCCATGGAGATAATTACCATGCTCCACTTCTCCTGTAGAGGCCTCTGGAGGCTGCAGGTGTGTGCTGGTTTAGGTGTGTGCCAGCTTAGATCACCACATTCTGAGGAGGCTGTGAGAGAGAACAGCAGAAATCAGAGGCTTAGAAAATAGGACTTATGAATAGAGGTTCAAACAAGTGGCTGTTTTTGGTCCTATCCAAGTAAATTCAAGTGAGATGTATGTCTTCTAATATAAAAAGGGCTATAGATAATGGACCAAAAAAAATGTTGCTGTATAATTGTCACTCTGCTAAGGAAAATGGCAAAATGAAATTAATTAATTTGCAACAAAGGAGAATTCAGCTACATAACCAACTTTGGAGGTTTATTTTTGGGTCTAGTTTAGAAAGTATATTCATTTAGGCTGAAAATTAGAAGACTATGCCGTATAGTAAGAGCAACAAAGTTCTTCAATAACCTTCTACTAGGAAGAAAGGTGATAAAATGATAAAGTTCACTATTTTCAAGGTGTACTTTAAGTCCATTCTTTTTTACCCCATCCTGCTACATGGTCTTTACAAAAAAAAATTTAAAAAAAAAAAAGTGTTATGTAACACTTCCAAAAAGATAAAGGCATAACAGAACAGACCCACTTAAGGTGTGTATCAAACCTGAGTGCTGATCTTACATAATTGATTATCTTTCTATTTAGGTATGTATGTGAACAAAGTCTCTTCTAACCATACATACATATGCCACACAAATCTATGGGCAATGCTTGTCCCACAGACAAGAGGTAGAATATTATGCCTCTTTCTGTATTGTCAAGTATTCTTATGGAACTGCATATTCTACAATTCTGTTTTGTGCAAACTGAAAGCTGACATTAGAACAGAAAACATTTTTTCTAATGCAGCCTTAGATTTTTATCCCTTATGAAGCTGTTGGCTGATTGATAAAGATTTACCACATTTCATCATAGGACATATGTACTGAAATCTCACAACCACACAGTATTTCAGGACCTGCAGAAACAAGGTTACAGAGCTACAAAATTATCCTTCCATCTCTCCTTTGCCCCTTTGGCTCTTGCCATGTATTGCTGTCCCACAGTGCTTCAGTCCAATGTAACATTTTATAGGGAGCCACATTCCCAGGTCTTTTACAGCACAATCCAGGGTCTATACCACAAATGTGGTCTTAAGAACTAAAGTCCTGCTGGAAAGCTAAAAAGTATCTCCTAAAATAAATCAAGGATGTTTCCTTCCACTGAATGTCTAATCTGCCTGCTAGCAGCTGTGTTTAGAAGTGCTGTCTCTGGCTGGCCCATACTGAACATTTAAAGGCAATAGAAGCACTTACTTAGAGTTCGAGGTTGAAGCATGAGCTTTGCATGCCACAGATTAAGACACTTGGTAAAGGACTTTGCTGGCTTTTGCCATGCTTCCCTAGAGTGTCCCTCCCAGCTGGGAGGGACACCCCTGTGCTCGTGCTCCAAACCCCAGAGAGGAGGTATCACAAAAGAGTAGGTATGACAGTGACTGCACAATTATTTTGAAATAATTTAAGTAATAGTTGCTGCAGCAAGAGATGGATGCTACCCACCCCTCTGCTCCCTGAGGTGCTTTTTCCAGGCCTCCTTGCATTCCCACTCAAATTCATGTATTCTCCTGCAAATGACATCAGGGGGCTGCTGTGTCTGAAACTCCAGAAAAACCCCCATAGTTTCCAGACAGATCACTTTTTGCTCTCTCTCACACATAAATGTAATGCCAGTGCAAAGCTGGGAGCAGCAACATCTCCTACGGTGCCAGCGTTGTGTGAGATCACACATTTCAGCTGCTGCATCTCGACTGGCTGAAAAATGCCATGAAAATGCAGCCTAGTCTGTCTGCTGGTATGCCTCAGGTTATTTGGATGAGCATGGCAGACATGCTTAAGGAAGCTTGAGCTGCTTCTGGTTCATCTGCAGAAAGAGAAGTAGTCTTGTCTCCTTTAGAGAACAAGTGTAGGCAGCATTTTGTGGAGCACCACAAGGCTGCAGGTCCAGGAAAACTCACCAATGTCCCAGAACACAGGTCTGGTGGGTACCATCATGTGCTTGAGGTGGGCACATAGTTTAGGAAATATGTAATACATATAGAAATGTGTATGCATAAAAATTGAAGGTAAAATATATTTCTGTGATTTGCCTTCCTAATTAATTCATTCTACTTTACTGTATAAATTAACAATACGATTTCTACTTTCAGGGGAAGGGAATTTCTAGAGGCAAAAGGTTCTCTCTGATTCATTATTTCTGTCTTTCTGGAAGAAAAGAAATTACAAACTGAATGACCTCATGAAATTATAAACTATAAATGAGGAATTCTATCTAAAGTATGTGATAGGGCACCTTGTCAAGCTGCTCTCCCAATCTTTTACTTTTTACTTATTTTTATTTTTACTATTTTTACCTTTTATTACTACTTTTACTTTTTTTACTGTTTTACTTTTTTTATTCTTGGATCTTGTGTGCAGTTTTGGTGACCACAGTAAAAGAAGGACATTAAGCTGTTAGAGAGAGTCCAAAGGAGGGACATGAGGATGGTGAAGGGCCTTGAGGGGAAGCCGTGTGAGGAGCAGCTGAGGTCACTTGGTCTGTTCAGCCTGGAGGTCTACACAGTCTACAACTTCCTTATGGGAAAAGAAGGGGCAGGCACTGATCTCTTCTCTGTGGTGACCAGTGAAAGGATACAAGGGAATGGCCTGAATTTGTGTCAGGGAAAGTTTAGGTAGGATATTAAGAAAAAGGTTCTTCCCAGAGTGGATCACATGGTGTGACTCTTGGGGATGGCACTGTGCAGGGTTAAGAGTTGGAATCAATGATCCTTGTGGGACCCTTCTAATCCAGCATATTTTGTGATTCTGTAAGAGCATCTCCTTTCCTAGACAAGAAAACAGAAGTAATGCTACTTTTGTTTTATGAAATGACTGAGTACCTCTTTAGTTCCAGTGGAACATTAGGTGGTGTGATAGGTGAATTCCTAGTTCTGTTGTAACATATTTTCTTCCTTTTTTGTCTCCCTAAGTTGTGCAGAAGGCCTTTAAAGCACCATGAGTAATAAGGACTTTCTAAAGAAAATTGCTCGTGACATGTTTTTCTTTGTAAATAGGTGTGGTATTCTGCTTAGTCTGGCATGGATATTTGCTTTTCGGTGTTGCTACAGTCTGTTGTGCTCAGAGGTGAGCAGCCTGCTGTAAACTCAGCTCTGTCCTCCAGGCAACTCCACAGATTTCTACATGGCTCGTTCCTTCCCTGTGTTTCCATTACAGTAACATGGAGTGAGACTTCTTCCGCTTGACTGCAAGAAAAATAAGTCAGCCTCCAGTCTTCCTCCTTTCTCCAAACCAAAGCTTCCACAAGTAACTGAAAATGGATGCTTGTTTCCAAAGGCATGACTTCAAGCTGAAGGCAGGTTGCGTGCTTGGGCTTTGAGAATTATCACACTCTTCTTGATGAGGGGGTGGCAACTTCTCTCTGATAGAAGAGTATATATCTCTAAATATAACATAGGTACTAGCAAGCTGATTTTGAAATTTCCATTTAAATAACCAAAAGGCGAATGCCATTTACAAACAACAAAACAAATCTATTTCTCCAGTACCTACCCCACTTGCACAGTGATAGATACTATTGTTGAAACTGAGTGTCATGAGAAGTATCTCATGCATCTATTTGGAAAACACACTTTTTATTTTAAGAGTGAAACACCAGTCTGTTATATGGACTCAGGTTCTGCCCCTCAGACTTCAGTTATCTTGGGTTTTGAGGCTTTTGTATGCATGCACAAAATCCAAATACAATTCAGCTTAAGGTGCTGAATGCTGTCTCTTTGGGGATTACATGAATGACACATCCTTTCAGTCAATAACAAAATACCTGTTTAAATTTTCCTTGGGCTTAGAAAACACCAGTCAAGGTATGCACAAAGAGTATTCATTCTTTCCTATCAGTTTTGCTACTTCTCCTGTCTCAAGTCTCATACACAAAATGTGAAGGTTAAAATCCTGTAAATTTGGGGTTTCCAAAAGCACAAGATTACATAAGCGAGCCTACAGGAAGTTTATGTGTGGCTTCATTGCGTTACAGAAATGCCAGTTGAAGGCACCTCTGGAAATCCCCTCAAAGCAGAATTAGTGCCAGCCATGGCCTTTCCTGGCCAAAAGTCTTAACACCTCTGAGGACAGAGGTTCCACCTCATCTCTGTATTTTCCCTATTGCCTAAACCAAACAGATTTGACAGTTGCCTCTTCCAACATTGTCCATAACTACCAAGAAGAGATGGCTCCATCATCTTTGTAACTGACCTTCAACTGGTTGTAGGCTACTGTTCCTCTTGTTGTGTTAAAAATCTCTCTCTAACTCCTGGGGAGAGCTGTGAATCTCTTTTATCTGCACTAGAGCTGGGCTATCTTGCTGTGCTAGCCAGTGCCTAACACAACTGCAATGTCTTTACACTTGTAAATTAAATGCTACCCTGGGCTTGGAATAACTTGGCACAAAGTGGGGCACTGCCTGTATTCAGGAGGTTTGGAAGTGATTGTTTATACACCTTCCACAGCATGCTAATTACTAAAGAAACAAACACAGACATATAATTCCTGATCTTAAGTACTCACTAATTTGGAAACAGATTCTGGTTTGTTTTGACAAATGACCAAATGTGAGTGGTACGGGAAGATTTTCTTGCACTCTAATTGCAAAAATTGAGCTTTTTAGCTCTAAATAAGACTATGATCCAGCTTTTACAAAATGGTTTTAAGCAGAAAAGCTGGATCATTAAGAACATTTTGTAAAAACTCGATCCTTGACTCAGTTCATTTGACTCTACCCCAGATACCTGACCTGAGTTTTTAGAAGTTCATCAGACTCTTTTCACAAGAGTGGGCCTTAGACTATGAGAAGAACATTGATTTTCTTATAGAGTAGTCCAATAACTTAATACTGGGGCCTTTGAAAACTTTAGAGAGACTCTGGTAATAGTCAAATCTTTAAAAGAAAAATGGTTAAGCATCACCCCAGAGGCAGAAATCAGCTGTTACAGCAAATAGGTAGTTTACAAAAAGAATGCCTGTTGGACACAGTAGTGTGTAATATGGCAGAATAGTAAATTGGACACATTACATGACACTGTTTAGAACTGTATTTTCAGAAAAATATTTTTCCATCTGCCTTGCAACCACTTTTCTACAAGGATAGCGTTGATGCTGTAGGTTTGGGGTCTGTGTGCTGTGGGTTGTTTTTACTTTGGTAACCTTAAGCTCTATTCAAATATAGGAGTTTATGAAAAAAAAAATTAATCTGGATGAATAAGAAGGTCTACATGTTTGACAGATCAAGCCCTGAATCTACAGCATCTAAACTTCATTTATTGCAGGATCAATGCCTCAAGCATGACCTCACTGGAGCTCTGGGTTTCACTGTAAGAGTTTTGAGCAGATTTCATTGTCACCACAAAGCTCTAATCCTCTTGCTTTTTTATTTTATGAAAAATCAGTTGTGACTTCCTTTAAAAAAATCTGACAGGTTTTTTTTATAGCTAGAGAAGCAGACTGTCTTCTTTGCCTTGAGGTTGTGAAGACAGAATAATTTTACACTATCTAGATTACAAAAGAAAAAATCAAAATTGCTTCTTCTAGCTCTTCTCTTTGTAAACCTATCCAAAGAAATATTTTCTTTTCATTCTCAATAGCATTCACACACACACATATATTTATATGTACAGTTAAGAATTAAAATCATCTTACCCTGTCAGGGTTCTTTGTTCAGCTTTCATACCTTTCATATTACCAACAAACCTTTATCCACCTTCGTGGCATTTTGTTATCATAGGCTTGGGTTTTTTTTAACAAGCTGTGGCCCTATAAGCTTCAGGGAACGTTGCTTATTATGACTGTCCTTTGTTCTTCATTTTGTTTAGAAATTCACTTACACTCTATGCAACAGAAATTTTCTTTGCAAACAAATAAATGTTCACTATAATACAAATTTACATCTATCAAAAATGACACCTTTCTTCTCTCTGGCTTTTGTAATCATTAGAGTAGCAAAAAGTGGCTGATTCAGACATAAAAATTAAACATGTCCCCAAATTAATGTTTGGCGTTTTCACATTTGTATTAGAATATATATGTTTATTATAAGATCTGTACTCAGTTCACTAAAATAAGCTTAATTTCCTGATCAAGGAATTATCCTCAAAGTATAGCCCTTCAAATCATATTTCTGTTCATTTGCAATGACAATCGTAGGATTAGATTTCCAAGTAACTGTATCATTGAATGTTTATGAATAGAGAATATAATTAAGTAATTTATAGGCAAAAATCAGGAAAATTAAAGAACCATACTATAACAGAAAAAAAAAAAAAAAAAGAGCAGTTATTCCATCTTCTCTCCTTTTTTTAGATTAGATTTGTGCTCTTAAGGATCCTGTGCTGCTTCTTATAAAAACAGGGTTTGATTTTACTGGCCAAATTCCAACCGCATTTTGCCTAACTAATTGCTTCTTGTGTTCTTAATTGGAAAAAATCATTCCCGAGTTTCCAGCCTTGCTTGATTTACTTTTATAGTGTCCTTAATTCAGGGTAAACGTGGGACAGCCTTCACCAGGAGGTGATTGATCTTTGAGGGCAGATGATGGCACACTTAGCTATGCTGAGCATGTCACAGATCTGTTGCAATGTAATATCAGTTATTGCTTCTCAATATCCAGCAAAGCAACGCTCCCCTCCTATCACTAGATTCAATCAGCTCTGTGGAAATCATCCTAGGCAAAATCCTCCTTTCCGTGCCTCAGACATGCATGCAAATGAGAGACAAGTGAATCCTTTTATTTCTAGATCAGAAGCAGCAGTGAATTGCCAGGGCTGGCTGGGTTACCCAGAGCCCTCCCATCTCTTTGTCCAGCACTGCAGAACTTGGATCTTCTGAGGAGGAGAGACACATGGCATCCGAGCACTCAGTACTGCAGAGTAAGCTTTCTTGTGTCCTCTTCAGCAGCAGTGCAGCCAGCTCTGCCTGTGTATCCTGCATCTCTTCCTCTTCCCCTTCCCGTCTTTCCAAGAGCCAGGCATGGAAATTAATAGAATCTGCATATGTTAGGCTTAGCAGCTTGCTGACCCCCAAATGAAATGCGTTATGGTTTGTTAAATTCAACCAATCTGCTTGGAAGTTGATGCTGTTACTCCTGTAGCTCTCTTTTCTCTATTTACGAGGCTTGATACTCCTGTGTGTATGAAATGCTCAAGTGTCAGCAGACTTTATGTTTCAGTTACATAGTGTGAGAGTCCAACACAGAAGTAGAATTTTAAAAATTGCAGGTATTTATTTTGAAATGTGACTTTAAAAGGTACGAAGTTCCTATTTAGGCAGCTAGTCATGGGAAAGGTGTGATGGGAGAGTGGAATGGAGTGACCTAACCAGCTGGTGCTGCACAGCAGCTGCTGCCACTGCTGCCCTTTGGCTAATTCAGGGGAACTCTACAGAAATGTAGACTTATAGAGGTCATTTAAAAGGTGGGTGGGAAGCATACATAGCTGAGAATGTATCTGGGTTTTAATGAAAGCTTAGCCACTGATTTATTTGTGTTTTGATTAAGGAAAGGCAGTTGATCTATCTGTGCCTCAGTTCTTTTTCAGTGAAATTGGGGTAAAAATACAATTCCTTTTCCAAAAAGACACTGAGAGTTGGTGTATAATACTTTTTGGCTGTATTTCCATGGCAGCTGATCAGACATGAGGTCTCTTTCTTTCAGACTTGCTGCTTGCAGAGAAAGCCTGCACAGTACCAAGGGCAGCACTGAGGCTGTGGCGTGGAAATGTCAAAGCTTTGAGATCCCTGATATGAGAGATGCTGCAGTACTAAGCAGCAGGAATTTCTCAGGTGAATCACCCTTCCTCCTCTTCACGCACTGCTGCTTTATGAATCACATGCTACTGCAAGACAGTACTGTGGTACCTATCCTTCCTTCCTCCCTTCCTTGCCCCCCTCCCACCTCTGCTTTGGTGCCCCCACTTTACCATGTCTTATTGTCACTTTGAAAAGAGTAACACTGACCTTTTCAATTCTGCTCTGCATTCTTTGTCTCCTCTTCAGTTCATTTACTTCAGCAATAAAATTATATGACTCTAGACAAGAGTTATTTACATCTGTTTGGAGGCAGTTTGACAAGGCTTGGGTAAATATAGATCTGGCAAAGTACTCCACAGAGATTCTGAGGGATTGCTTCACAGGCTTCCAAATTGGACCCATTCTTTCAAAACTGGATGTTTTCCATGGGGTAATTGCCAATAAGACTCAAAAGTGTTTCCATTTTGACCTATTGCTAGAGGTTATTCCATGTCAGATATGATGAATCTGTGGTACTCTGTGATATGTTGCATAACAGAATCTGCATTTATTTAGCACCATGTTCAATAAACAACGTATTAGTACAATGCTAATTTGGAGAAATTAGTAGGGCCATGATATATCTGTGGGCTTCTCTTCTGAACATACCTTTTTCTTCCTTAAGTGGATTTTTGGTAAATGCAACTTGTCCCTGGATTTCTTTCTATCTGCAACAAGCAAGATTTTGTTGGTAAGGCACTGAAATCAGGAGGGGGCCCTGTGTGTGCTGGTAGCCATGAGAGTATGGACAGAAAGGAGGACAGCAGGAGCAGCAGCTGAATGGCACAGCTGGAGGAGACTACACGGGTGTGACAAATACTGAAGGCTCCCAGGGAGGTGTAAGACATGCAACAAATGAAGAACTCCAAGGCTGGAAGAGCTCCCAGCAAAAAGGAGGTGGGCTGGTGTGGGGAGTGAGGGGCTGCAGCAAGTGTTTGTGAGAAAGGCAGGTGAGGAGGAGGTTTGTAGCAACAGATTGGGGTGCGGAGACTTGGGGTGAAAGAGGGAGGACTTGGAGCTTGGGAGAAGGAAAGGAGAAAGGGAATGGGCATGTGAGGGAGGAGTGCACAGCATTTGCAAGTCAAAAGTCACTGAGGTTACTTCAGGGCAGTCTGTCCTTCCTACCTTGTACCGCAGGCACAGGCATGGAAGCACAGACATGAAAGGTATTGTTCCCCACTCACCCTTTAGGGCTGCTACAGAGATATTCTCCTCTCTCCCCTGCTCCACTTTTTTAGCTTTTGGAAATGTGATAGCTCAAAATAAATATCTTAAATTTAGGTAACCCAAAACACTGGGGTAAATGGTTTGTGTCCCAGTATTATCTGACATACCCTGTATATTTAATGTGAAAAGGCAATACTCTAAAGTTTACTTTCAATAAGCATGGTACTTTATTTGGTATATGTTGGAACTTCCCTTACTCTCATTAATCCATAGCATCTATTTTTCACCCTGCTGAAAAACAAGCTCAGATGTAGCAACCTTCCAGTACTTAAAAGGAGTTTGTAGGAAAGATGGGAAGGACTCTGTCAGGGAGTGTAGTGATGGGATGAGGTGGAACTGCTTTAAACTGCAAGAGGGTTGGTTTCGTTATTAGTAGGAAATCTGTTACTGTGAGGGTGGCAAGGCACTGCCACAGGCTGCCCAGAGAAGTTGTGGATGCCCCATCCCTGGAAGAGTTTAAGGCCAGGTTGGATGGGGCTCTGAGCAGCCTGGTCTAGTGAAAGGTGTCCCTGTTCACACCAGGGGGGCTGGAACAAGATGATCTTCAAGGTCCATTTGAACCCAAAAAATTCCATGATTCTGTGACTACACAAATATGTTTATAATTTGTTCTGGCAGATTTTCCTATATGAAAAATTGCTACATTGTAAATTCATCACTGTAGTGCATGTAAAGCACTAACACTAAGATGTTTATCTCAGTGATAGCACTGTATCTCATTAGCAATGCTGTATAAGTACATTGTTGTTACTGAAATTACAATTTAGTTCAAAACATGAATAGAAACATTTTATACATGAAAGATTGAAAGAAAGGCCTTAATACAAGTTTTTAATCCTTTCATGTGCTCAACTCTAAATATTTAAGTAATCTAGCTTTAGTATTTACTTTCTTCAACTTACAGAAAGGGGGAGAAATAAAAAATAGAACTATATTTCTTTAAGGAAACATGAATAAAACTGAAATGCTCTGGGTCAGCTTTGCAGCTTGTGAAAAATCAATGTTGCTTCAATTACTCAGTTGACTTCAGTGTACTGGTGTTGATTTACGGTAGTGGGGAGCTACACAATGGTTAATAAGAAAAATATCTTGGACTTTCAGAGCAATTTCTAGCTTGAGACTCCTAATTGCTTGTCAAACTCTGTCTTACAGTTTGTGAAGATGAAATGTTGTATTCAGGAGTTCATAAACACTTTCAGTTCAAGACAATTACAGATTTATTCAGATAAATGTCTTATTAAGAAGTCTTATTTAATTTTCTTATTTTTATGTACATGATTTAAGGAAGATAAATGCCTGGAGGCAGTTGAAATTGTTGTTTGTGAAGTCCTTTTAAGAGGTGTAAAACCTTTTTGAAAACTCAAACACAGCTTTCAGTCCTGCTGTCATAATGCAGACAAGTTGAGTAAGTGTCTTAAATCTAAAATCTTGGGAAGATACCATAAAAACTATCATCCCTTGAGGTGATCCAGGTTACTACTGCTCACTCTGTGTTCCCTTCAGTTTGCTGCAAAATCTACAGATGTGGTCCAGCCTTTTTTTTTGTTTGTTTGGTTTTGGTTTTTTGTTTTGGGGTTTTTTTGGGGGTTGGTTTTTTTTTGGGGGGGGGACTTGATATTACTTTGTTCATTCTCCAGTGATTTTTTACTTGAATTATAATTCATTAGAGACTCTAGTTAACTTTTCACTTGAATTATAATTCATTAGAGACTCTAGTTAACTTTTCCTGACTACTAAAGGGAAGAGGGTGTAAGGATGATCCTCTATAATGCCTGTGTAGGGATCATAGATAACTACAGTTGTCATGATTGGTGTACAAAATCCTCTAGCTAGTAGCATTAAAGTTCCCAAAGGATGCCATATGGGAAACAGGGGCTGGCAAAGATATCTGTCTGGTGATGTCCTGCAAGTAAACAGCAGAGTCTGTCCTTGACACTGGTTGGACCTGGAGACATGGAGTTGCAGCATGCCAGATTCAGGATATTTTCCTCTACTATATAACTTCCTAGGTTGTTGTTGTCTTTTTACTTAATTCTGCTTTACTTAATCCTGGTGAAGGGATGAAGAGCCCTTTGGCCTATAAATACCACAGAAGATATAATGTTTGTTTATCCTTCAGATCTCCTTTCTCATTATCAGCCCTCTGTCCTTTCACAGTGAGGTGTATTCACCTCCAGACTTAGCCCATATTGGGATTATCTAGAGCCATGAGAGAGAAAAATCCTGATGAATCTGTTGGATAACAAAGAGCAACAACTCACATTATATCAATGTAGTTGAAGAACTTGGAATCTGTTTCAGCTCTCTGTAAAGCACTTTGTACTCTCCAGGAGCAGAAACAGTGATAAGCTTTACTAAAAACTTCATCAAATTCCCAAATATTAGACTCTAGTACTGTGTTGTGCATGTTTGTAGGTACCCATGATTCAAGAACAAATTTCTGGTTTAAATGGGTGATTTGATAGGTTAGTGATACCCATTTAAAATACCTCCTATTTTCAGACTGATGTCAACCCACATGATGAAAGCAACATCATAGAGTACTTAATCATACCTATTGCACAAATATGAGAAGTGGAACCTGGATCTTCCATCTATTGAAGCACCTAAAACATTAAGACTGATTCATGCTGAAGATGACTAAATATTTTAGTACTTTAAATAACAAAGAACAATAGTATCAGGTACTTTTAAATCTGTAGATGGTACTGCATGTCAAATTCCTAGCAAGTTATTCAAATTTGAAAAGCGTAAAAGATTCATTGACATGTTAATAAAAATAGTTTAAAATAAAACCTTATTTTCTTCAATAACTCTGCAAGACGTAGGCACAAAACTCCACATTCAAAATCCCTCACTCCCTGTTCAATAATTGAGTGTTGGTCTTGATATGACTGATGCAAGCTTTCAAAAATTGTAATTGCACATGTAAAGCTAGAGCAACCAGGTGTTATTTCTACATCTTGTAGAGCACAGACAATAATTTAATGGAACTCTACATAACTTTCAATAAAATCACATCCTGGTTTGATACCACTATTTGCAATTTGTTTCTTAACATTGGAACATTTTTGTTTTGTTTTGTAAATTATTCTTCATGGATTAGCACAGCCATCTGGCTAAAGTGCTTTAGGAATCTGCTTTGCAGAGTGCAAATTTTTCGTTTTGATTTTGGTTATTAGTTATGGCTGGATGTAGACTAATGCTGTCAGAAACTGGCATGCTGGGGTTGGGACAGGCTTCAAAGTGTATGACTTTTATGTTCTGGACCTTTCTTTAGATTTTCTTTGAAGAATATATTTGGATTTATAATATCAATGTTTTGGAAAACGCACTGTTTCTGAACAACTGTGTTTTTTAAGAAGCTGGGACATGAGCCAGCTGCAAGTGGATGCCGAGATTATTCAGAGACTTATGGCAGACAGGGATGATCAGTCAGAGTCAGATGCTGAATGAAGAAGAGCTCTGTCAGATATTTGGCTCTGAGTGCTTTTTTTAACTGCAGAATGTGATACCAGGAGTAGCAGTACAAATGAATAAAATAACCTCAGCAAAATGATGGGGCAATTAAAATCTCTGCAGGAGAGGTACAGTGCAAAGGACAACCAGGGAAGGTTAAATGAACAGATCCCAGCAAAACCAGGATGACTGATCAGAAAGTAGCTTTTTTGGGGGTAATAGTATTGCACTATTTTAATAGCTTCCAGTTAGCTCAAGCAGAAAAGGTAACTATAAAACTTTAAAGAAACATACCAGGAAAAATATATTATTGAACATTTAGGACTACTCATACTGTCTGAATTTGGTCTTATGAATTAGGTAATTAAATTAGAGGGATAGTTTTCATATGTTATTAATGAAGAGAGAGAGAGAGAGAAAGGGAAAGGCTGAAAGAAGGAGGCTTCTTAAATAATAATTCAAAATCCAGTTTAAATTCTGAAGTTCTCCTAGTAAGAAATTGTTCTGTGTCTTCACTGACTGTTTATAAGTGCAACAGGCAGGCTAAAACTAGTCCATGTTGAAACAACAAGGATTTGATTACAAGAAATTATTTTGTCCAGAAGAGCAGCTGTAGAGAATAGAAAATGCTCAGACAACGCAGTTCTGATAAAAGAAGCTTGAAGCAGAAAAACAGGTGGAGGTCAAAGTAAGCCTGCAAAGAAACAGCACATGCTGTGGTAAATAACACAAGCTGAGCTTGGCTTGTTAGTCATAACATAAGACAGAGGAATTTCAGTGAACCTATCACTGCAACAACAATTTGCTGGTACTAGCAGAGCATGCTGATGTAAATACAGTGAAACAGCACCAAAACCAGCACCTTCAGTTCTGAAAAAAAAATCACCACCATAGCAAAAGCCAATACTTGCAGTAGAAGAGAGAGATGGAGACCTGACAGCAAATGGAATACTTCTCGTCTGTTTTAATTGGACAAAGATGTACGAGGCAGTATGGTGCCCCAAAAAGTACTGGAGCAATAAACAAAAGACTACCAGTAGTTCAAGAAACTACTTTAAGCCCCTACCTCTGTCTCCATGCAGCATGTTAATCTGCAATTGTATTATAGTCAAAGTACCCAGTACTGTATTTAAAATTATTGTAGACTTATCGAATTATTTGGGTTGGAAAGAACTCTAAAGATCATCAAGTTCTAATGCCCCTGTCATGAGCAGGAACACCTTTCACTTCACCAGATTACTCAGAGCTCCATCTAGCCTGCCCTTGAACATTTCCAGAGATGGGGCATCCACAGCTTCTCTGGGCAACCTGTCCCTGTGCCTCACCACCCTCGCAGTTAGTGGTTTGTTTTTCTAGTATCTATTCTAACACCTCCCCTCTTTCATTTTAAAGCCACTCCCCCTTGCTCTATTGCTACCTGCTTTTTGGTTTTGATGTAGAGTAAGAATATTTGCATAGAGGTTGGCTTTGATCTAAGAGAGACTATCTAAAAAGTCTCACATAAAAATTGGGGTAGCAACAAGATTACTGGGCCAAAGCTGAGCAAATATCAATCCATAATAATGGAATTAGCAACTTGTACTCCAAGATGCCTGAAACAGAAAGTTTAAGGGAATTTATGACACTGAATTATAGAGTCTGTCCTATGAGAAATGGCCATGGACAGTTGGTTCAAGAAGGTTGCAAACACACTCCTCTTAAAATTGTATAGTCAAACCCAGAGGCAGATAACTTATTTGTCACCAGCAAAAACTGATAGACATGCATGAATGAATCACCATGGAGCCTGTGGCCTCAGTTCCTGGAGATTAAAAAACTCACAAAAAAACAATAAAGGAAACAGAACACTGAGCCTGGATTCCTAAGTAAATATGGTACATGTACCACTGTCTCTGTTTGCTGACTCCTAATCCAGTAACTTTTGAAACTGTGGACCAGTCTGAACTAAGTCTGACAGAGAAGCAGTTGTCTCAAAGACACCAAATTATTCTATAAGCTTCACAAAACTGGATACCTGTGCAAAGAAGAGAGACAGTATCGGTCTCTTCAGTGAGGAAAGACTGCAGCACAAACTCAGCCCGTATTAGACAGCAGAGAAACCACAAGAGGGTCATTATGAATGCTCCAGTAAAAGGAAAAGCTTCAGTGAGAGGCAGCAAGTTATTAAGCAGCTGGGAATCCAACCACAGGAAAAATCCATAGGCTTCATTAGTTTTGATGCTCATGGAAATAGTTGTTATTTATGGGATGCCAGCACTCACCGAAACCTCCCTTTAATGACTTCCTGCCATTGCCAAAAGTAGCTTCACAAACAGATCATTTTTTTTTTCACCTACCAAATATAATTTGCAAATAGAATACAAAACAGGAGTGTTTTGATGTTAAAAAAAAACCAAAAACAACAGACCAAAACAAAATCACAGCCTTTTTGAACATCTAATAAGGGGTAGAAGAACAGGGTTGAGGGATGGGTTACCTACATGGTAAGAGCTTAAAAAGGGAATTCTTACAAAATGTAGGTTTTGACTCTCAGAGTTCCTGCTGAGAATGAGTTCCCACACCAGTAATTAAACCAATGCACAGGACAACATATTTCCAGTCGCCAGCTAATTGGAAGACCTCAGTAATAAGAGCAAGGCGATACTAAAAGGCACAGGGTTAGTGATTCCGAAGACGTTATGGGGAAAAAAAACTTCTAAAAACTATCTGGAGGTCATTTAGGGATCTAAAAATCTATGGGAAAAGACAGTTTTTTCTCTACTGGCCTTAAATGAACGTTGACATTAAAGTAGTTGTTGGAGCTCTGTGAAAAATACAGAGCAAGTCAAGTGAAAGACCCCATGTTCATGGCACAAGAAAAATAGGTTTCCTCAAGCAAGAGATACACTCCTGTGCTCTTTCATGGGCATATCACTCCACCTTTTTTCTGGTTTGGTTTAGTTTTCACTCAAAAATATTAACTACTATAAAGATGATCCTCTTTGTAAAAGGAATTTCTGAATATGTAAGACCTTCTGCAGAAAGAGGGAAATAGCATTTCTTGTGCTGACAGTTAGAGTGATGTATGTAGTCTTTTGTAGCTACATCTCTTTCCTTTCAATTTTTGTGAGAGCTACCGGGTGCAAACATAATATTTTAGCCAAGTGAGTCTGCAAACAGATGCTGTGTAATGGATGTTGAAGTGAATTTTGGAAATTGCAAAGAACTGTCATTTCTCAAAAATGTTTTTTTTCTCATTAGAAGGATTTGTATACAGCTAGAAGAGGGAAGGGAATCATAAACCAGACATTTTCTCTTTAACCTTGGCCTATGTAATTATGGTGGGGTTTACAGAGGACAGCCTTTGACTCTACCAACTTACACAACTCACACAGACTACAACAAAACACATTGTAATTCTTTCAGAGCAATACAGTTTTTCCACAAAAACTGCAGATGAAATAACTGTCTATGAAAATTATTGTTTTTCTTGCCAAGCTGTAGATTCTCCAAGTAGCCTCTGAGAATAGGGACAATTTTTCTGGCTTCTAATTATGCTGCATATATTTTATAGAAAACTCTACAATTTGCTTTTTGTTCTCTTCACAGCTATGACCAACGGCAAATCAACCATAATTTCAAGATATTTTCATAGAGGATGCCCATTTTCGCATATCCAGTCTGTCGTCTGAGAACTGTGAATGGGTGTTTTTTGTTTTGTTTGTAAAGTTAAAAGTACAATTCTGGGCCACTTTTCTTGGGTTTCTCTTAAAGTCTGACCAATTCCACTAGTGGCATCAGAGGTTATCAGGATATTTTGCTTTCTACACATAAGCATTCTCACTCACCAAGCATGAAATTAAATTAAAAAGAAGGCAAATGCAAAAAAAAATTTCAGTCTCTTTTAAGTTTTTGATGATCCTGAATCAAGAGGTTATGTTGTCTGTGAAGTACTGCATTTGACTATGTGTTTTGTGGTTATGGTACAGAGCTCTCCCCAAAGAGTTTCCAGTTTGCATTTTTAATATAGTTTTCTTCCTATTTTCAATTTTATCCCCTTTATTTCTCCAGTCTTTCATAACCAAAGAAAAACAAATCCTAATTACCTTCTTTCATTATCAAGGACATAACCTTTTCATTGTGCTTCTTCCTATACCTAAACTCATTTATGCTATTTTTTTGTTTTGTATGTTTTTCTCTCCTTTGCACTCCCTTGGTCCCCCAGATCGTTCGCTCACTGTTGAGTGCTCAAGCTATTTCCCAAATTGCACCAGGCAAACAACCTCTTTCTCCTCCTACAGAATGCAGCTCCCCAAACCCTCATGGGTTTTTTTCCCTTGGTCAAGGTTCTTTTCATGCTCCAGAGTGGATGCCTCCTGCACCAGAGAGGCATGGCAGTGCCCTTCAGCTGCAGATGTGGCTATTGGAGCATTTCACACATATCAACTAAGTGTCCTTAAACATGTATGACATTTGGGACTTCTGTTTGGATTATTTGCTATACTAGTTTAATCAAATAACTTACCAAATTATTTCTACCAACTGTTAGCAGTTTCGTTTTCTGCTGTAAAAGCAACAACAGCTAATTTTGGGGGTGGAGGTGGGGGTGTTCTATGAATAAAATATTTTTCTTCATGAGCTTATTAAAAACATTTGCAATAAGCAGTCTACCTACTAGCTCACAGCTTTGAGAAAATGATTACTGTTTTTCCTTGGCATTCAAGAATACACTGAGCAAATGTCAGTTTGGGGAGCTGATTCAGGCGAACAAATTCATTCACAGTGACTTATCATGAGCTTTGCCTCTTATCTAACAAGTTCCTGATCCTGCTAAAAACATGTCATGTAACTGTGAGACAAATGTGTCAGAAAAATCAATTGTCACACTTCATCCATTTCTTGTAACTGGCCATGTTTTCTCTGAGTTCATTAAACAACTGGTATCACCCACTGGAGTAACAATTACAATGCAAGACACGTAACCTCACACTCAGACAGTAATAATCAAGGTACATGTGCAAGTATATACATATATATAAGTATACATACACCTGTCTGTATATCTTTAGCAGGAACTGATATTTTGTCTTTACCTAAATGACAAGATACCTTTCTTCCCTTTCTTTTTTTATCTTCCTCCCCCCATTAACTGTCTTTGGTATAAGTGCACAGGCAAAAAGCTAATCTGTGAGCTAATTTCCCTTCAGGATCTGGAAGAAGCCATTACCTACTCCATACCTCTTCACAGGAAAACACTATGTGCTGCCAGTGCGGCAGAATTCTGTGTCACTTGGATCTTCCCTTATTTGTAGAAGTGATAAGTACTGGATCTGTCAAGTGACAAAATCATCGGCTGTGACCTAAATTCTCCCTAAAACATGGTATGGAGAGAGAACCCACAGACACTGCATTAACTTCTCAATCCTACTCTATCTACAGTTGCTTGCTGTGACCTTTCTTAGGAAAGGATAAGCTTATTCACAGAAAAGAATAATCACCTCTCTAAAAGGTTTGTTCCCATTTTATGGCAGAGTTGAAAGTTTCTGACTTATCTTAATTTGCTCATGGTATTTCCACCTAACTGGAATCACCACAACTTGGTATCTGTTCCTCTTCCACTCACAAAAAATTCCATCCACACTTCAAGCCCTAAAAAGGAACTTTTGATATGTTGTTGAATTAGACTTCTGCTTTTGTTAAAAATAATGAGCAACATTTGAAAATTATGGAAGTATTAATCCCTCCAATTAGTTTATGAACTCTTTACTGTGATCATGAGAGCTGTAGACCCTAAACTCTATTCTAATTATGAACTGAGAACATTGAAGCTACTGAGATACTCTAGTTTGAAGAGACTGTAAGAGAAAAAAAATGACTAACAGTGGTGAGTTATGTTGTTTCTAAGAGCAACCAGCTTTGCCTCTGTTTTGTTGGCAATCTTATTGGCTGACATTTAGAACAAAACATAATTGTTTTGACTGCAAATACTTGCAATTGAAAGATAATAGTCCATGAAAATGCCTCCCTGAAAAATATGCTTATAAAATTGTGCAATCAGAGTGCTTTTGTGCTCATGTGCCTTTGTTTCAGATATTCAATGGCTAAATACTGGAACATTAATTCCTCGAGACTATATTTTTGGAGTAAATCAGTTGATTGCTATCAAATGCTATCTTCTCAAACAAGCTGTTTGAATAATAACACTTGGGGAACACAATATTTAGCAGCAAACAGTATTCTTCAGTGTGTATCAGAAGATAGATATATGATAGCCCAGGTGTTTGTTATCTATCCTTTTTAAGCTATAGGTAAATTTTGTATTCAATTGCTTAAAAGAATGGTGTGAATTAAACTTATATAAAGATATTAGGACATAGACTAAAATAATAAAATATTTTGAAGATACTAAACATTAAAAAATATTACTAAGTTAAAGAAAATTCTTACATTTCTGTGAATTCTAAGTGAAATAAAAATATAAACTAAATTGATAATGGTAACTATATTATTTTCTTTTCCTCAGAATTAGTATTTCAAAGAAGCCAGGAAAATACCTACCATTAAATTTTTGGCATAAAATGACCACTTCTCTTTCTGACTTTTTATGAAAGATTCATAGGTTAGGGGTTTTTTTTTAACTTAATATGACACTTTTGGTCTGCTCATGGATTCATGAAATCTGATAAGTCACTTAAAATCAGAAGGACAGACCATTGTTACAGGACAGCAGAATTAGTAATCACTCCTTTTGTCTAATCAAAATTCTAGAGGAATTCACCTCACATAATTCCAGTTTCCACAATCAAATAACCAGTGTGTCATCATCTGAACTCTCCATACTCTCAGAAGTGTAAATTTTTCCAGTCATAAAAGGAGTGTATAATTTCTTGTTTCTCTAATAAAGTACCACTGCTAATTTATAATTTTATTAGCTTCTGCTAGGTCAGTGTGGTGGAGTTAATGTTTCTGTAGAATGTCACAGTAAGATTGTTTGATGGTACAAAATGCAACAAGGAAAAGAAGAAAAAGAGGCAATGAGAGGACATTTTCTGTAAGCCATTTGAAATTATTGTAGTTTAGTTTGTTGAACAGTTACTAAATTTTCAAAGACACGAATTCAGAATTTAAAAAAATGTTACAATTAAAATCATCTTTGTCATTTCTAGTATTCACTTTGGTTGTACATGTGCCCTATCACGTGTGTATTTGATTGCCCAGACAGATATTTAAAAAGTGAGGATGGATCTGAGCTCAGGATGTTCAGTGTCTGTGAAATGAGGAAAATGTACATGGATCAAAACCCAACCTAAAATTAAAAAAGTTTATAAAAACAGGAAAGAAAACCAGAAAAGGAGGTAGAAGAATTGATTATGAGCGTTTACATTATTTTGCTATTTTCTATTATCCATTATCATATCAAGCCTTAATGCTGTTAGGTTTGTTTCAATTTTTCTGCCAGTGATGCTATTTTGCATTTTCTTCAGACAAAAAACTGATTGGTTTGCAAGAAAGAAACAATGGAAATGAGTACAGGCAAAGTTAGATCAAATGCACTGATTAACTCAATTAAAAATAGAGAAATACGTATTTTGTCAAGTCTCTTTGTTAGGTGTTATTTGTAATAAAACTGAATTACAAAAGTTATATTGATTGATGGACAGAGTTAAAAACAGAAGAGGTATACTACAAGATTTATAAAATCAATGTTTGACAGGTCTGATACACCAGAATAAAAAAATCTTTTTAAAGGCTTTTTTATTATCATTATATCCTTTTCTATTTTGTGGAACTGACTATTATTATGACAATGTAAAACCTTCCGAGATACGTGTAGTTTTTTAATATTGTGGTTATCAGTTATTTCACACATAGAAAAATAGCTATTATACAAGCCTTTCTTCATATTTTAATCTGTCCAAATTCCAGCTCATTTTCCTGAATATCTTGGCAGTTCGGAAGGTCGTGTGAGGAAGGGCAAACGGCTTTAATATATAAGCTTATAGTGACAGTAGTAGGAACAAACGTTGGTGAGAATTTAATTTGTGAAAGCTTTGATTCCAGACCACAAGAGCACATTTTAACAATGTGAAAATAATCAATGATGACTCCATTTTACAAGCACTAAAGGAAGCAAAATGCTCAGAAATGGAATCAATGACCCAGAAAATTCGAGGGTGATTTGATGTTTGGAGCTTCTGAAAAAGTGCAGACTGAGGAATCTCTTTCTGATAGCAATTATAAAATAATTAGTTATTAAACAGAGTTAATATATTTCATGAGAAGCTGATGTATGTCCCAGCAACAAGAACAGGATTTTTACAATAAGTCTGGCCTCCAACTGGAAAAGTTTTAGAGTATGAAATGCAATTCAAGATAAAATTATTTATCTAATACAAAAAAGTCCCTGAATTACAAATCCCAGAGACCAATGGAAGCTGAGAGAGGATTATGGGGAGTAAGAATAAGAATGTAAGAATACAACATGAGGTATTTGCCTTGGGCACTTTGCAGCATAGATACATCAATAAGTACCTCTTGTATGTTACACGTCATTTACCATTGGACAAAATTCCCAAGAAACAGGATTCAGGGCTATGTGAATCCTTGGTCTGACCTGGCAGGATAGCTGTTACGTTCATAAAACATCTTAGACCAGTTTTATCAGAAGTTCTGGGGATGACCACCAAATAATGCTTTGTAAAATAATCAGTTTATGGCCCATTAGCCGCACGGA
The DNA here is from genome assembly GCA_013397195.1 of Hylia prasina. Classification (NCBI taxonomy): domain Eukaryota; kingdom Metazoa; phylum Chordata; class Aves; order Passeriformes; family Sylviidae; genus Hylia; species Hylia prasina. Next base: position 774,898 of record VYXD01007950.1, read on the forward strand.
CAATCTCAGCACTTTATTCCATATTTAGTATTTTGGTAAAGGAGAACCAACACTGTGGGAATGTCAATCACTGACACACTCTTTTTTCCATAGAAGCCGATTATGCACCATGGACATTGCGGAGTATAGGAATATTTTTCAAACAGTTCAGGCAAAGGTATGATGTATGTGTGAAGACTAAAAGAATATTTTAGGAAGGAAAAAAAAAGTTTGTGTGTTTATGGATGGATTATAGTGTTTCCCCTAAGCAACCATCAATGTCAGAATAGCCTCTTAATTTTATGCTTCTCTCTATGCTTCAGTCAGAAGATCATCATCCACGTGAGTGATGCACATTTGCAACATGACCAGCAGTCTTGACAGTGACAAGAAGGAAGACAGACACTACTGTGGTGTTCATGCACAAAGCAATTTTACCCAGCAGAAGAGACTGACTACAATCATATGATCCCGCTCAGTTTCATTTCAAATCATCCTAAACTGCATTTGTGCTGACTTGGTGTGTGGTTACTCAATTTGATACAGAATACAAAGAGACAGTCAGAAAATGTAACAACTAGGAAAAAAAGAAAAGAAAAGGCACTAAAATAGCAGTGGCACTATATGTGCTTTCCAGTGCTTTTCTCTAAGGATTTGTGTTAGTGGAAAATACCTATTTCAGCAGCCTGAGAGAGGCAAGACTGCTGCCACTCCACATCCCCAGGTCCAACTTGTAATGAGGCTGAACGTGTATTCCCAGCTGACACACAAAGAGCACAAGCATACAGCACACAATACACAAATATACACTGCTGGCCATACAGATCGTGTAAAGACACACAGACCCTCACACCAACACTGACAGCACCTCCAGCCTCATCCTGCTGTCTGCTCTAGCTGAGGAGACAGAGATCCTTAAGTGGCAATATAAATACACAGCTACAAGGTGGAGTCTTCCAGCAGAAGGCCTTGGTGTGTCCAGCACCTGCTCCTGGATCCTGGTCTCCCCAGTTACTGCCACCTGGATGTACAAGCTCTCAAAGCCACAGCCCCACTGCTGCTGTTGGTACAGATCCTCATCACACACACACACACAGAGCTCTTGGGGATTTCCCTGGTCCCAGTAGTCCCCTTCCTGTGCTCTTGTCCCTAGAGACCAGCAGCCACACCTAACCCAGAGGTGGCCCTCAGAGACCTCCAAACCCATCCCTGCCTCCAACCCACTCATCTGCATTATTTTTGCCAGCAATCACACCTACACTCACCCCAGCTGCTGCACCACAGCCAACATCTTCTATCCCCATGCACACTGGGAATAAAGAGCCCGTTGCATGAACATAATATATTTTTCCCTACTCAAAAGGATTCTCATAAGAAAGCAGAATTTGCAGCAAAGTTCTGTAAACAATTCTCTCCTGTATCTCTGTCTTCCACAAGATGAGAATTGTTTTTCCTTCCTAACCAATGAGTGAAGTTTTAGTATCTCCCTGGTATGGGAAAGATTGGGAAAAAGTTAGTGCTGAAAGAGCTAGACAGAGCAGGGAAAGAAGTAGCAACATGCTCTTCACCTGGGAGAATAGCCCAGGCCCAGAAAGAATGGAGTCAACTCTAATAAATCTTTAAGCCTTCTGATATTGAAATCTATGAGTCCTGTTTTCACTGCTTACATCACAACCATAACTGGTAACCCCAAGCCCACAGAGCCCCTTACTAGAAAGGAGTTGAGGGTGGAGTTATTGAAGAGAGAAGACAGATTGTGCTGGTCAGGAGCAGGGCACAGCACAACCAGACAACTCTTCACACAGGTGAACCCTTTTATTCCCTTGTTCCACACTCGTTAGTAACCCAATCTCTTAAACCTCTACTTTGTCCTGCTTTTGGTTTCTCCTCTGAATACCCATTATGAATTCTGTGCAATCCCCAAAAGTTCTTGCCCTGCACCACGCTATGTGTCCCACACCTTCAGCTGGCATATCCCCTTACTAACCTGGAAAGCTGCTCCCCATCACACATAGATGGATTGATAGATTTCATACCTGGACATCAGGACTGAGCCTCTTCTGGGCCAGCCCTGGGAGGGGACCAGAGAGGGTCTCCTTTCCCCTTAGTCCTTACTTTGCTTTTCTATTTGCCATTGTCACTGTGCTCCTTTGGGCTTGCAAAGATAGGCCTTTCATGACTCTCCTGTGGTGGCTGTGGTGTTAACCAATCAATCTGTCAGTAGGCTAACAATCCATGTATTTAAATCTACTTAATATTTCTTATTTAAGCCAAAGTTACACAACAACAAATAAGAATAGAAGAGCAGATACAAAGTACAAGAGTAGGGAAACAGAAAGCCAGAAACCACATCATCAAACTTCTTGTGCTTGTTATATAAACTGGGATTCCAACTAGAAATACTTTCTCATGCAGATATTCATTCTTGCTAGTACAAAAGACACCACACACCACCAGCACTGAGAAGTCTGTTGGTGCTTAACATTCCTAGAGAAGGGCAGGACTCTTCTATGCAGGGCTACAGAAACCCTGGGTTATTGTCTGGGTTATTGTCTCCCTCAGTCAGCAGAGCACACCTTTGGCACCAAGAGCTGACATAAGACAGCACTTCATTCATGCCTTTCATGTGACTGTCACAAATGAACAGCAAAGATAAATGATAGGAACTTCTAAATACTGGATGAAGCCTTATCCTGAGCACCAGCAGCAACTGAGCATTTTGAACCTTTTACCCTGGCTTTCTGTGGCATTAAAACACCCTGAATTTGATCAGAGTCAATCCCATGGACAACAAGCAACAACTAAGGATCTTTTCTAAGATCTTGCATAAACATCTGGGTAAAGAGACAACAGCTACACTACTGAATTCATCACAAGATGGAGCATCGTGACAATAGGTTGGAGGAAACTACCTGGGAAACCTTGAGAATAAAAATCTGTACAAGAGGCATGAACGTTCTTTGGAAACTTGTCATGATGGGAACTAAATTCAGAAGTCTGGAAATTATTATTTCCCTTCTCCCAGCAATTAGACTTTTCACAGGATTTCCATTCAAGTGTCAAAGACAAGAAGGCACTATAACTGACTATTTGAAGCAGGATGTGACAAAGAATTAACCTTGTAGATATTTTACATCTAGGAAAAACAATTAACCAGTGTTAGGCAAAGAAATGTAAATATATAAATCTATATAAGGTGAATCACTTATGCTCAAAATGACACCACAGCAAAAGGCTGACCCACCGTAGAGATCTATGTCATACAACACACATCATTTTGTGAAATACAGCACTGAGATGACATGTTGATAAACATTGCTCTTTTATGATACGCAAAAGGTGAACATTCATGCTATGACAGTTTGCTCATGCTATGAGCAGTTTTTACAGGCACAAGACTGTAAGACATTTNGCAGTTTGACAGTGTAGCTCACTGAGTGTTGATAATTCATCAAAGACATCAGGCACAAGACTGTAAGACATTTCAGCTTTTTCTCTCAGACAGAGCCCAAAGGGTTGCAGCGGGCACTTGTCACACGAGCTGTCTCCTGTGTGCAAATGCAGGGCCTGGTCCTTTAGTCTCTCCTGTACATCATGAATAAAATATCACAGAGAGACTGCAAAATGAAATGTATTTCTGTGACAGCGGTGTCCAGATGACACCCTAGAAAACAAATGCTTGTTTTACACAGGACTTAACCAATCTACGCAATTTATTCCCACAAGCTATTTTTGTGGCTTACACTTTAGCAGATTTCAAAGCAGGATAACACTTTTACAGACATAATAAGAACACCTGCATTTACATTCAGCCAGATAGAGGGAAAACACAGGATGGATATTAACACATATAGAAAGGGTAAGTTTCTCTTTGTCTGGACAATGCCTAGCATAAAGTGAACTGATTTCTACTAAACAAGAAAAATTGATAAAAAAGTAAAGGCTAATCTTTGAGCTTCAGGGCAGCTTTAACTGTTTAGTGTTAGAGAAAATAGACAAGGACATTATTACCTCACAATTATATAAACATTTCTTGTACCTTCCTCTGTAACATCTGATATGAACTACTGTCAGGGAAAGGATATCAGAATACAAATGGCATGAGTTATTGTCGCAGTTCTGGTGTTTCTTCTTCATAACACATGTAGGACTTTTTTTTGATTATGACAGAAAATTACACAAAATACCACAACACCACAATATATAGAAGTAAAACTAAAATAGAACTAAAATCTAATTTCCTGCATCCACTCCAACAAAAAATAAACAAAAAGTGGGAACTACAGGCTTTTTTCCCATACTTTTTGTCAGTAGCTGATCCCCCTATAATTAAGCCTTCCCCAAAGAGTTTAGGTTTTTTCCACCAGAAAATCACAGGCTTGAGATGCAATTAATTTTGCAATTTTGTTCATCTTTGCCCCATATTACTTCCCCTTTTCAACCCTCTACTCTATGAGTCTGGTCCTTTAAGACTGTAAATTCTTCAGATTAAACACTCTAGACCTGAGCATGAAAATCTGAGCTAGGAAGTGTGCAGGTGAAATGTAGCACCACTCAAGTTTGACATGTCATGTCCTGACTCTTATTTGTCTCCTGCTGTTCTGCCTGGTTCAGAACTGATAGGTCTTCTAGAGTTCACATGAACAAAATGGATCAAGCTTCATATACCATGTGTGCAAGGGCTCCCAGCAGAATAAGCATCTGTTCTGAGCATTTTTTTATTAAAAATTGAAAATGCTAACAACCTTGAAAAGCATAGCAGAAATTGTGAAACAGAAGCAAGTGACCCATACATGCGGGAAGAAGCTAATATTCAGCCCTGTGGTGACCTTGCATTAGTGCTGTGGTTTGTTCTTCTTCCTATTATTCTTCACTCTGTTTTCAGATCTCCATTTCCTCTCATAGCTCTTCCCCTGACAGCCTACTTGTTCCTCACCACTGCACTGCTCAGTACATCTTTGATCTGCACTTCTCTTGGGCAACACACACAGCATGCATTCTGTACTTACTCCTCCCTGTTGTTTCAATTTACATTGTTAAAGCAGCCATAAACTACTTTATTCACCTTGGATATGCTTCACAAACACATGCTTCCAAGGGCTCGCCGGATGGAGGTGTTCTTACCCTCGTCAGGAATCACCTATGAAATTCATATCAGAGTTCAATGAGTGTAAAATCTCCACTGTCCCTTGGCATGGTGGTGCATGGAGGCTGTGACAGGGCTTGGCCAGTCGTCCTTCAAATTTCCATCTTTTCCAGGGCTTTGCATTCTGTATAACACAGAGTTGAGGAGGCCAAAGAGAGCATGGGAGTGAGAGCATCAATTTGGATTTTATCTTCCATTTGACAAAACGGAGCGTTTGAAAGCTGAGACATGAGCCAGGGCTCAGGGGGACCTTATCAGGTTCTACAATGACCTGAAAGGAGGGTGTAGCCAGGTGGGGAGCAGCCTTTTCTGCCAGGCAACCAGCAACAGGACAAGAGGACACAGTCTCAGGCTGCACCAGGGTGTGGCCCTGATTTTTGTGAATCTGAGAAATTTTAGCCTGATAGCGGCCGCTGAACATTCCCAAGGGAAGAATTCTTGGGAGGCTCTTTCTCAGGACAAATCTTTGTAAACAATTGGTCTTGTTTTTCAAAACAGTTCTGTGTAGTTGTGCCTTCATGTTTCTCTAAGCTTGACTCCAAGGTAGAAAAAAGATCAGAAGGCTTTATTTACAATTCATTCAGCCCTTTTATAACATGCTGTGCTGAGAGGCGTATTACTGGTCCATAGGACTGACACCTCTCTGGTTCCATTCGTCAAGTTTTGTCCTGAGAAAGAGCCTCCCAGGAATTCTTCCCTTGGGAACGTTCAGCAGCCGCTATTAGGCTAAAATTTCTCAGATTCACAAAAATCAGGGCCACAATCAATAGGGGAAAATTTGTTTGGAAATTTCAAAGAATTTCTTCACAGAAAAGGTGATTAGACATTGGAATGGGCTTCCCAGAGAGGTGGTGGAGTCACCGTCCCTGCAGGTGTTTAAGGAAGGACTTGACACACAGAGCCATGGTCATGGTGGTGATTCATCATAGGTTGGACTCGACCATCTCAATGTTCTTTTCCAGCCTAAATGATCCTGTGATTCTGTGAAGGCAGTACTTGGTTATCACACAACCTTTCTCACATGTATCACAAGACTGTGCCTGCCCAGCAGGCTTGGCTTCCACCCGCGCTTGGAAGAGCACGCCTTGCTTTGATCGCAGCGGACACAAGGCGCACCTCGGGGCTGCGGCGGCTGCGGGAGGCCGAGGCCACCGTGTGGCGCCGGGCGCTGAGGCACGGGGGGGGGCGCCAGAGAGCGAGCACAACACCCGCCCGCGCGGCCATGGCGGCGCTGATTGGC